>JAUIZM010000045.1:0-600000 GCA_030848705.1 Heracleum sosnowskyi | reverse complement strand
GAAATTTTGCTATAACATATTTCAGGTAAAGGCTAAAAGTGTGTTCTTGTTAATTATATGTTTGTAGTTTATTTGTTTATCAGTTGAAATTCCTATATTGTATTTGCTCCACTTTGAAAATCAAATATTGTTGGTATGTGCATCAACACAAGTGACAATTTTGTAATAATACAAAACAATGATATCTACAAAGTGTGGCAAGTGGCAACAGTTTTTTTTCTTCCTGTTAACTAGACTTCGTCCTGGATTATTATCTAGTGTTCTCCAGAAATCGGGGTTATACATTTTGCATCATTGTAATAAATCGAGCTATTCGTAGCTAAATACTTAATTGCTTTAAGCCTGATTTTTTTTATTTTTTTTGCTAATTTCAAGCCTGAAAATGCACTGCAAGTGTTTTGCAGTGATTCTGCTTTTCTGCGGTCACTACGCAGAAGTTGTTATAATAATATCAAAGAAGCATTCTTCCAAGTTATTCACTCCTAAAATAGTAAATTATGGCATTTTTGTTAACAACAAAAAGTGCAATGTCCATTTTACTTTGTAATTTTAAAATGCAAAAATCCATGTCGAGTACAAATAAATACCAAGTTTATAGGTTTTGACCTACTAGAAATTCAATGAACTGTTTATTCAATCGACATCAATTTTTTTAAAAAATATAAAACATATTATTTACATAAAGGTAAAAAAGATGGTTCCATATAATAGCCCTACATTTGGCATAAGCATAAATATAAACATTCATTTAGAGATTGGGTTTGCGCTTTCACGAGAGTTGTTCGTATGCCATTCATATCAAAATCTGCCATCTCCATCCTTTTAAAAGTAGGCAAATTTCTCCATCAGAATATTGATGTTTTCTCAAAAATAGAAATGGTTCATCACCATCAACTTATATCTTGATTTGTTTGAAAAAAGAGGAAATTTATCTCTTAAAGCACCCACAATGCTCGGACACTTACTGTCTCGGGACAAGTAAAGTGTCCTTGTCCACCGGCCAACTCATATTTTTGCATTGGAGATGTTTTGTTTGGACAGAAAAAACTGGGCATTGGACACCATGGTGTCCTTGGACACTTCTGTCAAACTCGTACCTTTTTTCTTCTTTATTGCTTGTTTTTTATTTTTTTATTATTACCTGCAACATTTTTGTTTACTTTACTAGTGTTAGTTTATTTTAGAGATTATAATAATCCAAGTTGGACGGTATGATTAAAAAGAAGCATTGGACTGTTTTGGACACTTGCTGCCTGGGACTGTTTTTTCTGATGTGGCATCATAAAGGGCCCCTAAAAACTGGACTTGTCCGTCTTGCATTGCTGATGCTCTTATACCCGATTACCTTAGTAATTTGTCCTCTTTTTATATTCATAAAATGTCAAATTAGTAGAAGCAGATTGCGATTCTATAAAAATAAAGAGAGTTTTAAAAATTATTACTTAAAAGTAATAATAATATTTACTTCGGGGTATATGCCAATAAATTATTTTGCTAGTTTATACCCATAATTTTCAATTTTACGCTTTTTGATATTGGTAAAAATAACCGCAAAGGGTTCAAGAATTGGTTTTAGTTCAATTCTTGTTTGCAGAAAACTAACTAAACGCTGTAACATAACCTACTGATTTTGGAATATTTTTCTTTTCAAGAATATTTGTATTTTCTTCTTATTCCTTTTTAATCAATTCTTCAATCTTTTTTAATTATATACTTGCATTAACATTTAAAAATTTGAAAAAATGCACTACATTTATAGAAGGGCTAAATAATTTTTCTGAAGATAAACACCAAAAAAGTCGAAAGAAAAAATATACTTATGGTAACATCACAATCCCACGTCTAGGAGATTAAAGACTTCAATTCAATTTATAAGATAAAATACTAGCGCACCAACAAATTATGATCTTTTGAGGGCCAGGTTGGTGGATTACCCAAATTGGTTGCATTTGGGCAAGTATACTTTGACTTATTTTCGATTCGAAATCAAAATTCGACTCAATTTTTAGAAAGACTCGAGATTTGATCTTTTGAGGGACAAGTTTGTGGATTACCTAAATTGCTTGCATTTGAAAAGGTATAGACTTATTTTCGATTCGAAATCAAATTCGACCCAATTTTTGAAAAATGCTCGAGATTTGACCCGATCATCACACTTACAAAGTAAACTAATCACTATTTCAATTCCTTAAAAGAACGACTATTTTAATTCCCTGGGAAATAACATACAAGCGAGATTAATTAATGATTTTGATATAAATACAAGCGAGATTAATTAATGATTTTAAATGATGTGATAAATTAAAGTTAATTTTGCTTACATTGACAAACCGCACATATATCAAAACATGCATCATAAACCTACATCATATTTTTTCAATACAGAAACGAATCACACAGACCTTGTAATCACCTGCATAGATTTTTCCTCGCCACCCTCAAAGGGGCAAGTCCCTCTAAATATACAACACATCTTCTCAAGTGATTTTTTTATCGGAACATATCAATTATCGATGTCACAACTTTTAAATTTTGTAAGCGATGATCCCAAATCATCATATCTCACTTATATCATACTTTTATGGACTAGTTCTCCCATGTAAGATTCAGCGGGTTGTATCAGAGTAGTTTATTGTATTTCCCAGTCTAGTTTTAGAGTACACAAATCAGCTGGAGTTTGGGTTACCGTAAATATATGAGATGAAACATAATGAATGCTTCAGACATTCTGTTCACTACTTACTCATATCTATTTATTCTACTCATCGCTACCTTTTTTCCACTAGGATGACTATCCATTCTTTATGCTCCCTTTTCATAAATTTTTGCCAGCTCAAAATACAAAAGAAATCTTGATGCATTATACTATGTTTACACTTGGCCGAACGATCTACCGCCAATACCTGCAAGTTGTCAACCCGCACTTGCGCATCTTATAAAACGATGATGGGCTGCAAATCCTGCCAAGCGCCCTGATTTCAATATAACATAGAATCTTCTCCAGTGGCATTGGGTCTTTCCCTAGGTAAAAATACAATAGTTTTAACCTGGTGATACAAATCAAACTCAAAGATGCATCAACATGAGTATTAATAAGTTGTTGCCGCTGCTCAAATAATTCACCCAACTCTGGGAGCTTGCCTTCTATTGAGAATTCCTGAACGTTGAACTTATTATTCCAGAACAATTGTCTTATGATATTTCGATCATTTAGCAACCCTTGCTCAGTTATTATAACCAAATCAAGGGCCCAGTATCTGAGAGTACTGGAAGTTGATGACAAGGTTAGTGCTGCTAATCTCTGAATGATTTGTTCCACATTGTCAGAATAGTCTTTTAGCGTTAGTCTCTGAAGATTGGTTAATTTCGGTAGATCCTTAACCTCACACAACTGAGTATTAAAATTCTCCAATGTCTCTAATTTGCTCAACTCATTGTACCGTAATTTCACATTTTTCTCTAACCTGCAAAAGACCCGGTTTGGAAGATACAAATGTCGCAAATGTGCCAACTTGTCCAATATTTTCATTGACTTTGGTGGATAAGGGTTAACAAAGCGTCCATCAGCAGCACCAACTTTTTTATCCATGGTAAAATAATCAAATTAGAATTCCTAGCACTAAGATATCTCAAGTAAATAAGGCTGCCTGTTTCTCTTCCAATACTAGTACCAAAACGATTACCTGAAACAGTTTTTCGACCAAGGAGAACATTCTCCAGAGCAAAAACTCTTGGCAACCTAAAATTGGCAAAATGCGACCCCAGGTGGCAACCTTCCATAGATACTCACATTCATAAAACATCATTGATCGACAGTGCTGGTAATTCGGTATCTTGACAAAGTAGAAATTAGATTTTTTTGCTTCTATAATTCCCATCACAATAAACTGCAAGTTGTCGAGTGTAAGGAGACATGGAAAGCTGAAAATCATTTCCTTTTCGAACATCAATTGCTTCGAAAAAGTGTTCTATTTTTGCCTGGGATAGAGATAGGTCCCCCATAAGGTCATGAAGAGAACAACTTTCAAACTTTGTAAGCGATGATTCTGATTCATCAAATCTCACTTGAACCATACTCCCAAGGACCAGTTCTCCCATATAAGATTCAGCCACATGCATCATTGTTTCTCCTTCCCTGTTGTCACTGGATAGTTCCATCCCTTCCGCGATCCATAATTGATATAAATTCTCTGCATCTATACTTTTTCTAAATATAGAAAGCATGATTTCAGCTAAGGGGGTAAGTCATTGTATGTTAGGTCCAGATATGTTTGTAGAAGGGGGGGTTGAATACAAACGGTACTGTTTTATCGAATTTGTTCGTTAAATAAAATCAGAGTTTAAACAAAATTCGTGCGGAATTAAATGAAACAAAATTCAAGTTAAATATAAAATTATATTAAACTTGAGAGGTTGTTACAAATACAGTACAGAACAATATCTAGTAATTAAAAACAAATTAGAAAATTCGACATGAACTTTTCTAATTTTGTTAATAAAAAATGAGATATAAACTAGGAATATAAATTCGCTAGTAGTACAAGCGATACAAATGATCAAGTTCTACCGGATAAAATATTACAAAGGTAGCAGCCTTGAATTTCTAGAAATTAAAATGAGTAGCCCGTGTTCTTGAGATAATTGAGAGAGAAAAGAGATGCAGTGTGTTTTTGATTCTTGAATGTTGAAGTTGTCTGCTACGTTTTGATCCACTGTCTTCTGTCTTCTTTTAATACAACATTCATGTAATACTAACTCATTTTGAGTTAGTAATACTAGTAAGTATTAACTCAGTAATACTAGCTGAAATTGATCTTGTAATACTAGCACTAATTAACCTTAGTAATACTAGTAAGTATTACACACTAATAATACTAGTAAGTATTACACACTAGTAATAATACTAACCAATTAATCTATTTAGTAATACTAGTAGGCTTGTAATACTAGCACTCAGTAATACTACCGAAAATGTTGTAATACTAACAGAAAAGTTGTAATACTGCTGAATAAATATAACTTGTAATACTACTGAATTGTGTAATACTGAACAAGCTGGCAGTCGTATCACAGTCGCAGGAAGGGGAGTTGTACAACACGCGGAGCTTTTGTGCGGTTGGAACGGGCGCGTGGATGACACGCGCCGTATGGCGCGTTGGGGGACAGAGATCCGACAGGACTGACAGGCAGACTCACGTGACAGGCTGCCAAATGTTGTGTCTGTTGCAGTTTTGATTTAATATCACTTTGTTTGTTTATTTTCCGCCAACAGCAACTGTATTGCTTCTTTTTGTTCCTTTAATTCAATCGGCCCAGTTACAAACAACAGCCCACCTCTGATTTCTAGCAGCCCAGATTCAATAAATCTCAGCAGCCCAACTGATTTACTTCTTTCAGCCCAACAGTTAATAACATTCAGCCCAACTGCATTTCCTTTTTCTTTTTCAACTCCTTAATTTAATTAATTAAATTAATCAATTAATCATTTAGACAAACAATGATTAATTCATTAATTAAATAATTAAATCAAATAAGATTAATACATTAATTCAAAGTTAATTAATATGATAATTAATTTAATAAATAAATTAATTCAGAATGAATTAATTTATTAATTAAATCAATTACACAAATATATTAATTAAATAAGAATTAATATAAATCACTTGATAGCCCATTCCTTTTCTCGAACCACAGAATATAATAAGGACGTACCACTGAATTGATGTTGACGCTCGATGCACAGTCTGGTTCATGAGCGACTAACTCCAGTGACTGTTCCTTATATTTGACTTTAAGATCTGGTTCATTTTCTTCTTCTCTTCTCTCTCTTTCACTATTCTTCTGTACTGACACTGTCACCTTGAAATCTCTGCCACTACAAATAAATCCACTTCATGACGAATACTCCACTGAGGCTTGAACAGATGTCTGAACTTCTTTCAATGTAGTAAATCCCCAAGTCTGTAGATTGACCTTGATCTTTTTCTACTGACAGATATACAATCTGAGATTCCTCGTGACAGCCTATGTACTATTTACTTTTACTATCTTGTTTAAGTTGAGTTGTATCCTCGAAATACAAATAGGCTAAACATATGCCTTTCAATCTCCCCCTATTTGTTTGTTAGACAATAACAAGCAAATACCTAGAGGATAACTCAACTAACCACTTAAACAAGAAAAAGATTGAGCAATTCAAAGCTCAGTAAATAATACATACTAAAAAATTTCTCTGGTTCAAATATAACAATACCAGAATCCTCAGTCGATGAAATGATAGATGATGGTTCCTCTAGCACTGAACTGATCTTCATTAGACACAACTCATCTTCATTTCTGATTCTTCATATCTCTGCCTGATAATCCTTCACATCTTACATTGGTGATTATCAGCAGTTCTTGATTTACAATCACTTCCCTTCTCTAACACAGTTTTTCTCACTTAAGAAAAACAACTGTTACTACTATGTAGACAATGGTGAATCAATACCATTTCTACAACTTCTAGGAAATCTACTACTCCTCCAGTTAGCCTTTATACATTGTACATTGAAAGACTAATAGAATAGCAATGTGATGTAATCTCCTCCTTATATCTCCACTTTCATAACAACTGAAAGTCTACTTGCTTCTTTGAATGTGCTCCCCCTTTCTAACTCACTCTCCTTTTTCTTGTACCCCCACTACTTCTCCCCCTTAGTTGAGTAATCCTACTAAGGTAAGCTTGAAGCTTCAATATATCTTTTCACTCCCCCTTAGTTGAATAATCCTCCAATCAACTAGTTGACAAAGTAGTAGTACCAATTGCAGAGTTCTTTGTTAGAAAGGAAGTTTGCTTTTCTTCCTCACTGTGAGTGTGTGATAGTGTTTAGTGTACCTCACAAGTGTTTCACTCTTCTCTCCACTCATTTGTTTTGAGTGTCTCACTTCTCTCTGTGTTTGCACTTTTGCCCACTAGTGTATCACTCATAGCTCCAGCATCCTTTAGTGTACCTGCAAGGAAAATTTTCACCCTAGCCCCTTCAAGAGAGGTCAGTGGTGGTGCAATGGGAGTTCGTAAATCCCAAATCCTCGTTAGACTCGTCAGACGAATCTGAGTCATAATCTACAAGTTGCTAGTTTTCCCTTTTAGGGTTTTCAGATTTGAATTCTGAGAAGGTAAACAATGATCCATAAAAATTTAGCATTGAGATCAAAGTTCCCTTCGGATGCCTGTGAAGACATAACCTTGTTAGACTCATCAGGTAAATCTGAATCATAGTCTACAAGTTGCCGATCCGCACCTATGTCGGACCCGTTACCCGCAGGATCCAGATATGTTCCATCTGGGGAGTTAGATAATGATCTTGTTGAATTTTGCATTGAGATCAAAACCTTCTCTCGATGTCTGTGAAGACACTTGGTTCATTAAAGAACCTTTAACTTATAATCCTAACCGTAAAATGGTCGGATTACAAGTTTCCGTCAATTCATCCTTAGTGTGTGCAATCTCACTTTGTGCATATGAACTATTTTGTTTAGTGTATAAGGTAGTGACTTACCAACAGATGCCCTGGCTGACAGGCGAATTTCAATAGACTCATCCTTTTGAGAGAATGAATCCAGAGACTGTTTTAGTGCCATTTTCAGCTCTGCATCCTTTTGGGAGAATGCAGGCGAGCTTACAGTTACCTCAAGTTGTATACATCTAATCTCCTTGAGAGGTAGAGCTGTGGGTTTACTATCCCTCACATCCTTATTTGCTGCATCAAGTGCAGTTACTCCCTGGTGACCTCTTGTCTGATAGGTTACTTTCTTTTAGGGGTAAGTTAGGATGTGTTTAGATTTGGATTTATAGTCCGGGATAGAAGTTGTTGGGTTTACAACCTCATGACTAAACATGTGAGAATACAAAACTTCACTGAAACGATCCCGCATCACAGAATATGAGCAATAGATATAATGCATTTTTAACATTGAAAAGTTTTCTGAGAAAATATTGCATTTATCTTATGAGAAATGATGTACAGTTGTGATTTCAAAAGATTTACAATTTAAGCAATCACATCTGTAGAAAGAGATTTGAGTTAGGAAATATAAAGATCTTGAGCCGGTTTTACTGAACAAGAACATATGCAAAAATCCAATTAATAAATTAATCGAATTATTGTAAGTTATTGTTCAAACCAATACAAACAAAACTATTTTATCATGTTTTAGGTCCTGCATGTTAGATACCAACTATTAGAAATAATTAGCACATGAAAGGTCTTGTCTTTCAATTGTTAGGGCCTGAACATCAAATGTTAGTTCCTAAACAATTGGACTGACAAATACCAATTTGATATCAACATTGGTCCTACATAAGAAATTCTGTTAATAACAACCATAACATAAAGATTTAGAATTAAAACTGCAGGTTATGTGTGTGTTAAACAGAAGAAGAACCAAAGAACCAAGTACAGTGACCTTTTTGTAAGTTTTGAAAGTATAGTGACTAAACTGAAAAACTATACAAGAATCAATAATTTACATAAGTTGACTTATTAACAGACATTAGACTAAAATAGAAAGACAAACACTACAAAACATGTTAACAAAGATTAACATTTGAAAAGAACAATGTCTGTACAAAAACATTAAGTATATACAAGAATATTTATAATAAGTTAGTAAATCTATACATTTTCTAACAAAATAACTTTCTTATAGAAAATTATTTAGAAAGAAAATGGGATTTATTAAAGTATTATAGATAGACTAACAGTACTTTAAGATGATAAGATTTTCAACAAAAATAGATTTCTCAATAAATCTTAACTTGTAGAATTTGGAGAAAAATATTTTTAGAGAAAATCAGTCATCTTAAATACAAGGAAATATGGAGCATTGATATGTTTCCTAGAATTAACATCTCACAAGGTCTGAATGTAAATGAATTCACAAGTCCTTGCAATACGGACAATTGAGTACTTATGAAATCATTTAGGTATTACTTACAAGTCCTTTCAATACTGACAATTGAATACTTGTAAATAAACTTCAGAAGTCCTTGAGATATGAACAAAGTGGTACTTGCAATCATGAGCTCACAAGTCCTTTCAATACGGACAATTGACAACTTGTGAACTATGTAAGAAACACATTCTTAGCATGCAAGACAAGCTCTCGAAAGAATTGATACCTTATGCAAGATGCTTGGCCTTGAGTGTTCCATAGAGATACCATTGTTGGAGATAATTTATTTCCATGTGCTCTCCTAGTACCAACCACTTTCTTGTTCTTTGATCTAGGTACCAGCTTCCACATTTCTTGTTGTTTGAAATGATTGAGATCATTTTGCATAGCAATCACCCAATCAGGATCAGCAAGAGCTTCCTCAAATTTCTTTGATTCCATTAGAGAGAGAAACCATGAATAGTTACATTGTCTCTGAGTAGCTCTTCTAGTTCTTTTACCAACATCTGGATCATCAAGGATCAGCTCTAGATGAGATGAGCTCTATTCCAAACAGTGTGTCTGGATAGATTAGATCTTGATGATTCGCCTTGTTCTGCATTGTGATGTTGTGTTGACTAGTTGATCCTTTGTTGACTCCCCCTGAGTTGTTGCCAGGTTGACTTGATGATTCTTTTCCAATGACAGGGATATCTCCAATATTAATATTGTTTCCACCATTATCACTTGAATAAGGATCATCATTAATATTGTAAAATACCAATTGTTATTATCAATACCAATTGTTATTACTGACAGCAACCTCAGGTTCTTGATCATCATCTGAGTGACTTTACATCGAATTTGATTTGTCAGATGGATCTTCAGTTTGGATGTTAGGGATGTTGTAGTTGTTGAATCATCATATTAAGACTTTCAGACGCTTCATGTTGATCAACTCCATTAAATGTGATCAATCAACATTTGTGGTCTTCAGTCTTCAGATTGTCTGAATCAACACCTTTTGACTTGCCACACAATCAATTGACTTTGATTCCAGGTGAAGCAGTCTTGTTTTATTACTGACAACATTCCTTAGCTATTGAATAGCCTTGACCCTCGGTCATACCCTTGCTGTTATCTCCAAGGGATGGTTGTATCAGACTAAGCTTCCAACGCTTGCAACTGATGTATGCTTGCCTAGCTTGGGTCACCACTCTTGACTGCAGGGCTCTATCCACTGTCATATGCCTTGAACATCCACTGTCTAGAAATCACATAACACGATTTACCTGTTACACACCCTGCAATGCCAAAGCGGTTAAACCTCCTTCGGAACCCAACTTTGATTGGGTCCCGCATACTTAAAGAATTGGCCTTTATCAGGTATAACAATATTCTTGATCCTGACACCAATTTCTTTATTGACTGGACATTTAACCCTATAAACAGATTTGACAATTGTTTGTTTTATCTTGGGTATCCATGTCTTTTTAGCAACAATAACATTATTATCATTGACTGGACATTTGACTTTGTAAACAGCCTTGGTCAAACTTTGAATAGGCTTGGGTACAAATGTCTCTCTCCTATCCTGAGGAGGACTAGCAGTCTTTGATCTAACATTTTTATTTCTATTCATTTGTTGTCGAGGAGCAGTCTTATTAACACATGCTTGATTACCATTAAAGTAAGCAGACATAACATTGAAAGCACAAGACATGCAATTGACAACACCACATGCTTTATGAGAAGAATCAATAATAGGCATGTTATGCATGTTAGACATGTTATTGTTCTTTTTCACATTCTTATCACCTAATCCAGTCTTCAAAGAACTGGTTGTTTCAACAACCTTGACTGGTCTATTAGGCACCACAGTTTTTGATTTGACATGCTTGGGTGATGTGTTCATCTTTGCTTTACCCTTATTAAGAGTTTTAACATTGGGTTGGACACTACCACTAGCAATGTCCTCAATACGCATCTCCTCTTGAATAACTAGAGAAGTCAAGTTTACAGGCTCTGCAACAGACTCCTTAAAGAGTGGATTGGAAACATCCTTAAGCACATGTGGTATACCCCTATCTTTAGCACTGACAGGGTTAGGGGTATTTATGCCTAACGATCCAACAGCCTCATTGTAACCAAAACCTATACTTACATGACTATCAATAGATTGCTTATTGTAAAACTCCTTAGAAGCTGTGCAAGAATTATACATACCAGATAGCTTAACATTAAGATTAGCTATAGTGGTATCACGTTCAGCAATTTGTTTCATTTGTTTAGACGCTACTTCTAGAATAGATTTCTCTCTTCTATTAAGACGTTCTATTTCTTCTTTTTGCTGATTTTGATTATCCTGCACCTTTTTTAACTCTAACACTTCATTTTCAAGATTAGTGTTCTCAAGAATTAGTCTAGCAGTTGTTTTCTGTGCACTAACCAATGAATTACCTAAGCGATAAACTAGCTCAGAGTCAGTAAGTTTTACCTCACTTCTAGAAGCAGTGGGAATGTCAGTGTTTGCCATAAGTGCAAGATTAACAAATTCCTCATCATCACTGTCTGAGTCATCCCAGCTTCTGTCTGCAGCCACATAGGCACTACCTGCCTTCTTCTTTCCAGATGCATACTCTCTCCTTGCATCTTGTTGATTTTGTTGTTGACACTCATTTGCAAAGTGTCCTAATTCATTGCAGTTGAAGCACCTGATCTTGCTTCTGTCTACAAACCCAGTTTCGTAGCCACCCCTTGTGCTACTTGATGAACCAGTAGACCTGAGTCTGAAATTAGGATTTCTTCTAAATCTGAAGTTATTAAACTGCCTTACAATGAGTGCCATTCTATCATCCTCTAACTCCTCTAGCTCCTTCAGTGAATAAAATTCTGCACACCCCTGACTTGCAGCTGTCTTCCCATATTCAACTGTAATCACCTCCTTGTCAGAGCTGTAAGGTTGAACAACCTTAGCTTCCATCTTCACCGGGGCCTCCACCATTAGACCTGTAGAAGAACTTTCAACTTTGTCTTTACCAAGAATCTCTCTCTGTTGAATCTGCTCTAACTCATAAGTTTTTAAAATACCAAAGAGCCTTTCAAGAGAGATTTGATTCAAGTCTCTAGATTCTCTAATGGCGGTTATCCTGTGTTCTAAATGAGTAGGCATAGTCAGCAAGAACTTCCTGTTGATCTCCTTCTGTGTATAGTACTTGCCATGCATTAGCAAGTTGTTGATTATTTTGTTGTACCTCTCAAACACTTCCTGAATGCCTTCACTAGGGCCAGCTCTGAAGTGTTCATATTCAGAGGTTAGGATCTCCAGTCTGTTCTCCCTGACTTCATCCGTCCCTTCATTGATGGTTTCAATGGTTTCCCACATTTTCTTGGCCGTTCCACAATTCATAACATGGCTATACAT
Organism: Heracleum sosnowskyi; assembly: GCA_030848705.1. Classification (NCBI taxonomy): domain Eukaryota; kingdom Viridiplantae; phylum Streptophyta; class Magnoliopsida; order Apiales; family Apiaceae; genus Heracleum; species Heracleum sosnowskyi. The sequence continues at coordinate 587,657 of JAUIZM010000045.1, read as the reverse complement.
TAAACCATCCAGGGAATCCATTAGGACGAGTCTCAAATTTTTATCCAGTCCGGCATCCTCTTTTTCATCAGACGTGTACAAGGTAGGATCCTTTTCATAGGTTTTAGCAGGAACTGTAACTACCCCATCAACAACAACTTCGGGTTCAAGGACCATAGGAATTTTAATAGGTCCGTTTTTCAAAACCCCCAGATATTTGGAATTTGTAACATCCAAAAATAACTCCATTTTATTCTTCCACATATCATAATTGTTTTTGTCAAAGATAGGTATCTTTACAATGGCTCTCGAAGTCATGATGAATTTTTTAAGTGAGTTAAAAAATTCGAGATTGAAATTTAATTGACAAAAAATAGGATAATGATTTTTGTGTCAATTAAATGGTTCGGATAACAATTGTTAGATTGAAATCTGAAGAACGAGGCTTTGATACCAATTGTTAGGTCCAGATATGTTTGTAGAAGGGGGGGTTGAATACAAACGGTACTGTTTTATCGAATTTGTTCGTTAAATAAAATCAGAGTTTAAACAAAATTCGTGCGGAATTAAATGAAACAAAATTCAAGTTAAATATAAAATTATATTAAACTTGAGAGGTTGTTACAAATACAGTACAGAACAATATCTAGTAATTAAAAACAAATTAGAAAATTCGACATGAACTTTTCTAATTTTGTTAATAAAAAATGAGATATAAACTAGGAATATAAATTCGCTAGTAGTACAAGGGATACAAATGATCAAGTTCTACCGGATAAAATATTACAAAGGTAGCAGCCTTGAATTTCTAGAAATTAAAATGAGTAGCCCGTGTTCTTGAGATAATTGAGAGAGAAAAGAGATGCAGTGTGTTTTTGATTCTTGAATGTTGAAGTTGTCTGCTACGTTTTGATCCACTGTCTTCTGTCTTCTTTTAATACAACATTCATGTAATACTAACTCATTTTGAGTTAGTAATACTAGTAAGTATTAACTCAGTAATACTAGCTGAAATTGATCTTGTAATACTAGCACTAATTAACCTTAGTAATACTAGTAAGTATTACACACTAATAATACTAGTAAGTATTACACACTAGTAATAATACTAACCAATTAATCTATTTAGTAATACTAGTAGGCTTGTAATACTAGCACTCAGTAATACTACCGAAAATGTTGTAATACTAACAGAAAAGTTGTAATACTGCTGAATAAATATAACTTGTAATACTACTGAATTGTGTAATACTGAACAAGCTGGCAGTCGTATCACAGTCGCAGGAAGGGGAGTTGTACAACACGCGGAGCTTTTGTGCGGTTGGAACGGGCGCGTGGATGACACGCGCCGTATGGCGCGTTGGGGGACAGAGATCCGACAGGACTGACAGGCAGACTCACGTGACAGGCTGCCAAATGTTGTGTCTGTTGCAGTTTTGATTTAATATCACTTTGTTTGTTTATTTTCCGCCAACAGCAACTGTATTGCTTCTTTTTGTTCCTTTAATTCAATCGGCCCAGTTACAAACAACAGCCCACCTCTGATTTCTAGCAGCCCAGATTCAATAAATCTCAGCAGCCCAACTGATTTACTTCTTTCAGCCCAACAGTTAATAACATTCAGCCCAACTGCATTTCCTTTTTCTTTTTCAACTCCTTAATTTAATTAATTAAATTAATCAATTAATCATTTAGACAAACAATGATTAATTCATTAATTAAATAATTAAATCAAATAAGATTAATACATTAATTCAAAGTTAATTAATATGATAATTAATTTAATAAATAAATTAATTCAGAATGAATTAATTTATTAATTAAATCAATTACACAAATATATTAATTAAATAAGAATTAATATAAATCACTTGATAGCCCATTCCTTTTCTCGAACCACAGAATATAATAAGGACGTACCACTGAATTGATGTTGACGCTCGATGCACAGTCTGGTTCATGAGCGACTAACTCCAGTGACTGTTCCTTATATTTGACTTTAAGATCTGGTTCATTTTCTTCTTCTCTTCTCTCTCTTTCACTATTCTTCTGTACTGACACTGTCACCTTGAAATCTCTGCCACTACAAATAAATCCACTTCATGACGAATACTCCACTGAGGCTTGAACAGATGTCTGAACTTCTTTCAATGTAGTAAATCCCCAAGTCTGTAGATTGACCTTGATCTTTTTCTACTGACAGATATACAATATGAGATTCCTCGTGACAGCCTATGTACTATTTACTTTTACTATCTTGTTTAAGTTGAGTTGTATCCTCGAAATACAAATAGGCTAAACATATGCCTTTCATTGTAACTCCAGACTAAAACGTTAAGTAATTGACTTTGATAATTTTCTCCAAATCCTTCCCCGCGCTTTAGGGATGATAGACTATCATCATACACCTTCTCCCACTCTCAACGAAGGTTTTGTTACAAGAATTCCCCCAAAAAGTACTATAGCTAGTGGCAGACCGCCACGATTTCCAACCATTTCTCTTCCCAATTCTTCCATCCTTTTGACATCTCTGGTAATGTCTGTAACACGTAAAACTAAACAATGTATACTTAATTTTAACCAAAATAAGATATAGATTGCTTAGTTCTTCATCCAGTATTCTAGTGCCTTTGTGTTATAGGACATTTTAAATCATGGTAATAGGTAATACAGCATTCTGATGAACTATATTTCGCATTTTTTTCTTTTGACATTTTAAAATCTTGTAATCTGCCATGATATAAATCATAATAAATCAGTAAGCCTTTCCACAACAATTGACACAATTGCTTCATCCATTTAGAAACCAAGCACAAAATGTAGACAAAGTTCCAGAGTCGTCAATATACGAAATATTGTGATAAGAAATGAGTGACAAGGTTTCTCAAAATACTGCGATAAGAAATGAGTGGACAAAAGCATAGTCCAGGAATCATTTAGCTCATGGTTGTGTAATAGGAGTAGTATTTTACCAAACAAAAAAAAAATCAATCTGTAGAAGAGTCAAATTTATTCTTAGAGCCAGATCTCATGTTTGTAATTAGGGACTTATTTCCAAGGGCAAACCCTTAACTAAAAATCTATGGTACGTTAAATAAAAATTATGGAGATTTTCTAAAAGTTTTTGCATTTCAACAATACAAATCTCTTATATTAAACTTATTTTAATTATGCTGCACACATTTTATTTTGATCATATATTAAAAATTATTATTTAAAATTAAATTTTTGTGAATTTAAATTTTGGTTACATTTTTTATTCAAAAAAAGAAAATATTAAAAAAACAAGTTATCAAACTATCCTTAAAATGCTTGTTAGAAAATGAGTTGGGACGAGGGAGTACTAATTAAATTTTATATTTATATACATTATATGTATTACACCTCTAATAATTTATAATCACTTCTCCGGAGTGCTTCAATCACTTTTTAGAGAATTTCCATCGTTGAAATTTTTTGTTCTCCATATCAAATTTTTTGTTATGCAATTTTTGGATTCATTCTGATGTATTTTTCGATAATATTATTCGTATTTGTTTTGAACTATGGATTATACCCGGATCTGATCCGGAACCCAGCCCATGACCCGACCCGAATTAACAAAAATAGGGCTTTTGGACCTAAAAACATACGTTTTTTTTAACCCAATTGCAAAGGGTTAAGAACATAGGCGAGCTCCTTCCCTCAGATCGGCGATCTCCTCGACTCTTCCCACGACGGTATCTCCGACGACGACTTCATCTTCTCCGTCCGGTAAGTCTCTTCCTCTTTCTTCTTCATCTCATCTCTCTCTTCTCCGATCTCTTCTTTCTCTTCTCCGATCTCATTTTCTCGATCTCTTTTTCGCTGTTCTTTATAAGTTGTCTTCTTCCTGTCTGTATGTATATACTATATATATACACGTTTTTTTTTACTTCTTTTTAGAAAAAAAATATTTGTTTTATTTCATCTCTTCTCTTCTTCTTTATAAGCTGTTTGTATGTATCTTCTTCTTCTGTATTGCTCTGGTGCACTATTGCTTTCTGTTTGACTATGCCACTCTGCCTTGCTTGCTCACTCTGCATTGCTTGCTCACTGTTCATATACAATCTGCAATAGTTCATTAACTGTTCACCTGCAATATACAATCTGCAATAGTGCACCTGCAATATACAATCTAAATGAGTTCATAAATTCTTCTGTGCAGAAAAATAAACGATGGAGACGGAAACCGAAAGTAGCCGGAGGGAGTTGGCTAAAGATCGTAAAACAAAAGCAAAATCGAATGATATGAGTTATAACATTCCCATGATTCGGAAGAGGAACTGTGTAGCAATTGGGGTGAAAGGGAATTTTTTGTGAACTGGATTGAGCAAAAGAAGAAGGTGGAGAAGTTAGAATCACTTGCTGTAAAATTCTTTAGACTTGGGCAGAGATTAGGGATGTCTTCGGATATTTCTTCTGTTGTGGGTAATTTTTCTCGCGAGCTGATATGGGTTGCAAAGAGGCAAACTGGTCTGCCTTTTGAGCTTGATACTGCAAGGGACATCGCTTTGCAGCTCGAAGAAGACAGGAGGAAAGTGGATTTGGACTTGGACTTGTCCTTAAACATACTCGTGCTTGGGAAATCCGGAGTTGGAAAGAGTTGTACTATTAATTCAATATTTGGTGAAGAGAAAGCTCGGGTTGATGCTTTTGAGCCTGCTACAGCTAGTGTTAAAGAGATTATAGGAGTGATTGACGGGGTTAAGATCCGGGTTTTTGATACACCTGGCCTCAAATCTTCTGTATTGGAGCAGTCTTTCAATAGATGCATCCTAGATTCTGTCAAGAAGCATATGAAGAAATACCCGGTAGATATTGTGTTATATGTGGATCGCGTGGATGCCCTGACCCGAAGTTTTGATGATAAATACTTGTTGGATACAATTACCAGATCTCTCGGATCTTCTATATGGCGTCGTGTCATACTAACTCTCACACATGCTTCTTCTGTACCCCCAGAAGGACAATCCACTTCTTCTTTCGATTATGATGTGTTTGTTGCCCAACAATCTGTTCACCTGGAGGAGCATATAGGCCAAGCTGCTGGTTATCGACCCATGGTGGATCCAGTCTTAGATTTGCCTGTTTGTCTGGTTGAGAACCATCTGTCATGCCCAAAGAATAGCCACGGGCAGAAGGTTCTACCTAATGGTAAAAGTTGGACATCTCTGTTGATGATATTGTGCTACTCTATGAAGATAATATCAGAAGCAAATTCTCTCTCAAAACCACCACATCCATCTGCCCCCCGTAAGCTCTTTGGGTTCCTTATTCGCCGGTTGCACTCACTTTTGCACCCAAAACCCTTCACCGGAAAAGGCTACGACAATGGTGAGTGGAGAGGGGACTTAGCATTGGGGTTCAACACCACTCTTGCTCAAATTTCTATTTGTCGCAGTTCCAAGGTGGCAGTACAAGCTAGAATAAACAACATTTCTAGTGCCCACATCTCTTTACTGACAAGTAGCTGCAAGTATCTTGCTCTTGCAAGTATTCTTCCAGAGGCAACTTCCATATACAAGAAACTTAATCCTGGTGTAGGTGAGAACTACTCAATCTATAATATCTTGTTTTACTTTGTTCAGCATATCTGGGTACATTTCTAATTATGATAGCATCGGAAAGATGGGTTAGCAGTTTACCCGAGAAATACATATTTTTGTCCAATTCAGAGATTCCAGATGGGATACAATCATACAATAATTTAGCTTCACACTAAAATAAGAAAAGGAAAATAGATCATGGTATCCTTGTTATGTCTATTGTATTACAATATTGTTTACTGTTTAGGTTTTATGAACTCCATAACTTGTTTGTTCTGATTGAGAGTTCTTAACCTATGACTAAAATTTAACTGGCGGATATACATAACTTCCAATAGCGATTTGGGAGGGAATGGATGCTCTTAGACTATTATGCAATACATCAATAGCTGAAAACTAAGTTTTTTAGTGAAACACATCATGTAAATATCCTTCAAGTAAGTTCCGGTTCAAGTTATTATATCACCCTACATTTGATTACTATCTAATTAAAGAGTATAAAGTACCGGCATATGATTTTTTTTAATTTTTTGCATTGATTATATTGTGTTCTTGCATAACAAATCGGGTCCAAATTAATTCGGTTTTCGATCCGGTCGAATCGGATGCTTAGTTAAATTGGAACAAAACCTAATAATACTTCTTTTGAACCGAAGAACCGAACATCTGATTCAGTTTCATATTTTAGTTCTATATATCTGCAGGTGAAAAGAGTTCGGGGTATGTTTACGGATTTTGGTTAGATAATTTAACTCCGACATCTGACAAATGGCTTTCAAGAAGGGTTCCAAATGTTCAGAGTGAGTCCAATGTTGTCGCAAAAGAATTTAAGACTTCCTAATACTTGGTCTTTCCTAGTTTCCTGTAATGTACTACAGCTGTTATCAGTAGTCCTTATTGTTACCAGCTAAGGAAAACATTGGCAAGCTATAGGTAAATACCAATTGTGAGCTTGAGCAATGGCAATCTAACTGGAAAACTGAGGGGGATTCTCGGTTAGGTTCAGATTATGCATAATGTTTGTATATCATTTGCAGATAAACTGTGGAAATGAGAAAGAAATAAATTTCTTACGAATTAGATGTGCATCTAAATTTGTCAGGAGGCTTGTTAATATAATTAATTAGAGCTGGTAACATCTACTATTGTATCTATCTGATATTGGTTACTACTTTGTTGAAGGCTGGTAACATCCAAGTTGTAATATATGATTTAACTTTTACAAATTCATGTGTTGTTTTTCTTTTTTTTACAATAAGCACTTAAATATGCTTAGACTTGCAATAGATTCTAGAGCAACATGATTTTTCTTGGTCAATATTTTATATTTTAGATGTGGGTAATTCGAGGTTTTTTTATTTTTGTACTTTGTTAAATGAGCCTTGATTGTTTCCCTTGTTTCAACTTGGTAGCCGATGTGAACATAGCTGTTGGAATTAATTTTTAAAGAGGAAATATTTTAGATCTATAGTTTATCTTGCTTTGTTCTAGTTAATTTGCATTTGTTTTGATGGAAAGAGGTGTTCTTGTACTCTATATCTATGTTGGCATTACTTGTCAACTTTCGTGTTATGTATGTACAAAGTTTGACACAGCTTCGGTATGATTATATAGTTTTCTTAACTATATAATCTACAGAACATTGTACTGGTTTTTTCTAGCTCATGTTATTGACATTTGAATGCATTTTTGTATATAAATATATTAGATTACAATCAGGGTAAACCCTTAGGATAAAAGAAAACGACAAGTGATGTATAATAATGTATTAGTGTCACTGTGTTATATGTTTAGAAGAGCATAAGTGAGTGTCTACAGGTAGGTGGTGTATAAATTAGAGATACACACACATGATACAGGCACAAGAGTCATTAGATGTGTTCAACTGCACTATATTCTCTGTATCTGATTTGTCAAATGAGAAATTTGTTTTTCTCAACATATGCATGCTACTTTAAAATGTGCATTGCTCGGAATATGGTACTTGTGTTGTGCTTTTTTGTCTTGTGTGTTTTATCAAAGTGTTTGCATAATAATTCTTGCAGTTTGTTTTTCTCAGGCAGTCTTATGTGGTGTGATTATAATAGTTTTGCTGTGTTAGTTTTAATTTAATTTTATGTTGTAATTTTCAGATGTGGTGTAATGATTGAAAACAGAGTTAAACTTTTGCTCATCGAAATGGTAATATCTCAAAATTTGCGGCAGGTGACTGGTGATTTCTTTGAATTTTTGTTTACAGGTTTGATTTGAAGTGTTTTGGTGAACGGTTTGAATCAGATTCTGTGGTAGGCCCTTTAGAGTTTGATTCCAGGCAGATTTTTAGTGAAACAAGTACTCCCTCTGTTTCTTTTTATGTTGCCCATTTGGCAAAAAACACAGGTATTAAGAAATACTATAAACAATGTAAACCAATGATTAGTGGAGTTTTGGGGGGGGAAAATCAGGGAAGTTTCCCACCAGTTTTAACACTAAACAAATCCTAAACTATTACATTAACCAATGAGATTACAATGAAAGAAAAAAACAACCAATCACAAGTCTCTATTTCATACACACGGATTGAACAAATATACAAAATGCAACTTTACACAGCAGAACTTTAGAACACAAAAAGGGCATCCTTGCAAAGGCTTCTCTGTTCAGACATGAATGAAGAACCATATTTCCCTTTTGATCTCAATGATCCAGCACCAACAGATGGAGCAACTGATGGCTTCCAATTTGATTTAAATGAACCACCAGACAGAGACACAGCAGGGCATACACAGCAACAACACACAGAGGACACTCATCATCACAGAAGAAAGCCAAAGCTCAGCTTTGATACAAGAACACAAATATTGATGTGGCTTCTAAACAACCAAGGAACAAATACTCCAGGAAAACCTTACCAAGGTGCAATTCAAGATGTTGCAAAGATCTACAACATATCAAGGAGAACAGTCAGCAGCATATGGAGCACAGCAAAGAAGCAAAATGCATCAAAGCAGAGCAAAGGGGACTATAATTACCAAGGTGGTGGAATCAGTTGGCAAAAAGGAAACAAGGAGCATGCTTATTAATCAAATCATACCAGCAATCATAGAGAAATGGCCACAAAGTGAAGGTCCTAAAACAATATTCATACAACAGGATAATGCACGTACTCATATCACACAAACAGACCAAGAATGGGGACAGCTTCATCAACAAGGGGACTTTACATTTATTCTTGTTCAACAACCACCAAACAGCCCAGATTTAAATATTTTGGACTTGGGGTTCTTTAGAAGTATCCAATCACTAATGCATAAGAAAATGCCAAAGGATGTGGATGGTATGATGGATGCAGTTAATGAGGCATTCTATGACTTGGAGCCAGGAACACTAGCCAATGTGTGGTTATCATATCAGTATGTTATGAATGAAGTACTCAAAGTAAAAGGATCAAATGATTATCTGGTCCCTCATGTAAACAAGAAGAAGTTGGCAGCTGAGGGCAAACTACCAGTACAAGTATCAGCACCAATGTGGGCTGTTCATGAAGCTTGGAATGTAATACATGGATCAACAGAGCAAGTGTAATGTCATATCAGTATGCATAGACAAGACTTTTGATCTGTTTTGGGGACATGTAAGCACAACTATATATGCATACTAGCCTTAAATTATGTAAATTATGTAACTTATGCATGCGTTTTGATCTCAGAGTGTCCCCAAACATCATTGATTCATCCCCTAGCACCTTAGCACACACAAGCCCCAATTTAAAGTTGCTCAGCACACACAAGGTTACGGTTGAATCTCAGGCATAGTTAATTCATCATTGATCAAAATCAGGCACACAAATTAAACAACTCATGGCACACGATTTAAGCGAATTAAGTAATAGAGACAACATTACGAAGAACAACTTTCATTAAAAACAGATCTGATACAACAAACAACAACAACGTACATAAATTGAACTGGATATACTTATATATATATAAGGATAGAATACTTAGCTAGACATTCATTAAGAAAACGAACATGCATCCTCGGAATCGGACACATACTCGTCGTCAAGGGGCAGATCGCAATCGACACGACCAACAGAGGACACTGATTTCTCCACCGAGTTATCAACCACAACATCATCCTTAATGGTTGCATGCTTCGATTTATCAACAGAGGACACTGATTTATCAACCGATTTATCAACCGATTTATCAACAGAGGACACTGATTTATCAACCGATTGGTTCACCGATTGAGATAGATCGTCGTCTCCCCATCTCAATCGCATGTATTCTTCACTATAGTTGTGCAAGCCTTCACAATCGACGCCGTTGTCACAATTGGGATCGGAACACTCATAAGGTCCCGGATCTGAATCACCATCAACTGAATTCGAGAAACCAAAATGTAAACTCATATTTGCGCTGGAGATATTTGGGCGAGAGAGAAAATAGGGTTTGAGAAGAGTCGTGTGTTTTGGGATAATGTTTTGGGGAGAGAGATAGATAGTGGGTTGGGGAGAGAGATAGTGGGTTGGGGAGAGAGTTAGTGGGGTAATAAAATATAAACGTAGTAATGTAAAATAAGAATAAAGTATGTATAAAGTATGTACTAAAATAGAAATGGGAAATGTATTTTGAATGTCCCGATTAGGAAAACAGGAAACGTTTTTAGAGACGGAGGGAGTAATGTTTATCTGCAAAGTCATGTTTACTAAAGCAAGAGAATCTTTGTGGTGATTCATTCACAACCAGGTTAAATTATAAATCCATCTCTATAAAAAGCTAGTTGAATTACACATGCATGTATATCTGTGTGTTTCCGTGATTGACCTGATTTTTTTTGTCCTCGGTTTTAGAAATTTAGGATGTTTATTAATTGGGACATGCAATTCGGACTCTTGTATGTTGTATCATCCATAAAATAGACCATCTTCTCATTTGTCACTTCACCATTCCAGACTTGGTGAACTATTATGTTAACAGCAGCAAGTTTTATCTAGGTGTACTTGAGTAATGGTTTCACTTTCACCAATCCCACAAAGTGGTGCTGGATCCCCCCCTCTAAACTTTTATTTCATCGTCTTTGTATCCCTTAAAATTTGAAGCACCTAGTTGCTCCTGGAGCTAGACTAGACTTTTCAAGTACTTCTTGTGCTATTAATCTATTTACATTACCAGTATGAATTTCATACTATACTACTATTTACAAACACTGTTTTACTTAAGCTTCCCTTGGGAGCTGTAGATGCTAGAGTAGGTGTATAAACAGTAGGTTGTACCTTTGTAATTCAAGGCACTGGTTGTAACAGCCCCAAATCCGGGGTCTGGGATTTAGAGTAGTCACGATCCATTTAATCCTTGCCTTACCTGTTGTAATAACCCGAATTTTCGATAGAATTTAAAACTTTTCTTATTATGATTAAGTACATGAGTGAGTGGTGATTCCAAAGAACAGTGATTGTAATGAATGGATATTGCTTTGGACAATGATCCTGATTCAATTGTATATTGTCAGAATAGAGTGATCCAATGTTTGAGGACATAGATAAGAATAATCTATCATCCAGGAATGAGCTAATGAACCCTGAGAAGGGAGATGATAAGTGAATAATGTTTCCCATACGTGCATAGTGTTTCCCATACGTGCATAGTATTTCCCATGCGTGCATAGTGTTTTCCATGCATGCATAGTAAATTGGTGGATGAATAGTGATTTTGTGAGTTGGAAAACTTTTCATGCCACCCTATGTACGGAGCGTGGTATGGATATTTCGAAGTCATATCTGTGATCTACAGAGGAAATAAGTGTATGCAAAGACGATCGGAATTCAGAAATTCCAAATTCTATTTCGGTGTAATATTTGACCGGACAGTGGATTAAATATTATTATAATCCAAGAATTGAGATATTAAAGTTGAGTATTTGATAAATTGGGATTTTAATATATTCGATTTAAGAATGAAGAACGGAAGTCGCTGAGACAGTGAAACAAGCATTCCAGAAACCGCCGAAAAACCTTTTAACGGGATTAATCGATAAAGCGAACGAATCGTGAATTACGAATTAAGTTCATATCTAGATTAAATATCATTTATAATCATCAAAAGGATGATAATAAATATTGAGGAAGGGACGTAGCAATGTAATCGAGAAACGGTTAACAAACGGACGATAACTTCGCGTTTAACCGCCAGAAAAGCTAGTAAAAAGAGACGTCACCTAGCAAAAGGCTAGTGGATCATGACATAAGCACTTTATTAAAGTGAAAAGCACCTAAATGCACTTTGGTAAGGACTTGGGTGCTAAAGCAAGAAAGGTGAGGAACTTAGTTGCATTTTAGTGGATAAGGAAATCTGAAACGCACCAATCACAGTCCGACACCTAGCAAGAAGTGGATGCATCCAAGGATAGATATTATATATCATCCAACATAACATTATTGGTGATAAAACCAAGTAGACAAAGCAAGAACACTCATCCCCTTTGCTAAAGAAAACATTCGGCCTTTGAGAAATAAAGAAGATGATGAATAGTGAATTTTTCATACCTCCAAATCTAGCCATTCACAATTCACAAGAAAATTTCCATGGCTTCTATATTTCATAACTAAGACCCCCTAGAAGTTTGAGAGCAAGAGGGTAAGTGGATCATGTCCATTTTGATTTTACAAGTTTCTAGGTTTTGATGAATAGTAAATTTCTTGATTTTCATGTTTTGCTTTCTTGATGTTATAGCTTCCAAAGGATGTTCTAAGCAAGGATCTCGACTTAGTAAGCTTTAATAACATCCTAGAGCTTCAAACCAAGGTATAATCTTTGAAACCCCTTTGTTGGATCATGTGTTTTAATGGAGTTTTAGATGAGTTTTTGACTTGGATGCATGATTTAGAGCATGTATGTTGTATGAATGTTATGAAAAATATAAAAATATGGTTTAGAGCCCCAAGACCAGTTTAGGCAGTGGTAGGGATGATGAATAGTGTCCATGAGTATTGGTGGTGGGTTGATTGATTATTTGGAGGATTTTAATTTTGGAAATATCCGAGTTATAGCCGTCGTAATGACGAAATTTTGTTAAGGCTTAAAACAGTGCACACCCGAGATATGAAACCTCTTGAAATGTTGAACCACTGCCATAAACTTGTAGGTTTTGATTCATAGATCATTTTGGCGCAAGAATCGTAGCATTCTGATTTACGGTTTAGGCGTTATGGTAAAATTAGTAAAAGCGGTTCGTAAACGTACGTATGAATTCGTAACTTCAATTGAACCCCTTTAAAGTGATAACTTCGGTTACGAATCTTAGTAATTAAATACTAGAGGTCATAATGAAGATATGAGAGAAGACCTCGTGTCAAAAAGATTATTTTTGGATTTTATAAAAATGTTTGAATCAAGGTTAAGTGCGAAGGAACCCCTTAGAGGAGCACTTGATTAGAACTTTGTAAACCACTTAGTGAAACGGACGAACGAGATCCGATTTCTAAAACGAATCTTCGACCTAAGTAATTGTTGATTGACATGGACTTAGTATGAGCCTAAAGCGAGTTGGTAATGCCTTGGTTGTGATTCGCGTACGTGTTTATGCTTTAGATATTAAGTGGATTATCTAGGGGATTAATCGTACGTTTTCCTTTGACTTTGTCTAGATTGTTCGACATTGTCGCGAGCCCCTACCACTTCTCGAGCATCAGGCAAGTTTCCTATCTCGATACTTTGAAGTATTATTTATAATACTGCTTTTGCCATATATATAGTTGCCTAGTTTTGCGATATATACTATACTGTGCAAATTTAACTTTTGGTATTATACGAGCTTTGTGATATAATACCTATGAACCGGCATACATTGTGGCTCTATAGAATAAGAGCATGTTATCATTTCGACTCTAGACCGGGAGTCCGTATTTTCTGATATATAGATAGTCGTGGAAACCCGGAGGGATTCCAGCGACAGAATACTATGTACCTTGAGGATTGTTATTATTAAACATTAATTATATTTCCAGAAAGTATTTATTACTTGGAAATAAATTGGGATTGGCTTATAAGCTAGATATGGGGATATCAGTTATAAGCCGGACTTTATGATTACCCATAATAAAGGGTGTATGTGTCGTATCTTTTGTAAAAGACCGGGAGTCGGTATTTCATATACTTTTGGAGATATATTTTCATAATATATCGAATAAATATCATTGAGTATAATGAATATTATTTTGAATATTCATTAAGAGTTTATTTACTTAAATGAATATTATTTTGAATATTCATTTAAGGTCATTATTTAATGAATATTATTCCGAATATTCATTTGAGAATTATTTATTTAGTGAATATTACTTTTGAATATTCACTTAAATACTATTTGTGTAAATGAATATTATTTTGAATATTCATTTAAAGATTATTTATTTTAATGAATATTATTTTCGAATATTCATTTGAGAATTTCTTATTTAGTGAATATTACTTTTGAATATTCACTTAAATACTCTTTATTTAAATGAATATTATTTTGAATATTCATTTAAAGATTATTTATAGTAATGAATATTATTTTCAAATATTCATTTGAGGATTATTTATTAAGTGAATATTACTTTTTGAATATTCATTTAATTACTATTTATTAATGAATATTATTTTCAAATATTCATTTAAAGGTTATTTATTTAGTAAATACTTATTTATTTAATAAATATTCTTCGAATATTTATTAAAATACCTTTAATTATTTTCAGAAATAGTTTATCTTATTTAAAAATATTCTTTGACCTTCAATAATTATAAAGAATATTTCTGAGTCCTATTAATAATTATTTCATCAAGGAAGTGGTTCCCAAATACTATTTTCCATTTAAATCTACCTTCTAAAGGGATTTAAATGTTCGCTCAAACTTTCAAAACATAGGGAACCCTACTTGGAAGCTGTTATTTGTATTTGACTCCCCGGTCATTAACTCTCAAAGGAAATCATTTCTATTCACAAACTCAGATGCTTCGAGTCCAAAAGAGATTTGTTACTTCCTCAACACTCGAGGAGTAAGATTGATGGAACAAGTTAATATCCATTAACAAGCAATAGCTTGGGAAATATTGGTGAAATTCTCCTTTCCAACCCGATACGGCTTCTTTGGGAAGTCCTGTCAACAAGTACTATACTTGGGGAAGGGAGGACGAGCTTTACGTTTCAGAGTCATGGATTCTATTCGAACTTGGAGTCGTGTAAGAGGTCGAGTAGCGCCGGCCCATCATTGGTCCACAGTTGGCCAGGGGAGCTCCAAATGGCGGTAGACAAATAAATCCGTCGGTCCTTCCTTCTACCGGTAGTAAATTGAAATATTCTTTGTACGACCGCGACTGATCATCGATGGTCGGGACATTGGCGCGGAGAATACTCCAGTGATAGTTCATCATCCAATTTGGATATTTTCTGCAACATTATCGAGAGCACCCCGATCGGAAAGCTACGGCTGGGTGACCGATAAGTGTTGGCAGGGTTGAAAAGTGTTTAAAAAGGTTATATTGAAGCACCTTGTCACTTCATCTTTTATTATATGACTCTGTGGTTACCTTACATAACCGGGGTTATGGTAAGGGGTTGTTTATATTAAATCACCTTATAACTTCATCTTTTAAGTTATAGGTTGATACTCTGCTTATATTTATATAGCAGATATTCCTTTCCTACAAAAAGGTTATATTGGGTTACTTTGAAACCTCATCCTTTTATAATATACTCGAACTTGGTTCAATAGTATAATAAAAGTTTGCAGAGATATTATGGAATGATATTTGGAGTACTACAATAGTACTATTTTTGGAATATATTCCGATAAGGAAATACTCTCGATAAGGAGATATTTTGGCAAATATTGTCTTATACCCGCTTTATTCTGGGTTGAGTCATAGGCAGAGTTATGCCATGCTTTCATTACCTTGCTGAGCTATTTGCTCACTCTTGCTATTGTTTTATATATATTATAGAGCAGTGAAGCAGGATGTCAAGGGCACCAGTGAATCCGGAGATAGTACGAACCAGTCAGATCAGGCTGCATCTTGTTGAGCTGATGTATAGATACCAGTGGAATGAGAAGATTGTAATCATCAGGATACTTAGTTGGTAATGTACCATTACTTAGAAATTGTATCAACAATAGGTTCAAAAGACATTTGGGTATTGTAATAAAAGATATTATTCCGCAGTTGTTTTATGGTGTCGTTTCTGAGACTCTAACCTGTGTGTGTGTGTATGAGATATAGATTGTGGGGTCATAAACTGTTGAATTGTATACATTGTGAGTAATACAGGTAAGGCGAGGATTAAATGGATCGTGACTACTCTAAATCCCAGACCCCGGATTTGGGGCTGTTACACCTGTAGTACTCATAATGTACATAATTCAACAGTTTATGACCCCACAATATATATCTCACACACACACACAGGTTAGAGTCTCAGAAACGACACCATAAAACAACTGCGGAATAATATCTTTTATTACAATACCCAAATGTCTTTTGAATCTGTTGTTGATACAATTTCTAAGTAATGGTACATTTACCACTCAGACTGCTGATGTCTACACTCTACTCATACCATTCCTATCTACTCATGATATGAATCCAACAAGCTGCATCCTGATCCAACTGATTCTCACTATCTCCGGGATCACTGGTGCCCTTGACATCCTGCTCCGCTGCTCTATAATATATATAAAACAATAGCAAGAGTGAGCAAATAGCTCAGCAAGGTAATGAAAGCATGGCATAACTCTGCCTATGACTTAACCCAGAATAAAGCGGGTATAAGACAATATATGTCAAAATATCTCTTTACCAAAAGTATTTCCTCATCGGAATATATTCCAAAAATAGTACTATTGTAGTACTCCAATATTGTTTCAAAATATCTCTGCAAACTTTTATTGTACTTCTGAACCGAGTTCTAGTACATTATAAGAGGATGAGGTTTCAGAGTAAACAAATATAACCTTTTTGTAGAAAAGAAATATCTGCTATATAAGTATAAGCAGAGTATCAACCTAAAACTTAAAGATGAAGTTATAAGATGATTTAATATAAACAACCCCCTTATCATAACCCCTGTTATGTAAGGTATCCACAGAGTCATATAAAAGATGTCGTTACAAGGGAATTCATTGTAACCTCAGTTCTTGAACACTTTTCAAAACCCTGCCAACATGATCATTATATTTCTTGATCCATGTTGCAGAAAATATCCAAATTGGATGATTGAACTAATACCGGAGTACGTCGCGCAGAAGCCACACCCTTATGATGATCAGTCACAGGTTGTGCATCTCAGAATTTATTTCTCTACATGTAGAAGGAAGAAAGCATGGGTACCCCCCATACTCCAGATCTCCCGGCCAACGGTTGGGCATAGACGGGACCGGCGCCACTCGGACCCTGTATAAAGGATGGACTGTCCCACAGCCTCTTACACAATACTCCTAGTTCGAACAGTATCCATGACTCTGAAACGTAAAGCTTGTCCTCCTTTCTCCAAGTTTAACACTTGTTAATAGGACTTCACAAAGAAGCCGTATCAGTTTGGAAAGGGGAGTTCACCAATATTTCCCAAGCAATGCTTGTTAATGGATTTCAAACTTGATACCCAGATTACTTCTCGAACAGTTGAAGAAGTAATAAAATCATTTTGACTTGCAGTCATTGCACTGCGAACGAGAGATGAGTTTCTTTTTAAAAAGTTATGACCGGGGAGTCAATTACAAATAACAGCTTCCAAGTAAGGTTCCCTATGCTTTGAAAGTTTGAGCGAACATTTAAATCTTCTTAAAAGATAGATTTAAATGAAGAAATAGGATTTGGGGAACCTCTCCTTGGTAATATAGCTTTAATAAAGCTTCAGAAATCTCCTTCAGAATTATTGAAGGTCAAAGATAAATTTTAAATAAGATAAACTATTTTTAAAACTAATTAAAAGTATTTAATAAATATTCGAAGAATATTTATTAAATAAATAAGTATTTACTAAATAAATAACCTTTAAATGAATATTTGAAAATAATATTCATTAATAAATAGTAATTAAATGAATATTCAAAAAGTAATATTCACTTAATAAATAATCCTCAAATGAATATTTGAAAATAATATTCATTAATATAAATAATCTTTAAATGAATATTCAAAATAATGTTCATTTAAATAAAGAGTATTTAAGTAAATATTCAAAAGGAATATTCACTAAATAAGTAATTCTCAAATGAATATTCGAAAATAATATTCATTAAAATAAATAATCTTTAAATGAATATTCAAAATAATATTCATTTAAATAAATAGTATTTAAGTGAATATTCAAAAGTAATATTCACTAAATAAATAATTCTTAAATGAATATTCGAAATAATATTCATTTAAATAAATAAACTCTTAATGAATATTCAAAATAATATTCATTGTACTCAATAATATTTATTCGATATATTATGAAAATATATCTCCAAAGTATATGAAATACCGACTCCCGGTCTTTTACAAAAGATACGACATATACACCCTTTATTATGGGTAATAATAAAGTCCAGCTCATAACTGATATCCCCATATCTAGCTTATAAGCCAATTCCCAATTCATTTCCAAGTAGTAACTACTTTCTGGAAATATAATATTATTCAATAATAACATTCCTCAAAGTACATAGTAATCTGTCGCTAGAATCCCTCCGGGTTTCCACGACTATCTATATAACAGAAACTACCGACTCCCGGTCTAGAGTCGAAACAATAAATATGCCCTTATCTATAGAGCCACAAGGTATACCGGTTTGTATATACTATATCTCAAAGGATCATATACAATCCGAAAGTTAAACTTTTACAACAAGTATATATCGCAAAACTATGCAAATCTAAGCATGGCAAAAGCAGTATTATAATCAATACTTCAAGTATAGATTTAGAAATCTTGCCTGATGCTCGAGAAGTGGTAGGGGCTCGTGACAATGTTGAACAATCTAGACAAAGTCAAAAGAAAACGTACGATTAATCCCCTAGATAATCCACTTAATATCTAAAGCATAAACACGTATGCGAATCACACCCAAGGCATTACTAACTCGCTTTAGGCTCATACTAAGTCCATGTCAATCAACAATTACTTAGGTCGAAGATTCGTTTTAGAAATCGGATCTCGTTCGTCCGTTTCACTAAGTGGTTACAAAGTTATAATCGAGTGCTTCTCTAAGGGGTTCCTTTGCACTTAACCTTGATTCAAACATTTTTATAAAATCCAAAATTAATCTTTTCGACACGAGGTCTTCTCTCATATCTTCATTGTGACCTCCAGTATTTAATTACCAAGACTCGTAACCGAATATCTCATTTTAAAGGGGTTCAATTGAAGTTACGAATTCATGATTACGCTTAAGAACCGTTTTTACGAATTTTACGATTTCTCCTAAACCGTAAGTCCGAATGCTACGATTCTCGCGTCAAAACGATCCTTAAAACATGTACTATTCATTCATGGTAGGAATGGTTTCTGGACAGTAGGGGTGTTATCACGAAAATGGCACATATTTCATGGTATTGTAAAATCGGGCATTATAACGGCTATGTTTACGCGTTTTCCAAAGTTTTCGCATCACCGCGAATCAATCAAGCACTACACACCAACCATTCTAACACATGATCTCATCATGACTAGTCTAACAACATCATATCTCAACAATCTCATGGATCATAATCCAAACATAATCATAAACAACTAGAATCATGGATCTAAACATCATATAATCATACTAACACTAAATCATCCATTAAAACATATAATACTCAAGGTAAGATCTAGGGTTCTTGGACTTTATACCTTCCTTGAAGTATGAAATCACTTAGTAAGCCTTGGATGATCCTTGTAACACCTTCACCAAGCTTGAATCATCAACAAAATCAAGAAAACCAAGTTTGTTCTTGAAAGTTACTATTCACTACTAAACTTTGAGGAATCAAATAGCTATGCTAGAGATGTTTGTTTGCTCTCAAACTTCTAGGAGATCTTAGTTATGAAATATAGAAGTCCTGAGAATTTTCTTGTGAATTGTGAGTGGCTAGATTTGGAGATATGAAAAAAACACTATTCATTGTCTTTCTTTTTCTTCTAAAAACCGTGGGTAAGGTTGTAATGGTGGTGGTGATACTTTTCTTGCTTTTTCTCTTCAATAATACATGTATTAATCTCTTATTCAACCTCATCTTCTTGTAAATGAGGTGTCCTCTCCTCATTGGTTGATTCTAGATTACATTATCCTAAAAAATGCAACTAGGTTCCTCACTTTACTTGCTTTATCATCCAAGCTCTTGTCAAAGTGCATTTAGGTGCTTTTTACTTTAATAAAGTGGTGATGTCATGATCCACTAGTCTTTGGCTAGGTGACGTCACTTCCCACTAGCTTTTCTGGCGGTTAAACGCGAAGTTATCGCCCGTTTGTTAACCGTCTCTCGCTTACATTGCTACGTCCCTTCCTCAATATTTATTATAATCCTTTTGATGATCATATATGATATTTAATCTAGATATGAACTTAATTCATAATCCAAGATTCGTTCGCTTTATCGATTAATCCCTTTATAAAGTTTTCGGTGTTTTCTGGAATGCTCGTTTCACTGTCTCAGTGGTTTCCGTCCTTCATTCTTAAATCAAATATAATCAATTCCCAAAATATTAAATCCTCCAAATTAATATCTCAATTCTTGGATTATAATAATATATAATCCACTGTCCGGTCAAATATTACACCGAAATAAATTTTGGAATTTCTGAATTCCGATCGTCTTTGCATACACTTATTTCCTCCGTAGATCACAGATATGACTTCGAAATATCCATACCACGTTCCGTACATAGGGTGGCATGAAAAGTTTTCCAACTTACAAGATCACTATTCATCCACCAAATTACTATGCACGCACGGGAAACACTATGCACGTATGGAAAACACTATGCACGTATGAGAAACACTATGCACTTCTCGTTTCTCCTTTCAGGGTTCATTAGCTCATCCTCTGGACGATAGATTATTCCTATCTATCTCCTCAAACATTGGATTACTCTATCTTGGCAATATACAATGAGTCAAGATCATTGTCCGAAGCAATACTCATGCATTACAACCATTGTTTCTTGGAATCACCGCTCATTGCTGCACTTATTCATAAATAAGAAAGGTTTTAATTCTATCGAAATTTCGGGTTATTACAGTCTCCCCTCCTTAAAAGGATTCTGTCCTCGGAATCAGTTTAGGAATAACTGGGGCTACTTTTATCCCTTTGCACTTTCTAACGTCCAGGTGGTTCTTCCACTTCTTGATTTTCTTCAAGTCTCTCACTAGCTTGACAACCTTGCCTCTTAGCACTTGCTCTTTTATATCCGTGATTTTCCACAGGTTGTTCTTCGTAAGTCAGGCTAAGTTAGATATCTAGCTGTTCGTATCTTATCATATGCTGGCCATCTATAGTATACTGACGTATTATTAACACACGAACCATGCTACGACCCTTCCACAGGTTTGGGTAAGGCTGGCTCGTAGGCCACCTTCCTGATACGTTTAAACTCTCAGATGGCCCAAGGAATCTCGGGCTCAACTTCCTTTCATTACCAGTCCTGTTAATTCCTTCCACGAGGATACCTTTTTCACATCAAAATCTTCGAACCTCATACTTTCTATCTTGTTTACACAGAAATACATCAACATAAACTTGCTTGTCATTCATCAACATGCCATTTAGCTTGTCAATGGCATTCCTTCGAATCCTTATAGTTTGGTACCATTTTGGTGCACAGAATATCTAGAACTATGGTTCTCGGGAAAAAGTCTCATCCTTTAATTCCTGATCATTAGGAATCCATCTCTTTCTTAGTTTTGACTTAAGGGCATCGGCCACCACCTTGGCCCCCCTCTGGATGGTAGTGTATCTCGTTGTCACAATCCTTTGTCAGTTCTGGCAATTTCCTAGTTTCATTGTATAAATGTCAACTTTCTTGTCGACGGGGTGCTCCTTATTGAAACTAATTCGAGTATTCTAGCAATCAATTCGAGTAACTCTTGCTGTGCAGTAACGAGCTTATCGGCCTTCACTGTTTTGGCCTTCTTATCTCATTGTTATCTACTACCACTATCAACCCCCGGTGTTCCAGCCTCTTCTTTAATCATTATACAGAAAGCCCATCTACTCCCGGTATTCATTCAATCATTTTCTTATTGCCACATCTCTCCTTTCTTTGAAAGAAAGGCGAGCCTCTTGGGGAATTTATTTACGGGGAATGTTGTCTGGCTCGAGGACTCTTAATTCTTTCATCACAATCATAATCTTCATATACCCACAAGCACACATATTTTCAGATCTGATAGATCTGAAAGTCGATCATGTTTGATCCTTTTTGATTTCGCACCTTTCCTTCATATATACGACATTTCGATATACTTAGGGCGAACACTATCGCCGATAACTCATAGTCAATTCACTAATTTCCATAAAAAGTTGCAGGTGCAATAGTCTACCCAAAATATCCTTGCTAAAAACTCGGAGTGTCTATACCTAGTACGAATCGCAGTCTGGGTATATTCTCGAATTTACTCCCAACTGGTGATGTCCAATTCTTAATAAGTTTGGAGATACACAACGCCCTCCAACCGATCCAACGACCATCTATAAGAGGGTACCTATTCTCAATGTTGAGCTAGTTTAACTCTTCGAGGTTCGATGAACATTCTTGTGCTAACATCTTTCTTTCTTACCACAAAACCAGGCTTACCACGGTGGTATACTGGGTCTTATTATACTCTTGCCCAACACTCTTCGTAACTGAGTTGCTAATTCTTTCACCCTTACTAGGGCTAACAGGAGGTGTAGCACTATACTCTGAATACTCGGTACTCATTCTCATGTCATCCAAATCGATATCTGGTAGCTCATGCCATCCAGATCGTTATCTGGTAGCTTATTAAAACCTTGTACAACCTCCCAAAATCATTATAATTTCCTTTATACTTGAGGTCTCTTTTCTAAGCATCAACTATAAGGGATAATCAAGCCTCATATCTCTGGCATCATAATTTCTCAGTCTGAACTATATTCAAGAATTTCTGAATCTGTCTCCATCCCATAATCATTACTCTCTTTTCTTTACCATCAGTTTGCTTCATTGGGTATTAGCCAATCCATCACTATTGTTATATCAACTTCTCCCAACTCGAAGGGAGTCAAACTTATTAAAAGTGTCGGTCTCATATTTCTAGTCCACCACTTGTATGTACCAATTTTAGGAAAAATCTCTCGATCGGGTGGTAATCTGCGTAGACTCTCTGGAATACATTCTCAAACTCTTCAATCACTGGGGTCTATTGTTGGCTAGGTGCTTTTCCCTTGGTATCAACCACATAAGCTAGATAAGCCACACATCCATCCCATAATAACTCATTTGTTCGGATTATCGTAATAACTTCGTAATTTACTTCTGTCCTTAAAGGACCACTCTCCTTCTCTGGGCAATCAAAGTCTCACTCCAACATCGCTACGCGATTCTAGATCCATTGCTTCAGCCCTAGTTGAAACCTACGGGCTCTTTTCACATTTGTGTCCACGGATTTCGGGACAAACCTCATTATCTTGGAAAACTTGGCCTCATGCTCTGCCACAATCATGGTTTCTTATTTCAATTCTAGAAGCTTTTATATCCATCTGGATCTTCATACATTTCATAAAACGTTTCTCTAAAAACAATACTCTGAATCTCTCCCAAGTCACAACACCTTTTACCTCTAGGTTTGTCTTACAATTCTCACCAGTGATTCGCTTCTCCCTTCAGGAGATAGGCGGCGAACACCGTTTTCCGATTCTCTGTAATACTCAGTATCATAATTGACTTCTTCATCTCTTTAAGCCAAGCTCTGACCTCCACTACCATTGGGGTTTCACAACACATTACTATTCCTCTTGCATACATCGATTGACCAACCTTCCATTATCATAATATCCTTGAGAGAAAACACTCATTAAATTCATGGACATGTTACCGATATTCTATTCATCTTAGGGATCCGTTCTTGCCATAGGCTATTTCGTTGCGAATCTAATTCCCATCAGCGACTTTAACTTATTCGACCTAGTTGGCTTCCCCTTGTAATTCAATAACAAAGTTTATGGAGCCTTGAAAAGACAGCTCACATATCAAGGAAAACATCACACGCTGGTGATTACAAGGTTATGACTTTTAAGGTAACCTTATTTGAAATGAAAGAATTTACCGAGAGATCAATATGATCATAAGAACTCAACGTTGTGTGTCTCTGTCGAGACATTACTAAAGGTAATCAGCCTTCTTGTATTTCACAACTTACAAGTGATGGCGTCCCATCAGACTTCTACCACACAGATAGATGGTCCTTGTGGCCCCTATAAGTATAGGGTTGTTCGTCTCAGTGGAATTTGAGAAGTATGAAAGAAATTCAAAGTTGAGTTAATAATTATCGTCATTTGACAAATAATTTCTCAGATGGACACCTTGGATCAAAAGTAAACAGGTTCCAAGGGTGCGATTTCCAAAGAAAAGAATAACCAGAGAATACTGGTATTTAACACGGAAGTGGTGCTATATCACCATTAAATTACCCACTATTGAAGGAAAGTGGGGTTTTAAATAACATCATTTACCAGGGCTTTGAAAACCTGAAAGTAGGTATCATGGCGGCCTCTGGCATAATTGAACTAAGTGTGGATTAACACAAGTGGCATAAAATAACTTAGAAGAGGGACTATTCCCTTTATCAGAATTCTCTCTCGGAGAGATGTCAAGATAGACCATAGATTAGGAATAATCAATATAATTTGCAACTGGGGAGGGTACTGCCATGGTCTCTACGGATACCTTTTATGTCGGCTCCTCTATTGGGTAATCGTTCGATTCCGGAGCTTTTATTCTCCCTACACACCCTAAGGTGTTCGATACTTACGTCGTTGCTGACTCATAATAATCGCTACAGATTCAATCATCGATATTTGCAATCGCAGGGGGTTCTATCCGACCAGGCGAAAGCATCGCAAGCAAGCATTCTATTCTATATGAAGGCTTCGATACCGTCGTCACTTATAGCCACAACGAATTCCACATGTCGAACGGGCGGTATTCCGGAAGATCGTTTAGAAACTGCAGTCTTCCCCCCGATTATTATTATAACCGTCCTTATACCGCATTTTCCTTCTCCTCGTATCACTCCCGGGTGCTACCTAAGCGTACCCCTGGCAGCATTGCAACCTTTTCATTTAAGTCAATCCCAGACTTCCTTAGTCCGTCTTGATTCTTGAAATATATCTCGTCTTAGCGCATTTGTGTTACAATAATATTGTACATAGTACGTACCTATACAATCTCGTTCGAGGTAGCAAAATTCCTTGGTTCCTTAGTAAACACCATCCCTGGTGGAATCGCTTATCGTGGGAAATTAAACTCCATAGATAAGGTAATGCCTCTGCGGTTTAAGGTAACTAAGTACCCTTAATCATACACGAAGTTCGAACGTCTCAGTTCTTACATATGCTGCCTCCCTAGGGCAACTGTAACAGATTACGAGTAACAGGCCTCGTTCAAGTCGAATCAATCCACTGGTATTGGCTATACTGCCTCTACCTCTTCTGCTTTGGAGGTTTTACTCCATATCCTTTGTCATATTTCTTGATGAATCATAAATGATTCCAAACTCTTATCTCGTCAGTTATTTGATCTCTGAAGATTGGTCCAGTCTTATCATAAAACCTCAATAACTTTTCACCTCTTTATCAACATGTTCTTTTACAAGATTCTTACTCTGACCCACCATGGGTCCTCCTCTAGATCCTCCTATGGATCTTCCTTTATCGGGTCCCCGTCCATCTCAAGGAGCCCATCATCAACTGCCTACTCGAAGGCCTCGGGATTTGATCTCTCAGAATCCCATCCATCTATATATCATACTAGTCGGGGTTACTAACCATAAAGTTCTAAGCATGGTTTCCCAGAAGAAGTCCCCTCTTGGGCTTCATCTCCAACAGTCAGGGTCATGTCTTCTAACCCTAATACGAACTCTACTGGAGTTCCTAGGTGTTCTCATCATTCTTAAGGGTATTGTAAGACTCAATCTCCTATCGTTTCTGAGAACTGTAACCTAACTCTCTGATACCATTTCTGTAACAGCCCCAAATCCGGGGTCTGGGATTTAGAGTAGTCACGATCCATTTAATCCTTGCCTTACCTGTAGTACTCATAATGTACATAATTCAACAGTTTATGACCCCACAATATATATCTCACACACACACACACATGTTAGAGTCTCAGAAACGACACCATAAAACAACTGCGGAATAATATCTTTTATTACAATACCCAAATGTCTTTTGAATCTGTTGTTGATACAATTTCTAAGTAATGGTACATTTACCACTCAGACTGCTGATGTCTACACTCTACTCATACCATTCCTATCTACTCATGATATGAATCCAACAAGCTGCATCCTGATCCAACTGATTCTCACTATCTCCGGGATCACTGGTGCCCTTGACATCCTGCTCCGCTGCTCTATAATATATATAAAACATTAGCAAGAGTGAGCAAATAGCTCAGCAAGGTAATGAAAGCATGGCATAACTCTGCCTATGACTTAACCCAGAATAAAGCGGGTATAAGACAATATATGTCAAAATATCTCTTTACCAAAAGTATTTCCTCATCGGAATATATTCCAAAAATAGTACTATTGTAGTACTCCAATATTGTTTCAAAATATCTCTGCAAACTTTTATTGTACTTCTGAACCGAGTTCTAGTACATTATAAGAGGATGAGGTTTCAGAGTAAACAAATATAACCTTTTTGTAGAAAAGAAATATCTGCTATATAAGTATAAGCAGAGTATCAACCTAAAACTTAAAGATGAAGTTATAAGATGATTTAATATAAACAACCCCCTTATCATAACCCCTGTTATGTAAGGTATCCACAGAGTCATATAAAAGATGTCGTTACAAGGGAATTCATTGTAACCTCAGTTCTTGAACACTTTTCAAAACCCTGCCAACATGATCATTATATTTCTTGATCCATGTTGCAGAAAATATCCAAATTGGATGATTGAACTAATACCGGAGTACGTCGCGCAGAAGCCACACCCTTATGATGATCAGTCACAGGTTGTGCATCTCAGAATTTATTTCTCTACATGTAGAAGGAAGAAAGCATGGGTACCCCCCATACTCCAGATCTCCCGGCCAACGGTTGGGCATAGACGGGACCGGCGCCACTCGGACCCTGTATAAAGGATGGACTGTCCCACAGCCTCTTACACAATACTCCTAGTTCGAACAGTATCCATGACTCTGAAACGTAAAGCTTGTCCTCCTTTCTCCAAGTTTAACACTTGTTAATAGGACTTCACAAAGAAGCCGTATCAGTTTGGAAAGGGGAGTTCACCAATATTTCCCAAGCAATGCTTGTTAATGGATTTCAAACTTGATACCCAGATTACTTCTCGAACAGTTGAAGAAGTAATAAAATCATTTTGACTTGCAGTCATTGCACTGCGAACGAGAGATGAGTTTCTTTTTAAAAAGTTATGACCGGGGAGTCAATTACAAATAACAGCTTCCAAGTAAGGTTCCCTATGCTTTGAAAGTTTGAGCGAACATTTAAATCTTCTTAAAAGATAGATTTAAATGAAGAAATAGGATTTGGGGAACCTCTCCTTGGTAATATAGCTTTAATAAAGCTTCAGAAATCTCCTTCAGAATTATTGAAGGTCAAAGATAAATTTTAAATAAGATAAACTATTTTTAAAACTAATTAAAAGTATTTAATAAATATTCGAAGAATATTTATTAAATAAATAAGTATTTACTAAATAAATAACCTTTAAATGAATATTTGAAAATAATATTCATTAATAAATAGTAATTAAATGAATATTCAAAAAGTAATATTCACTTAATAAATAATCCTCAAATGAATATTTGAAAATAATATTCATTAATATAAATAATCTTTAAATGAATATTCAAAATAATGTTCATTTAAATAAAGAGTATTTAAGTAAATATTCAAAAGGAATATTCACTAAATAAGTAATTCTCAAATGAATATTCGAAAATAATATTCATTAAAATAAATAATCTTTAAATGAATATTCAAAATAATATTCATTTAAATAAATAGTATTTAAGTGAATATTCAAAAGTAATATTCACTAAATAAATAATTCTTAAATGAATATTCGAAATAATATTCATTTAAATAAATAAACTCTTAATGAATATTCAAAATAATATTCATTGTACTCAATAATATTTATTCGATATATTATGAAAATATATCTCCAAAGTATATGAAATACCGACTCCCGGTCTTTTACAAAAGATACGACATATACACCCTTTATTATGGGTAATAATAAAGTCCAGCTCATAACTGATATCCCCATATCTAGCTTATAAGCCAATTCCCAATTCATTTCCAAGTAGTAACTACTTTCTGGAAATATAATATTATTCAATAATAACATTCCTCAAAGTACATAGTAATCTGTCGCTAGAATCCCTCCGGGTTTCCACGACTATCTATATAACAGAAACTACCGACTCCCGGTCTAGAGTCGAAACAATAAATATGCCCTTATCTATAGAGCCACAAGGTATACCGGTTTGTATATACTATATCTCAAAGGATCATATACAATCCGAAAGTTAAACTTTTACAACAAGTATATATCGCAAAACTATGCAAATCTAAGCATGGCAAAAGCAGTATTATAATCAATACTTCAAGTATAGATTTAGAAATCTTGCCTGATGCTCGAGAAGTGGTAGGGGCTCGTGACAATGTTGAACAATCTAGACAAAGTCAAAAGAAAACGTACGATTAATCCCCTAGATAATCCACTTAATATCTAAAGCATAAACACGTATGCGAATCACACCCAAGGCATTACTAACTCGCTTTAGGCTCATACTAAGTCCATGTCAATCAACAATTACTTAGGTCGAAGATTCGTTTTAGAAATCGGATCTCGTTCGTCCGTTTCACTAAGTGGTTACAAAGTTATAATCGAGTGCTTCTCTAAGGGGTTCCTTTGCACTTAACCTTGATTCAAACATTTTTATAAAATCCAAAATTAATCTTTTCGACACGAGGTCTTCTCTCATATCTTCATTGTGACCTCCAGTATTTAATTACCAAGACTCGTAACCGAATATCTCATTTTAAAGGGGTTCAATTGAAGTTACGAATTCATGATTACGCTTAAGAACCGTTTTTACGAATTTTACGATTTCTCCTAAACCGTAAGTCCGAATGCTACGATTCTCGCGTCAAAACGATCCTTAAAACATGTACTATTCATTCATGGCAGGAATGGTTTCTGGACAGTAGGGGTGTTATCACGAAAATGGCACATATTTCATGGTATTGTAAAATCGGGCATTATAACGGCTATGTTTACGCGTTTTCCAAAGTTTTCGCATCACCGCGAATCAATCAAGCACTACACACCAACCATTCTAACACATGATCTCATCATGACTAGTCTAACAACATCATATCTCAACAATCTCATGGATCATAATCCAAACATAATCATAAACAACTAGAATCATGGATCTAAACATCATATAATCATACTAACACTAAATCATCCATTAAAACATATAATACTCAAGGTAAGATCTAGGGTTCTTGGACTTTATACCTTCCTTGAAGTATGAAATCACTTAGTAAGCCTTGGATGATCCTTGTAACACCTTCACCAAGCTTGAATCATCAACAAAATCAAGAAAACCAAGTTTGTTCTTGAAAGTTACTATTCACTACTAAACTTTGAGGAATCAAATAGCTATGCTAGAGATGTTTGTTTGCTCTCAAACTTCTAGGAGATCTTAGTTATGAAATATAGAAGTCCTGAGAATTTTCTTGTGAATTGTGAGTGGCTAGATTTGGAGATATGAAAAAAACACTATTCATTGTCTTTCTTTTTCTTCTAAAAACCGTGGGTAAGGTTGTAATGGTGGTGGTGATACTTTTCTTGCTTTTTCTCTTCAATAATACATGTATTAATCTCTTATTCAACCTCATCTTCTTGTAAATGAGGTGTCCTCTCCTCATTGGTTGATTCTAGATTACATTATCCTAAAAAATGCAACTAGGTTCCTCACTTTACTTGCTTTATCATCCAAGCTCTTGTCAAAGTGCATTTAGGTGCTTTTTACTTTAATAAAGTGGTGATGTCATGATCCACTAGTCTTTGGCTAGGTGACGTCACTTCCCACTAGCTTTTCTGGCGGTTAAACGCGAAGTTATCGCCCGTTTGTTAACCGTCTCTCGCTTACATTGCTACATCCCTTCCTCAATATTTATTATAATCCTTTTGATGATCATATATGATATTTAATCTAGATATGAACTTAATTCATAATCCAAGATTCGTTCGCTTTATCGATTAATCCCTTTATAAAGTTTTCGGTGTTTTCTGGAATGCTCGTTTCACTGTCTCAGTGGTTTCCGTCCTTCATTCTTAAATCAAATATAATCAATTCCCAAAATATTAAATCCTCCAAATTAATATCTCAATTCTTGGATTATAATAATATATAATCCACTGTCCGGTCAAATATTACACCGAAATAAATTTTGGAATTTCTGAATTCCGATCGTCTTTGCATACACTTATTTCCTCCGTAGATCACAGATATGACTTCGAAATATCCATACCACGTTCCGTACATAGGGTGGCATGAAAAGTTTTCCAACTTACAAGATCACTATTCATCCACCAAATTACTATGCACGCACGGGAAACACTATGCACGTATGGGAAACACTATGCACGTATGGGAAACACCATGCACTTCTCGTTTCTCCTTTCAGGGTTCATTAGCTCATCCTCTGGACGATAGATTATTCCTATCTATCTCCTCAAACATTGGATTACTCTATCTTGGCAATATACAATGAGTCAAGATCATTGTCCGAAGCAATACTCATGCATTACAACCATTGTTTCTTGGAATCACCGCTCATTGCTGCACTTATTCATAAATAAGAAAGGTTTTAATTCTATCGAAATTTCGGGTTATTACACTGGTGGTGTAGTAAGTAACTGTTGTAGTAGGCACTCTTGAGACACAAGTGGCTGGCTTAGGAACTTGTTGACTTTCTTGACCATCAGCCCTTCTTTCAGTATTAGGATTGATGATTTTGGATTTTCCTTTCTTTTTCTTTGATCAACTCCTCCAGTTCCATCCTTTATCATCATCCTTCTTTTTACTCTGAACATTTGCATCAAGAGCACATGATGATGTGCTAGCCACTTTTTATTCAAACATGTTTTTAGGCTCGATTAAAAACTAGTGTCGAGTTGAGTGTTTTTTGAGCTCGACTAGCTCGAACTCGAACTTGAACTCGATTACTTGTTTATTTTTTATTTTTCATAAATATTTATGTTTTTTACATATCATTTTTATTTAATAACTTGATATTATTTCCATTAATGTGTATTATTATATTTATCGTTCTAATATGAGATTATGATATATAATATATTTAATTATATAATGATACTTTCTTAATATCTTATATAATAAGTTTCAATATTTTTTTTTTATTGAAGTAACTTATTCGCTCTTTTTTCTTTCAAAATTCCAAAGTAAAAAATTTACATGTTAATTGTTTTTAAGAAAACTCAAAGGGAAAGGAAAATAAACTCAAAAGTATGAAAAGTGAATGCAACAAGACTACAAGTTACAAAACCAAATAAGTTAATTGAATTCCACACGACTAGAATAGATAATAACAAATAAGTTCACCATAATTCCAAAAAAATTTATTGACTTACAAGTTCATAATAATTCTAATTTCCATATATTAAACTATCCATTACAAAAGTATCAAAGTATGGTTAACGAAAGATAAGTGCTAACTGCTATCTTATAGTTACACAATAATTTTCTCTTTTACTTACATAAAAAGATTAATTGTTTTCCGCATAGCACCACTTGTTTTCAGTCTTATAATAGATTTAAAAGAATTAAGTGTAAAAACTAGTCAATAATAAACAAAATACTATTAAGGTGGTTCTAAGCGGAACCTGGCATGTTATTATATAATTTAGACACACAGCTTATAAAAATATAAAGTGCATCCGCAAAAGTGTTATGAAAAACGTTTTTAGGTTAAGTTGAAAAAATATATAAAATAATTGGATTTTTTTTTTGTAGAAATCATGTTAAAACTCGATAAGTTTGAGAAACTCGATAGGCTCGATAAAAACCCGATAGCTCGAAAACTCGTTAAACATGGTTTTTTTAATAAACATGTAGGATTGGCATTGTCACTACCATCACATTTCACTGCAAAATTCAACATAGAGTAGAACCTCGATAAATGAATACTCTCGGAACCAAGAAAATATATTCATTTGACGAGTTTATTTATTTATCGATTAATGATTATTATTCCTATTTATCGATAAATGAATATTAATTCATTTTGATAATAATTTTAGTTTTTTTCTTATAATTATATTATTTTATACATTAATGTTCAAATATATCTAGAATTCAGTGGTTATAATTTTTATGTAAAATTTAATTACATTCATTTTTCTAAAATTATAGATTACTTATACATTCATGCATGTAATAGGTACATTGTACAGTACTATGTATTGAGACTATACTGTACAGAATAGTTAAGAGTTTAGCATATATATTTAGCATACATAACAAGCTATATATAATTAGAGTTTAACTGAACTTCTTTCTAAATTAGGTTATAGAAATGTGATGGATGTCGAACATTTATTGAACTATCCTTAGGAGAATAATGCAGTTATGGAATGTCCTACACACGAAGAAATAAATCGTACTAAATGATGAGAACGACCCCGAACCAGTATCGTCATACCACACGTGTCCTCGAAAGAAATCTTACAAAAATGATCATAACATTCCTAAAGTTGTACATGCATTACACAAAATTAAGGATTAGATGGGGGGGCGATGCATTTTTTTGAGAAGGAATGACTTATTAATGTGTATAAAAATTATTTATTAGATGAAATGTATTCATATATTTTATAAATATAAAAATATATTTTTTAAAATATAGTGATTATTCATTTATATTTACATAGGGCCTATAGAGACTTCTTCTTTTTTATTTGTTAATGCATTTAGCGAGGTTATTCGTTAAGAACATTGACCCAAGTCGGGACCGAAGAAAATTATTCATTTGACGAGGTTATTCATTTACCGAACATTCATTTATCGAGATTATACTGTAGATTGTTTCTCACGATTAAACCTAAGAGGATGCTTTTTGCACTGACTTTCTAAATGTGCCCTCATATTACTACATATTACTAGTAGCATTTCTCTTTTTTTTACAAGCATAAGAAACTCCACAATAATTACAAACAACTCGAGGATAGTTCGGATCATTATTAACTGTGAAATGATCCCAAACATATGATGTTTTCTTACGCCCCCCTTTGAGTGTGATGAGTAAAAATAACTGTAAATGCACAGTGTTAAATTTTAGCAATTACAGATCTATTCACAGAGACTATGATGAATTCTTCACAACCCTAACAATTAAATCAGGCAGACTCGACAAATAATTTGGAGGGATGTTTTGTTTAACCTAATTAACAAATATATCAAATAATATGGAAAATCTAGGAATTCGAATCCATTAATTAATCACAATTAATATCAACTCGCCCTATAGTTAATTCCTTTTCCTTCAAAAATAATATATATCAATTAAAGAGACAAGCATACACTATAAAATTTATTATCTAAAAATAACCCATCAAAACTTCAAGGAGCAAGCATAGGCTATGAAACACTAGTATTTTGCCCGTACTTCGTACACGGCATCTTACTTAATTTAAAATGACAATACCAAAAATTTAACAAATTTGATTGATTTCTTAAAAAGATATTGTATGCAATTATATAAATAATTAATTCTTAGAAAGATATTCTATACAGTTATATAAGTATTTAATAAAATAATGATATGCTAAAATTTATATAAAAAAGTAGCATACAATTCTATTTTAACAATGTTGAAAATTTATTTAATCCATAAAAAATCTGCAATAAAAGTAATAAATATTTTTACAAATATTGTTCTCTAATTGAAAACAATAATAAATTATTTTCATTATTCAAATGCGGAAATGATAATCCATTCATCTCCAATGGCTCCACAACATTAAATGGCTCCAAAACATTAAACCTCATATAATATCAATAACATATTATATTAACTATGAGACCTCATAATTAATATAATATGTAAATGTTGGAGAACAATAAGATCACATTTCAAGCAATTTTTAATTTTTTTGTTAATTTTACTTATGAAAGGATAGAGTGAAGGGTTTCGAGCATCAAACGCAGCGGAAAATTAAAACAAAAACAATAATTATCGAAACCCTACCGCAGGATCCATGCAAAAACATGATATTTAATTCGGAGATTGATGATTTACCTTAAAGAAGCTTTACGATTGTATGTCTAATGGAGATCCAAGCTTTCACGATCGTTGAGTGCTCCTCTTCGAAGCCTCCTCTACGGTATCCACACGAACACTCCAAGAACGATTCTTGATTGGAAGGGAGGTACTAGCCTCCAATGAAAATATGAGATCTTCTTTTTAGGTTTTGGTTCAAGCGGCTGGGGATTATTTTTGTCGTACAAAATTAATTACCTTCTTTACCTATCATCATATATTTATATGATAGTGTAAGGTAAAAGCCCAACTAAAAACCTAGCCCAAGTTTGATTAATTAAATAATAGAATCAAATCCTATTATTTAAATAAATAATAATTAAGTCAAACTTAATTATTAAAATCATATCTCATGTATTATTTGTATTTTATTATATCTTAATTAAGTCCCACTTAATTAATATAATAAAATCCAACTAATCACTAATTAATTTAAATTCATAATTTAAATTCATTCTTCCTTTAAATGTTCTATGTGTGTGACCCTGTAGGCTATTATTTATTTTGGCAATAATTTTATTCTCCAATAAAATTATAAACAATGAGCGGCATCTAGTAATACATCATTGCTACCCAATTAAATAATAATTAAATCGTGATTCGATAAAACCTTTTGTGATTAATGTTCCCGTGTAATATAATCCCTTTAACCAAATATTATAGATTAAACTCGAGGCATGTTTCATGTCATCCTCTTCATAATTTAATCCGGGTTTACTTGATCCATGAGTAGACTATTAAAACAAATCACTATTTGAGCACGGCCATGCATTTTATAGTCTCACTCAATCAAGAGGCCAATAATATCTCTCCTATCTGATAGGAGGGTTAAATCCTTTATCTATCATTCATATTTCTCATACGATTCACAATATACCCGATGTCCACTTTTATCATCACCCGGTCAAAGGTAACTTTTAATGTAGTCAAAGTATATTATCCTCGTATAGAAATATAATGATCTCAAGTCAAAGGATCATTACACCATTATCACTGTGAGTCTTTCTTATGACTTTATTAACATGAAGAATCTCACGGTGGGTCTGTCCAGTGCCATGTACCCTTACATGTACCCATGTTTTGACTTTAGTATCTCCATACTTATAACCAATGAGATGTGGTTATCAGTCAACAACATACTAGTCTATTTATGTATTATTATTGTCCTATATAATAATACTCAACTAGGGACCTTTAAGAATATGATATATTATATAATCTCAAGTTCAAGTTAAATACTTAAACTATATAATGTGTATCATTATTCTAAGGACATTTATTATGCTAACAAATATATCGCAGTAATTAAAGTCATAATAAATACATTTATTAAATAATCAAATGACATAAAGGTTTATCAAAATAAACAATGTAATGCCTCTAGGGCACCTACACTAACAATCTCCCACTTGCACTAGAGCCAATCACCCATGTATCTAATACCCATGGAACTAGTTTGACCGTCGTGCTTCTGCTGCGACAAGCCTTTGGTCAGTGAGTCTGCTATGTTATCATTTGTGTGTACTTTACATATGTGTATATCACCCTTTTCATTTATCTCTCGAATGAGGTGAAATCTCCTGAGTATATGTTTGGATCGGGAGTAATATCTAGGTTCTTTAGCCTGTGCAATGGCTCCATTATCATCGCAGTACTTGTCTATGGGATCTGCGATCGATGGAACCACTCCCAATTCAGTAATGAATTTTCGAATC
Organism: Heracleum sosnowskyi; assembly: GCA_030848705.1. Taxonomy (NCBI): domain Eukaryota; kingdom Viridiplantae; phylum Streptophyta; class Magnoliopsida; order Apiales; family Apiaceae; genus Heracleum; species Heracleum sosnowskyi. The sequence goes on along the minus strand of JAUIZM010000045.1, from coordinate 551,822 downwards.
CAAACATCTTCCTTTGCCGCTTCACAAGCTGCAATGTACTCGGCCTCCATTGTAGAAACAACGACTGTTTCTTGCTATGAACTCTTCTAGCTTACAGTACCTCCGTTTAGACAAAACAAAAACCAGACTATGATACAGTATCATCCCTGTCTATTTGGAAACTTGCATCGGTGTAACTTTTTACAACCAGTTTCTCCTCTCCTCCATACACCAAGAATAAATCTTTAGTCCTTTTCAGGTACTTAAGAATATTCTTGACTACCGTCCAGTGACCTTCACTTGGATTAGACTGGTGTATGCTCGTCATGCTCAAAGCATACGAGACATCAGGACGAGTACATACCATTGCATACATGATAGATCTAATTGCTGAGGCATATGGAACTTTCCTCATGTTGTCCTTATCATCCAATGATTTCGGACACTGGTCTTTAGAGATCGTTATCCCTTGAGACACGGGGACACATCCCCTTTTCGCATTTTGCATACCAAAATGATGCAAAAACCTTATCAATGTATGTACTCTGACTTAGACCGATCATCCTTCTAGATCTATCCCTATAGATCCTCATTCCTCGAATGTAGGATGTATCTCCTAAGTCTTTCATAGAGAAGTTGCTCCGTAACCAAGTCTTAACAGCCTTTAGAGAAGGTATGTCATTCCCCATTAGTAGTATATCATCAACATATAATACTATGAATGCCACATGCCTCCCACTAACCTTCTTGTAAACACAAGGTTCATCTTTGTTTTGAACAAAGCCATACTCCTTGACTATTTCATCAAAACGGATATTCCATCTCCTAGAGGCTTGCTTCAATCCATAAATGGATCGACGTAATTTATATACCTTGCCAACATTCCTTGGATCGACAAAACCTTCAGGCTGTGTCATGTACACATCCTCTTCAAGGCTTCCATTAAGGAAGGCTGTTTTGACATCCATTTGCCAGATTTCATAATCATGGAATGCTGCAATTGCAAGCAAAATCCTTATGGACTTGACCATAGCCACTGGTGAGAAAGTTTCATCATAGTCAATACCATGAATTTGTTTGAAACCTTTTGCAACCAGCCTTGCTTTGTAGGTCTGAACATTTCCATCCACGTCAGTTTTCCTTTTGAAAACCCATTTGCACCCTACGGGTTTTACCCCTTCGGGTGGATCAACCAAAGTCCATACTTGGTTTTCGTACATGGAATCCATCTCGGATTTCATGGCTTCTAGCCATCTCTTAGAGTCTGGATTGTTCATAGCATCTTGGTATGTGAGAGGCTCATCTTCATCTATGAGCATCAAATCACCACATTGAGTCAAGAGAAATCCATATCTCTCTGGCTCATGGCGAATTCTACCAGATCTACGAACAACCTGTGTTTCTTGAGCATTATCCTGCTCCTGTTCCACTTCAGGTTCAATGCTATTTTGCGGTTCTCGATCTTCATCGAGATCTATAGTTCTCCCACTGTTTCTTTTGGAAACAAAATCTCTTTCCATAAAGACAGCATCTCGAGCAATAAACACTTTCTGCTCAGAGGGACTATAAAAATAATACGCCTTTGTTTCTTTAGGGTATCCCACAAATATGCACTCTTCGGATTTAGGTCCAAGCTTATCTGATACTTGACGTTTCACAAACGCCTTGCATCCCCAAACTTTCATAAAGTTCATGCCTGACCGTTTCTCCTCCCATATCTCATATGGAGTCTTTTGAACCTTCTTAGTAGGAACACGGTTAAGTGTGAAAGCCGCTGTTTCTAGAGCGTGACCCCAGAAACTAATTGGAAGATCTGCATGACTCATCATCGATCGCACCATGTCCAACAAGGTACGATTTCTCCTCTCTGAAACTCCATTCCATTGAGGTGTTCCTGGCGGAGTGAGTTGTGATACAATACCACACTCTTTTAAATACTCTTTAAATTCGGTGCTTAAGTATTCACCCCCACGATCGGATCGTAAGATCTTAATACTTGCACCTCCGCCAATTTGCTTCTCTACTTCAGCCTTATATTCTTTGAACTTTTCAAAAGAATCGGATTTATTCTTCATAAGATATACATATCCATATCTACTGTAATCATCAGTAAATGTTATGAAGTAGTAGTAGCCTCCTCTAGCCATCACACGCATTGGGCCACATACATCACTATGTATAAGCTCCAGACGTTCAGTGGCCCTTTGACCCTTACCAGTGAAAGGGGCTTTGGTCATCTTACCAAGCAAACAAGATTCGCATTCTTGGTATGATTCAAAATCAAATTTATCCAAGTATCCATCTTTATGTAATTTGGATATGCGTTTCTCATTTATATGGCCTAGACGACAATGCCAGAGGTATGTATGATTTGAGTCATTAATTTTAAGTCGTTTGTTTTCTATATTATAGACAGGATTATCTAAATCAAGAACATATAAACCATTAAACAAACGTGCAACACCATAGGTCAAATCATTCAAAGCAAAAGAACAACTGTTGTTCCTTATTATAAATGAAAAACCTTTCTTGTCCAAACAAGAAACCGAAATAATGTTTCTGCAAATCGCAGGCACGTAAAACAGTTATCAAGTTCTAAAACAAGCCTACAGCCAAAGCAGCAACTTTTGCTCCATTGCCAACTCGTAGGTCTACTTCTCCCTTAGCCAATGTCCTACTTCTCTGCAGCTCCCGCACATTTAAACAAATGTGAGAAGCACATCCAGTATCCAATACCCAAGATGTAGAAGTAGACATATTGACTTCTATAACATATATACCTGAAGTAGAAGCTTGTTGAGCCTTCTTCTTCTTCAGATCCTCCAAGTAAACTGAACAGTTTCTTTTCCAGTGACCAGTTTTCTTACAGTAGTGACATTCACCCTTATCAACTGGTTCACTTGCCCCTTGTTTGCAATTAAAAAATGACTTACTCGTGTTGATCCTTTCTTGACGAGTTTGGCTTGCAAACATGCTTTGCAAGTGCTCGTAGATAGTATATGCATCCATATGCACATGCTGTCTTTGAAGCTCAGCACTCATAGTTGCCAACATAAGACATGCAACATCATTTGCATCATTCTCATCCTTTGTGTGGGCCGCTCGTTCATCAACGGTAGCGCCCTCAGGAAGGGGACCTGGCGGAGGGATATCAATGACATGAAGCTTGCACTCCTGCCTGAGGACAATCCTCAAATTCCTCTGCCAGTCTAGGAAGTTATTTACTCCTGTCAGTTTATCCTTCTCAAGGATTGATCGAACAGATAGAGAGTTTGTGTTGTTTGCCATTTCTTAGTATCTACAATGTTAAAAGCACAAAATAAACATTAGATTGTCTGAGTTATCAATTATTATGTTCAAATGATTATGATATATTCATAATATATCTCCCACTATTTTTATCAAATTAATAGCCCTTACTATTAATTCGGAAAGTATATCCCATAATTCTTTCTAGTGAGCCAAGATCCATATTTCGTCATATTCTAAGTCAACCACTGGAAGTCCTTAAAAATGATTATTTAGGTAGACAACAATTGTCAATTATATCATATATAATTCTTGGATAGCTTGGTGAACAACCATTGTTCTAATCTATCTAATAGATTTTAACCAAACTCTATGCTTCTAAGTTCATAATGGTCGAATATAACCGTTTATTTTCACCTTATTATGACGACTTAGTTAAGTTTGACCCAATGATCCAACGGCCGAATATAACCGTTTATATTCGTCGCATCTCACCACGATAGATAGGAGTCCCCTGCCACTGACAGCCCTTCCCCTTATCGATCTAGGATTCGATGAGTGTTCATTCATTGGAAAGCATCTGATTAAAACTTAATATTTTGTTAAGGGATTTAGAAAAATTATAACGATCATGATCACATCATAAAGAGATCCTCAATTTTTCCTTGAACCAAATATTTCATATTGACATCCTAAATTGTTCATTTCCCAGGTAGATGGAGGATACCAAAGGTCACACTTAAAACCCATCAACCTTACGAATACGCATATCCGCTTTTGACAGAAAATCCCAAATTTTAGATATCAAAATCCATATTTAGTTCCGTGCTTTAAAATCCATATTTTAAAAACACAAGAATCTCATGATCGTTTGTTAATTTTAAAATCTTGAATCGTTACAGATTTTATCTTGATTATGCAGGCATGGCATGGGTGATGTATCTAATACATTCATTCATACATGATTAATCTAATTAAAGCATGCATTTCTATGTATCCTACACATACATTCATACATCATATGTAAAGTAAGTGCAGTATGTAAACGTGATTGGTTATGGCCTTTATCCTATATGATCCTTTCAAGCTAATGAAAGGATCAAGGACAATCTATGGGTGGTTTAAAATACTATACTATTACATGTCTTCTTCTTTGCTGCTACAATGCCTCCTTGGATCGCCTCCTTGCTTGCTTGTCTTCATGTATTCATGTACATTACATAAACAAAACAACTATACTAATATACTTACAAGGAGAACTCGAGTTACATTCGAGATTTAATCATTACAAGGAATGACGACATGCAAGTCGTATTTAGAAACCAAACCATAAACAAAAACCTCTATCCTATGGGTCTCAAGGCCATAACCATCCACCATGCTCAAGTAACAATTAAATAACATGTCATATTATCTAATCATGTTATACCATATCATATTTCAGATGATCCAATCAAAGAAATCATATAACGCAAAACTCAGAAAATCAGAATCAAATTCTGAAAACAATAAATCGCGTTTTTCATGCACTAAACGGCGTCAAACGCCTTACAGACGAGTCGGTGATACCTATGGTATCAGTTTTGTTCAGACGCTCGTTTCCGGTCAGAAAACACATATCGTTTGCGAAAATTGGACACTGGACACAGATTTCACCAGATCTGCGCAGCGTATACAGAAATCGTATCGTATACAATCCCCATATCATGAACAAACAAAAATCATGTATATATCAATATACATACAGATTATATGATCATCATATGATCATCCCAATCATCATTAACATACAGTTTATACATATATATCAAAATCAACGCATCATACATGACAATCATCAAACATGCTCGTATATATATCAAAACTGTAACATATAACCGAATTAAAACGTTTTTGCAAGTAGCTCTGATGCCATTGAAGGGTTTCGAGCATCAAACGCAGCGGAAAATTAAAACAAAAACAATAATTATCGAAACCCTACCGCAGGATCCATGCAAAAACATGATATTTAATTCGGAGATTGATGATTTACCTTAAAGAAGCTTTACGATTGTATGTCTAATGGAGATCCAAGCTTTCACGATCGTTGAGTGCTCCTCTTCGAAGCCTCCTCTACGGTATCCACACGAACACTCCAAGAACGATTCTTGATTGGAAGGGAGGTACTAGCCTCCAATGAAAATATGAGATCTTCTTTTTAGGTTTTGGTTCAAGCGGCTGGGGATTATTTTTGTCGTACAAAATTAATTACCTTCTTTACCTATCATCATATATTTATATGATAGTGTAAGGTAAAAGCCCAACTAAAAACCTAGCCCAAGTTTGATTAATTAAATAATAGAATCAAATCCTATTATTTAAATAAATAATAATTAAGTCAAACTTAATTATTAAAATCATATCTCATGTATTATTTGTATTTTATTATATCTTAATTAAGTCCCACTTAATTAATATAATAAAATCCAACTAATCACAAATTAATTTAAATTCATAATTTAAATTAATTCTTCCTTTAAATGTTCTATGTGTGTGACCCTGTAGGCTATTATTTATTTTGGCAATAATTTTATTCTCCAATAAAATTATAAACAATGAGCGGCATCTAGTAATACATCATTGCTACCCAATTAAATAATAATTAAATCGTGATTCGATAAAACCTTTTGTGATTAATGTTCCCGTGTAATATAATCCCTTTAACCAAATATTATAGATTAAACTCGAGGCATGTTTCATGTCATCCTCTTCATAATTTAATCCGGGTTTACTTGATCCATGAGTAGACTATTAAAACAAATCACTATTTGAGCACGGCCATGCATTTTATAGTCTCACTCAATCAAGAGGCCAATAATATCTCTCCTATCTGATAGGAGGGTTAAATCCTTTATCTATCATTCATATTTCTCATACGATTCACAATATACCCGATGTCCACTTTTATCATCACCCGGTCAAAGGTAACTTTTAATGTAGTCAAAGTATATTATCCTCGTATAGAAATATAATGATCTCAAGTCAAAGGATCATTACACCATTATCACTGTGAGTCTTTCTTATGACTTTATTAACATGAAGAATCTCACGGTGGGTCTGTCCAGTGCCATGTACCCTTACATGTACCCATGTTTTGACTTTAGTATCTCCATACTTATAACCAATGAGATGTGGTTATCAGTCAACAACATACTAGTCTATTTATGTATTATTATTGTCCTATATAATAATACTCAACTAGGGACCTTTAAGAATATGATATATTATATAATCTCAAGTTCAAGTTAAATACTTAAACTATATAATGTGTATCATTATTCTAAGGACATTTATTATGCTAACAAATATATCGCAGTAATTAAAGTCATAATAAATACATTTATTAAATAATCAAATGACATAAAGGTTTATCAAAATAAACAATGTAATGCCTCTAGGGCACCTACACTAACATAGAGGGTAGAAATATAAGACTTTTTTGTGAAGATGCCCCTAGCAGGGTCCTTTAAAATAGCTTGAAATGTAGTGAATATGTATGTTTTCACTGTTCTCATTTTATTTTATTTTGTTAATTTTTTTGTTAAATTTTTTTATGAATGGATAGATGGTAGAATTATAAGACTTTTTTTGTGAAGATGTGAAAGGCATATGTATAGCCTATTTATATATCGAGGATAAGACTCAACTTAAACAAGATAGTAAAAGTAAATAGTACATAGGCTGTCACGAGGAATCTCAGAATGTTTATCTGTCAGTAGAAAGAGATCAAGGTCAATCTACAGACTTGGGGATTTACTACATTGAAAGAAGTTCAGACATCTGTTCAAGCCTCAGTGGAGTATTCGTCATGAAGTGGATTTGTTTGAAGTGACAGAGATTTCAAGGTGACAGTGTCAGTACAGAAGAAAAGATGAAAGAGAAAGAGAGAGAAGAGAAGAAGGAAAGGAACCAGATCATAAAGTCAAATATAAGGAACAGTCACTGGAGTTAGTCGCTCATGAACCAGACCGTGCATCGAGCGTCAGCAGAAATTCAGTGGTACGTCCTTATTACATTCAGTGGTTCGAGAAAAGGAATGAGCTGTCAAGTGAATTATATTAATTCTCATTTAATTAATATAATTATGTAATTGATTTAATTAATAAATTAATTCATTCTGAATTAATTTATTTATTAAATTAATTATCATGTTAATTAACTTTGAATTAATATAGTAATCTAAATTAATTTAATTAACTAATCATTAATTGCTTTTTGATTAAGTTAGTTAATTAAATTAATTATGAAATGATTGGGCTGAGTATTGAATTAAAGAAATTGAAAAGTGGGCTGTAAATCAGAATTGGGCTGCAAAAGAGTTGGGCTGCTAGAGATTTCAGTTGGGCTGGAATCAAAAGAAAATAGAAAAGGGCTGAGAAATTCAAGTGGGCCAAAGTTTATTATTAAGCCCAAGAAAAGAAACAAACAAAACAGAAAGAATTCAAAAGCAGAAAAAAAACTGAATTGTAAAACAAACAGAGAAATCAGTCCACGTGCTGTGTCAGTCTCCTGTCGGCACGATGCGCCAGATGGCGCGTGTAAGCCACGCGCCCGTTCCAACCACAGAAAAGTCTCCGCGTGTCTGCCACCGAGCCTTCCTGAGACTGTGATTCATTCTGCCTAACATTTCAGTTTTGTTAACAAATTAAAAGCAGCCGAACATTTTCTGACTATCACAAATAAAACCTGACTATCACCGAGCAATATTCCAACTATCACCCACCTTTTCCTAACTATTATTCCCCTTTTTATTTCCTGACTATTACCCACAAGTTTGACTATCACCCACAACTTGTAACTATTAATGGATCATTGTGACTATTAATAGCCCCTATTTTTCTGACTATTATTGAACGAGTGATAGTCAGCCTATTTTGTTTTAGTATAAAACAAACAGAGGCAGAAGATGATTAACCTCAGACGCAAGAATCATATCTTTAACACAAAAACACCCACTGCCTCCTCATTTCTCTCAAGAACACGGAACTAAATTAATTCATAGAAAATCAAGGCTGCTACCTTTGTAATATTTTATCCGGTAGAACTTGATTATTTGTATCCCTTGTACTACTAGCGAATTTATATTCCTAGTTTATATCTCGATTTTTATTAACAAAATTAGAAAAGTTCATGTCGAATTTTCTAATTTGTTTTTAATTACTAGATATTGTTCTGTACTGTTATTGTAACAACCTCTCAAGTTTAATATATTTTTATATTTAACTTGAATTTTGTTTCATTTAATTCCGCTCAAATTTGTCTAAATTGAATTTTATTTAACGGACAAATTTCGATAAAACGGTACTGTTTGTATTCAACCCCCCCTTCTACAAACATATTGGACCTAACAATTGGTATCCGAGCCATTTGATTGACACAAAAATCAAGATCCTATTTTTCGTCAATTAAATTTCAGCTCTGATTTTTTAACTCGCTTAAAAATTCCAAGTTCGAATTTTTTAACTCTCTTAAAAAATTCAAAATGTCTATCCAAAGATTTAGCGGTGTTAAGATTCCTGTGTTTGATAGAATCAATTATGAGTTGTGGAAAAAGAAGATGACCTTGTTTCTACAAGTGGCCAACCCCAAGTTTTTGGGTGTATTGAAAACCGGGCCAATAGTTCCAATGGTCACTGAACCTGAACGTACTAAGGATGAAATTTTTATTCCTGAAAGAACCTATAAAAAGGATCCAAAGGAGTATAATGCTAATGATAAAGAAGATGCATCCTTAGACATTAATCTACAACTTATTTTGGTGGACTCGCTGGATTCAGATATGTACAGTCTTGTGGTGGACTGTAATAATGCAAAGCATATCTGGGAAACTATTGAGAAAACGCTGGAGAAGGCAAGCAAAGCACATGTTGCTCAAGACAGAAGCTGGGATGACACAGATAGTGAAGATGAAGAATCTGATAATCTTGCACTAATGGGTAATGGCAAATGCTGACATGCCCACTGCTTCTAGAATTGAGGTAAAACTTACTGACTCTGAGTTGGTTCGTAATCTTAGTTGTAATAACCCGAATTTTCGATAGAATTTAAAAATTTTCTTACTATGATTAAGTACATGAGTGAGTGGTGATTCCAAAGAACAATGATTGTAATGAATGGATATTGCTTTGGACAATGATCCTGATTCAAGTGTATGTTGTCAGAATAGAGTAATCCAATGTTTGAGGACATAGATAAGAATAATCTATCGTCCAGGAATGAGCTAATGAACCCTGAGAGGGGAGATGAGAAGTGAATAATGTTTTCCATGCGTGCATAGTATTTCCCATGCGTGCATAGTGTTTCCCATGCGTGCATAGTATTTTCCATACGTGCATAGTAATTTGGTGGATGAATAGTGATTTTGTAAGTTGGAAAACTTTTCATGCCACCCTATGTACGGAACGTGGTATGGATATTTCGAAGTCATATCTGTGATCTACGGAGGAAATAAGTGTATGCAAAGACGATCGGAATTCAGAAATTCCAAATTCTATTCCGGTGTAATATTTGACCGGGCAGTGGATTATATATTATTATAATCCAAGAATTGAGATATTAACTTGGAGGATTTGATATTTTAGGATTTTATTATATTTGATTTAAGAACGAAGAACGGAAGCCACTGAGACAGTGGAACGAACGTTCTAGAAACCACTGAGACTTTATAACAAGATTAAGCGATTGAGCGAACGAATCATGGATTAAGGATATGGTATGTTAAGAGTCCAAGGGAGGTTATATGATGAGAGAAAGAGAGGATTGAGAATATAATCCTAGAGCAAAGGGAATGCAAACGAGTCACGAGAACATTTTTCGAGAACAAGAAATAAAGAGAAAATGCAAAGGAAATTGAATACAACAATTGCTTGGGGTATTAGGCCACACTATTACAATGGAGTGCAACATATAAGTTGTAGCATGTGGATTTAATTGATTAAATGTAACAAAAGTAAAGAGGCAAGGGCATTGGGGGAATAAATCATGAAAGGGCAAGGACATGGAAGTAAAAGACCAAGAAAGGGAGTAACATGTTTATCATCCAACACTTGGCATCCTTGGATTGGTCCTTGAGATTACAAAGGGATAATATGAGATGAGGATGAGATAAAGTAGATGAGATATACATTATACAAACCATTATTCAAGACAACAAAGAAAACAAAACACAAAACAAAACAAACACCACCATTCTGCCAGCAGAAAAACAGCTCGGTAATTTGAGCATAGAGCCTTCATTTCTCAATGAAATTTTGTGTTCTATAGCTTGTTGGAAAGGTATTGAGATGCTCTACAACTCTTCTTTAGGAGCCTAATCCAGAAAAGCAAGGTAAGGATCTCCTTTTTCCCGTTCTTTCAACTGGTGTATTGTAAATCCGAGATTCTAACTTGGTTTCTTGATTTCTTTGGATGATCCAAGCTATCCTAAGGTTATATAAGGACTAAACAAGGCTTACTAAGTGTTATTCACTCTCCAAGGAAGGTATAACACTCTTGAAACCCTAGCTCTTAATTTGAGTTTTGATGATTTAAATGAGTTATAGAGATTTGATGCATGATTTAGAGCATGTATGTGGTATGATTGTTATGAAAATATAAAAATATGGTTTAGAGCCCCAAGACCAGTTTAGGCAGTGGTAGGGATGATGAATAGTGTCCATGAGTATTGGTGGTAGATTGGTTGATTATTTGGAGGATTTTAATTTTGGAATTATCCGAGTTATAGCCGTCGTAATGGCGAAATTTCATTAACCCTTAAAAATGGAGGATCACCGAACGAAAAACCTCCTGACCAAGTTGAACACTTGACCCATACTTGTAGGTTTTTAATCATAGATCATTTTGGCGCAAGAATCGTAGCATTCTGATTTACGGTTTAGGCGTTATGGTAAAATTCGTAAAAGCGGTTCGTAAACGTACGTATGAATTCGTAACTCCAATTGAACCCCTTTAAAGTGATAAATTCGGTTGCGAATCGTGGTAATCAAATACTATAGGTCATAATGAAGATATGAGAGAAGACCTCGTGTCGAAAAGATTATTTTTGGATTTTATAAAAATGTTTGAATCAAGGTTAAGTGCGAAGGAACCCCTCAGAGGAGCACTTGATTATAACTTTGTAAACCACTTGGTAAAACGGACGAACGAGATCCGATTTCTAAAACGAATCTTCGACCTAAGTAATGGTTGATTGACGTGGACTTAGTATGAGCCTAAAGCGAGTTAGTAATGCCTTAGTTGCGATTCGCGTACGTGTTTATGCTTTCGATATTAAGTGGATTATCTAGGGGATTAATCGTACGTTCTTTTTGACTTTGTCTAGATTGCCCGACATCGTCACGAGCCCCTACCACTTCTCGAGCATCAGGCAAGATTTCCAAATCTATACTTGAAGTATTGATTATAATACTGCTTTTGCCATGCTTAGATTTGCATAGTTTTGCGATATATACTTGTTGTAAAAGTTTAACTTCGGATTGTATATAATCTTTTGAGATATAGTATATACAAACCGGTATACCTTGTGGCTCTATAGATAAGAGCATATTTATTGTTTCGACTCTAGACCGGGAGTCGGTAGTTTCTGTTATATAGATAGTCGTGGAAACCCGGAGGGATTCCAGCGACAGATTACTATGTACTTTGAGGAATGTTATGATTAAACATTATTATATTTCCAGAAAGTAGTTACTACTTGGAAATGGATTGGGATTTGGCTTATAAGCTAGATATGGGGATATCAGTTATAAGCCGGAATTTATTATCACCCTTAGTGAAGGGCGTACGCGTCGTATCTTTCGTAAAAGACCGGGAGTCGGTATTTTGTATACTTTTGGAGATATATTTTCTGAATATATCGAATAAATATTATTGAGTATAATGAATATTATTTTGAATATTCATTAAGAGTTTATTTATTTAAATGAATATTATGTTGAATATTCATTTAAGATTAATTATTTAAATGAATATTATTTTCGAATATTCATTTAAGAATTATTTATTTAGTGAATATTACTTTTGAATATTCACTTGAATACTATTTATTTAAATGAATATTATTTTGAATATTCATTTAAAGATTATTTATATTAATGAATATTATTTTCAGATATTCATTTGAGGATTATTTAGTAAATGAATATTACTTTTTGAATATTCATTTAATTACTATTTATTAATGAATATTATTTTCAAATATTCATTTAAAGGGTATTTATTTAGTAAATACTTATTTATTTAATAAATATTCTTCGAATATTTATTAAATACCTTTAACGATTTTCAAAAATAGTTTATCTTATTTAGAAATATTCTTTGACCTTCAATAATTATAAAGAATATTTCTGAGTCCTATTAATAAGTACTTCATCAAGGAAGTGGTTCCCACAGACTCTTTTCCATGTTAAATCTACCCTCTAAGGGGATTTAAATGTTCGCTCAAACTTTCAAAACATAGGGAACCCTACTTGGAAACTGCTATTTGTATTCGACTCCCCGGGTCATTAACTTTCAAAGGAAATCATTTCTATTCACAAACTCAGATGCTTCGAGTCCAAAAGAGATTTGTTACTTCCTCAACACTCGAGGAGTAAGATTGATGGAACAAGTTAATATCCATTAACAAGCAATAGCTTGGGAAATATTGGTGAAATTCTCCTTTCCAAACCCGATACGGCTTCTTTGTGAAGTCCTGTCAACAAGTACGATACTTGGGGAAGGGAGGACGAACTCTATGTTTCAGAGTCATGGATTTTATTCGAACTTGGAGTAGTGTAAAAGGTCGAGTAGCGCCGAACCTTCATTGGCCCACAGTTGGCATGGGGAGCTTCCAGAGGGCGGTAGACAAGTAAATCCGTCGGACCTTCCTTCTACCGGTAGTAAAGTTTAAATGTATTTGTACGACCGCGACTGATCATCGATGGTCGGGACATCTGTGCGCTGAGAATACTCCAGTGATAGTTCATCATCCAATTTGGATATTTTCTGCAACATGGATCAAGAATCATAATGGTCATGTTGGCAGGGTTTTGAAAAGTGTTCAAAAAGGTTATATTGAATCACCTTGTCACTTCATCTTTTATATGACTCTGTGATTACCTTACATAACAGGGGTTATGGTAAGGGGTTGGTTTATATTGAATCACCTTGTCACTTCATCTTTTATATGACTCTGTGATTACCTTACATAACAGGGGTTATGGTAAGGGGTTGGTTTATATTGAATCACCTTGTCACTTCATCTTTTATATGACTCTGTGATTACCTTACATAACAGGGGTTATGGTAAGGGGTTGGTTTATATTGAATCACTTTATAACTTCATCTTTTAAGTTACATGTTGATACTCTGCTTATACTTATATAGCAGATATTCCTTTTCTACAAAAAGGTTATATTGGTTTACTTTGGAAACCTCATCCTTTTATAATATACTAGAACATGGTTCAATAGTATAATAAAAGTTTGCAGAGAGATTATGAAATGATATTTGGAGTACTACAATAGTACTATTTTTGGAATATATTCCGATGAGGAAATATTGTCGGTAAAGAGATATTTTGACAATTATTGTCTTATACCCGCTTTATTCTGGGTTAAATCATAGGCAGAGTTATGCCATGCTTTCATTACCTTGCTGAGCTATTTGCTCACTCTTGCCATTGTTTTATATATATTATAGAGCAGCGGAGCAGGATGTCAAGGGCACCAGTGATCCTGGAGATAGTAAGAATCAGTTGGATCAGGATGCAGCTTGTTGAGTTTATGTATAGATGTGAGTGGAATGAGAAGATTGTAATCATCAGGATACTTAGCTGGTAGTGTACCATTACTTAGAGATTGTACCAGTATCAGATTTTGTAAAACATTTGGGTATTGTAATAAAAGTTGTTTATTCCGCAGTTTTGTATTGTGTCGTTTCTGAGACTCTAACCTGTGTGTGTGTGAGATATATATTGTGGGGTCATAAACAGTTGAATTGTGTGCATTGTAAGTAATACAGGTGAGACAAGAAGTATATGGATCGTGACTACTCTAAATCCCAGACCCCGGATTTGGGGCTGTTACAGAAATGGTATCAGAGAGTAGGTTACAGTCCTCAGAAACGATAGGAGATTGAGTCTTACAATACCCTTAAGATTAATGATGAGAATAACTAGAGCTCAAGTAGAGTTCGTAGTAGGGTTAGCAGACATGACCCTGACTGTTTGAGATGAAGCCCAAGAGGGGACTTCTTCTGGGAAACCATGCTTAGGACTTCATGGTTAGTAACCTCAACTCGTATGAGTTGTAGATGGATGGGATTCTGAGATACCAGATCCCGAGACCTTCGAGTAGGCATTTGATGGTGGGCTCCTTAAGATGGACGGAGACCCGATAAAGGAAGATCCATAGGAGGACCCAGAGGAGGACCCATGCTGGGTCAAAGTAAGAATCTGGTAAGAGAACGTATTGACAAAGATGTGATATGTTAGTTGAGGTCTTATGATTGGACCGGACGGATCTTCAGAGATCAAATAAGTGACGAAATAAGAGTTCGGAATCGTTTATGATTCATCAAGGGATATGATGAAGAGAATGGAGTAGAGTCTCCAAAAGCAGAAGAGGTAGAGGCAGTATAGCCAATACCAGAGGATTGATTCGACTTGAACGAGACCTGTTACTCGTAATCTGTTGCAGCTGCCCTAGGGAGACAGCATATGTAAGAACTGAGACGTTCGACTTTTGTGTATGATTAAGGGTACTTAGTTACCTTGACCCGAAGAGACATTACCTTATCTATGGAGTTTAATTCCCCACGATGAGCGATTCCACCAAGGATGGTGTTTACTACGGTACTGAGGAATTTTTCTACCTCGAACGAGATTGTATATGTATGTACTACGTATAATGTTATTGTAACACAAACGCGCTAAGACGAGATATATTTCAAGAATCAAGACGGACTAAGAAAGTCTGGGATTGACTTAAATGAAAAGGTTGCAATGCTGCCAGGGGTACGCTTAGGTAGCCCCCGGGAACGATACGAGGAGAAGGAAATGTGGTATAAGGACGGTTATAATAATAATCGGGTTGAAGACTGCAGTTTCTAAACGATCTTCCGGAATACCGCTGGTTCAACATGTGGAGTTCGTTGCTATTATGAGTAATAACAGTATTGGAGTCTTCTTATAAGATAGAACGCTTGCTTGAGATGCTTGCGCCTAATCGAATAGAACTCCCTGCGATTGCGAATGACGATGGTTGAATACGTAGCGATTATTACGAGTCAGCAATAACGTAAGTATCAAACACCTTAGGGTGTGTAGGGAGAATAAAAGCTCCGGAATCGAACGATTACCCAATAGAGGAGCCGACATAAAAGGCATCCGTAGAGACCGTGGCAGTACCCTCCCCAGTTGCAAATTACGTGGATTATCCCAAATCTATGATCTATCTTGACATCTCTCCAAGAGAGAATTGAGAAAGGGAACAGTTCCTCTTCGAAGTATTTTATGACTCTTGTGTTAATTCACAATGAGTTTCAATGGTGCCAGAGGCCGTCATAATACCTGCTTATAGGTTTTCAAAGCCCTGGTGAATGATATTATTTAAAACCCCCAACTTTCCTTCAATAGTGGGTAATTCAGTGGTGATATAGCACCACTTTCGTGTTAAATACCAGTATTCTCTGGTTATTCTTTTCTTTGGAAATCGCACCCTTGGAACCTGTTTACTTTTGATCCAAGGTGTCCATCTGAGAAATTATTTGTCAAACGACGATAATTATTAACTCAACTTGAATTTCTTTCATACCTCTCAATTTCCACTGAGACGAACAACCCTATACTATAGGGGCCACAAGGACCATCTATCTGTGTGATAGAAGTCTGATGGGACGCCATCACTTGTAAGTTGTGAAATACAAGAAGGCTAATTACCTTTAGTAATGTCTTAATTAAGACACGCAACATTGAGTTCTTATGATCATATTGATCTCTCAGTAAATTCTCTCATCTCAAATAAGGTTACCTTAAAACTCATAACCTTATAATCATCAGTGTCTGATGTTTTCTTTGATATGGGAGCTATCTATTCAAAGCTCCATGATTCTTGTTATTGAATCCCAAGGGGAGGCCAACCAGGTCGAATAAGTCAAAATTCGATGATAAGAATTAGATTCCCACGAAATAGCCTATGGCAAGAATGGATCCCTAAGATGAATAGAATATCGGTAACATGTCCATGAATTTAATGAGTGTTTTCTCTCAAGGATATTATGATAATGGAAGGTTGGTCAATTGATGTATGCGAGAGGAATAGCAATGTGTTGTGAAACCCCAATGGTAGTGGAGTCAGTTAGAACCCACATAAATTCCTGAAACCACTGAACCAGTGGAGGTCAGAACTTGGCTTAAAGAGATGAAGAAGTCAATTATGATACTGAATATTACAGAGAATCGGAAAACGGTGTTCGCCGCCTATCTCCTGAAGGGAGAGGCGAATCACTGGTAAGAATCGTAAGACGAACCTAGAGGTAAGAGGTGTTGTGACTTGGGAAAGATTCAGAGTATTGTTTTTAGATAAATGTTTTATGAAATGTATGAAGATCCAGATGGAAATAAAAGCTTCTAGAATTGAGATAAGAAACCAGGACTGTGGCAGAGCATGAGGCCAAGTTTTCCGAGATATCGAGGTTTGTCCCGAAATCCGTGGACACAAAGGTGGAAAGAGACCGTAGGTTTCAACTAGGGCTGAAGCAATGGATCCAGAATCGCGTGGCGATGTTGGAGTAAAATTTGAATTGCCCAGAGAAGGGGAGTGGTCCTTTAAGGACAGGAGTAAATTACGAAGTCATTACGGTAATCCGAACGAATGAGTTATTATGGGATGGATGCGTGGCTTATCTAGTTTATGTGGTTGATACCAAGAGAAAAGCACCTAGCCAACAATAGATCCCAGTGATTGAAGAGTTTGAGAATGTATACCAGAGAGTATACGTAGATTACCACCCGATCGAGAGATTTTTCCTAAAATTGGTACATACAAGTGGTGGACTAGGAATATAAGATTGACACTTTTAATAAGTTTGACTCCCTTCGAGCTGGGAGAAGTTGTTATGACAATAGTAATGGATTGGCAAATCCCCAATGAAGCAACCTGATGGTAAAGAAAAGAGAGTAATAATTATGGGATGGAGACGGATTTAGAAATTCTGGAATATAATTCAGATTGAGAAACTATGATACCAGGGATATGAGGCTTGATTAGCCCTTATAGTGGCGCTTAGGACAGAGACACCAAGTACAAAGGAAATTATAATGATTTTGGAAGGTTGTACAAGGTTTTATGAGCTACCAAGATATCGATCTGGATGACGTGAGGATGAATACCGAGTATTCAGAGTATAGTGCTGCACCTCCTATTAGTCCCAATGACAATGAAAGAATTAGCGACTCAGTTGCAAGGATTGCTGGGCAAGGGTATGATAAGACCCAGTGTGCCATCGTGGAAAGCCTCGGTGGGGTTATGAGAGAAAAAACGTATTAGCACGAGATGATGCATCGGACCTCAAGAGTTGAACGAGTTCAACATTTGGAATAGATACCTTGGTAGATGATGGTTTGATCAGCTGAAGGAGGCTGTGTATTTTGGTCCAAAGTTATATAAGAACTGGATATCACCAGTGGGAAGTTAAACTCGAGAGTATACCCAAGACTGCGATTCGTACGAGGTATAGACACTCCAAGTTTTCAGCAAGGACATTTTGGGTGGACTAATGCCCCCACAACTTTTATGGAATTTGATGAATTAGCGGTGAGTCATTCGCGATAGTTTTCGCCCTAAGCATATCGAAATGTCGTATATACGAAGGAAATTGCAGAATCGAAAAAGGATCAAACATGATCGACTTTCAGATCTATCAGATATGAAAATATGTGTGCTTGTGTGTATATGAAGATTATGATTTGGTGATAAAAGGATTGAGAGTCCTCGAGCCAGACAACATTCCCCAAGAAACTCGCCTTTCTTTCAGAGAAAGGAGGGCTGGAATAATATAGAATGACTGAATACGGGAAGTAGATTATCTTCCTGCAAGAAGATTAGAGAAGAAGCTGGAACCCCGGGGGGTGATAGTAGATAACAAAGAGATAGCAAGGCCAAAACAGTGATGGTCGACAAGCTCATTACTAGACAGCAAGATTTACTCGAATCGATTGCTAGAATACTCGAATTAGTTCGATAAGAAGTACACTGTCGACAAGAGAGTTGACATTTATACGATGGAATCGGGAAATGGCTAGAATTGATAAAGGATTAGGACAACGAGATACACTACCATCCAGGGAAGGCCAATATGGTGGCTGATGCCCTTAGTCAAAATGAAAAAAAGTGATGAATTCCGAATGCTCTGGAATTAAAGGACGGGACTTTACCCGAGAGCCATAAATTGAGATATTATATGTACCAAGACGGTACCAAAATGTATAGAGATTCGAGAGGAATGCCATTGACAAGCTAAATGGCATGTTGATGAATGACAAGCAAGTTTATGATGATGTATTTCTGTGCAAACAAGATAGAGAATCTGAGGTTGGAAATTGTGATGCTAAAGATGTCCTCCTGAAAAGGGAGTAATGAGATTTGGAAGGAAAGAAAGTTGAGCCCGAGATTCATTGGGCCATCTGAGAGTTTAAACGTGTCAGGAAGGTGGCCTACGAGCCAGCCTTACCCAAGCTTATAGAATGGTCATAACATGGTTCAGGTGTATGTGCCTCACCAGTATACTATAGATGCCCGACACATGACAGAGTACGAGCAGATAGATATACATAACCGGATCTGAACTACGAAGGACAACCTGTGGAAATCACGGATAGAAAAGAGCAAGACAAGGTTGTCAAACTAGTGAGAGACTTGAAGAAAATCAAGAAGTGGAAGAAACCACCTGGAAGTTAGAAAATGCAATGGGATAAAAGTAGCCCCAGCTATTCCTAAACTGATTCCGAGGACGGAATCCTTTTAAGGAGGGGAGACTGTAATAACCCGAATTTTCGATAGAATTTAAAAATTTTCTTACTATGATTAAGTACATGAGTGAGTGGTGATTCCAAAGAACAATGATTGTAATGAATGGATATTGCTTTGGACAATGATCCTGATTCAAGTGTATGTTGTCAGAATAGAGTAATCCAATGTTTGAGGACATAGATAAGAATAATCTATCGTCCAGGAATGAGCTAATGAACCCTGAGAGGGGAGATGAGAAGTGAATAATGTTTTCCATGCGTGCATAGTATTTCCCATGCGTGCATAGTGTTTCCCATGCGTGCATAGTATTTTCCATACGTGCATAGTAATTTGGTGGATGAATAGTGATTTTGTAAGTTGGAAAACTTTTCATGCCACCCTATGTACGGAACGTGGTATGGATATTTCGAAGTCATATCTGTGATCTACGGAGGAAATAAGTGTATGCAAAGACGATCGGAATTCAGAAATTCCAAATTCTATTCCGGTGTAATATTTGACCGGGCAGTGGATTATATATTATTATAATCCAAGAATTGAGATATTAACTTGGAGGATTTGATATTTTAGGATTTTATTATATTTGATTTAAGAACGAAGAACGGAAGCCACTGAGACAGTGGAACGAACGTTCTAGAAACCACTGAGACTTTATAACAAGATTAAGCGATTGAGCGAACGAATCATGGATTAAGGATATGGTATGTTAAGAGTCCAAGGGAGGTTATATGATGAGAGAAAGAGAGGATTGAGAATATAATCCTAGAGCAAAGGGAATGCAAACGAGTCACGAGAACATTTTTCGAGAACAAGAAATAAAGAGAAAATGCAAAGGAAATTGAATACAACAATTGCTTGGGGTATTAGGCCACACTATTACAATGGAGTGCAACATATAAGTTGTAGCATGTGGATTTAATTGATTAAATGTAACAAAAGTAAAGAGGCAAGGGCATTGGGGGAATAAATCATGAAAGGGCAAGGACATGGAAGTAAAAGACCAAGAAAGGGAGTAACATGTTTATCATCCAACACTTGGCATCCTTGGATTGGTCCTTGAGATTACAAAGGGATAATATGAGATGAGGATGAGATAAAGTAGATGAGATATACATTATACAAACCATTATTCAAGACAACAAAGAAAACAAAACACAAAACAAAACAAACACCACCATTCTGCCAGCAGAAAAACAGCTCGGTAATTTGAGCATAGAGCCTTCATTTCTCAATGAAATTTTGTGTTCTATAGCTTGTTGGAAAGGTATTGAGATGCTCTACAACTCTTCTTTAGGAGCCTAATCCAGAAAAGCAAGGTAAGGATCTCCTTTTTCCCGTTCTTTCAACTGGTGTATTGTAAATCCGAGATTCTAACTTGGTTTCTTGATTTCTTTGGATGATCCAAGCTATCCTAAGGTTATATAAGGACTAAACAAGGCTTACTAAGTGTTATTCACTCTCCAAGGAAGGTATAACACTCTTGAAACCCTAGCTCTTAATTTGAGTTTTGATGATTTAAATGAGTTATAGAGATTTGATGCATGATTTAGAGCATGTATGTGGTATGATTGTTATGAAAATATAAAAATATGGTTTAGAGCCCCAAGACCAGTTTAGGCAGTGGTAGGGATGATGAATAGTGTCCATGAGTATTGGTGGTAGATTGGTTGATTATTTGGAGGATTTTAATTTTGGAATTATCCGAGTTATAGCCGTCGTAATGGCGAAATTTCATTAACCCTTAAAAATGGAGGATCACCGAACGAAAAACCTCCTGACCAAGTTGAACACTTGACCCATACTTGTAGGTTTTTAATCATAGATCATTTTGGCGCAAGAATCGTAGCATTCTGATTTACGGTTTAGGCGTTATGGTAAAATTCGTAAAAGCGGTTCGTAAACGTACGTATGAATTCGTAACTCCAATTGAACCCCTTTAAAGTGATAAATTCGGTTGCGAATCGTGGTAATCAAATACTATAGGTCATAATGAAGATATGAGAGAAGACCTCGTGTCGAAAAGATTATTTTTGGATTTTATAAAAATGTTTGAATCAAGGTTAAGTGCGAAGGAACCCCTCAGAGGAGCACTTGATTATAACTTTGTAAACCACTTGGTAAAACGGACGAACGAGATCCGATTTCTAAAACGAATCTTCGACCTAAGTAATGGTTGATTGACGTGGACTTAGTATGAGCCTAAAGCGAGTTAGTAATGCCTTAGTTGCGATTCGCGTACGTGTTTATGCTTTCGATATTAAGTGGATTATCTAGGGGATTAATCGTACGTTCTTTTTGACTTTGTCTAGATTGCCCGACATCGTCACGAGCCCCTACCACTTCTCGAGCATCAGGCAAGATTTCCAAATCTATACTTGAAGTATTGATTATAATACTGCTTTTGCCATGCTTAGATTTGCATAGTTTTGCGATATATACTTGTTGTAAAAGTTTAACTTCGGATTGTATATAATCTTTTGAGATATAGTATATACAAACCGGTATACCTTGTGGCTCTATAGATAAGAGCATATTTATTGTTTCGACTCTAGACCGGGAGTCGGTAGTTTCTGTTATATAGATAGTCGTGGAAACCCGGAGGGATTCCAGCGACAGATTACTATGTACTTTGAGGAATGTTATGATTAAACATTATTATATTTCCAGAAAGTAGTTACTACTTGGAAATGGATTGGGATTTGGCTTATAAGCTAGATATGGGGATATCAGTTATAAGCCGGAATTTATTATCACCCTTAGTGAAGGGCGTACGCGTCGTATCTTTCGTAAAAGACCGGGAGTCGGTATTTTGTATACTTTTGGAGATATATTTTCTGAATATATCGAATAAATATTATTGAGTATAATGAATATTATTTTGAATATTCATTAAGAGTTTATTTATTTAAATGAATATTATGTTGAATATTCATTTAAGATTAATTATTTAAATGAATATTATTTTCGAATATTCATTTAAGAATTATTTATTTAGTGAATATTACTTTTGAATATTCACTTGAATACTATTTATTTAAATGAATATTATTTTGAATATTCATTTAAAGATTATTTATATTAATGAATATTATTTTCAGATATTCATTTGAGGATTATTTAGTAAATGAATATTACTTTTTGAATATTCATTTAATTACTATTTATTAATGAATATTATTTTCAAATATTCATTTAAAGGGTATTTATTTAGTAAATACTTATTTATTTAATAAATATTCTTCGAATATTTATTAAATACCTTTAACGATTTTCAAAAATAGTTTATCTTATTTAGAAATATTCTTTGACCTTCAATAATTATAAAGAATATTTCTGAGTCCTATTAATAAGTACTTCATCAAGGAAGTGGTTCCCACAGACTC
The DNA here is from genome assembly GCA_030848705.1 of Heracleum sosnowskyi. Taxonomy (NCBI): domain Eukaryota; kingdom Viridiplantae; phylum Streptophyta; class Magnoliopsida; order Apiales; family Apiaceae; genus Heracleum; species Heracleum sosnowskyi. The sequence continues at coordinate 529,162 of JAUIZM010000045.1, read as the reverse complement.
TTTTCCATGTTAAATCTACCCTCTAAGGGGATTTAAATGTTCGCTCAAACTTTCAAAACATAGGGAACCCTACTTGGAAACTGCTATTTGTATTCGACTCCCCGGGTCATTAACTTTCAAAGGAAATCATTTCTATTCACAAACTCAGATGCTTCGAGTCCAAAAGAGATTTGTTACTTCCTCAACACTCGAGGAGTAAGATTGATGGAACAAGTTAATATCCATTAACAAGCAATAGCTTGGGAAATATTGGTGAAATTCTCCTTTCCAAACCCGATACGGCTTCTTTGTGAAGTCCTGTCAACAAGTACGATACTTGGGGAAGGGAGGACGAACTCTATGTTTCAGAGTCATGGATTTTATTCGAACTTGGAGTAGTGTAAAAGGTCGAGTAGCGCCGAACCTTCATTGGCCCACAGTTGGCATGGGGAGCTTCCAGAGGGCGGTAGACAAGTAAATCCGTCGGACCTTCCTTCTACCGGTAGTAAAGTTTAAATGTATTTGTACGACCGCGACTGATCATCGATGGTCGGGACATCTGTGCGCTGAGAATACTCCAGTGATAGTTCATCATCCAATTTGGATATTTTCTGCAACATGGATCAAGAATCATAATGGTCATGTTGGCAGGGTTTTGAAAAGTGTTCAAAAAGGTTATATTGAATCACCTTGTCACTTCATCTTTTATATGACTCTGTGATTACCTTACATAACAGGGGTTATGGTAAGGGGTTGGTTTATATTGAATCACCTTGTCACTTCATCTTTTATATGACTCTGTGATTACCTTACATAACAGGGGTTATGGTAAGGGGTTGGTTTATATTGAATCACCTTGTCACTTCATCTTTTATATGACTCTGTGATTACCTTACATAACAGGGGTTATGGTAAGGGGTTGGTTTATATTGAATCACTTTATAACTTCATCTTTTAAGTTACATGTTGATACTCTGCTTATACTTATATAGCAGATATTCCTTTTCTACAAAAAGGTTATATTGGTTTACTTTGGAAACCTCATCCTTTTATAATATACTAGAACATGGTTCAATAGTATAATAAAAGTTTGCAGAGAGATTATGAAATGATATTTGGAGTACTACAATAGTACTATTTTTGGAATATATTCCGATGAGGAAATATTGTCGGTAAAGAGATATTTTGACAATTATTGTCTTATACCCGCTTTATTCTGGGTTAAATCATAGGCAGAGTTATGCCATGCTTTCATTACCTTGCTGAGCTATTTGCTCACTCTTGCCATTGTTTTATATATATTATAGAGCAGCGGAGCAGGATGTCAAGGGCACCAGTGATCCTGGAGATAGTAAGAATCAGTTGGATCAGGATGCAGCTTGTTGAGTTTATGTATAGATGTGAGTGGAATGAGAAGATTGTAATCATCAGGATACTTAGCTGGTAGTGTACCATTACTTAGAGATTGTACCAGTATCAGATTTTGTAAAACATTTGGGTATTGTAATAAAAGTTGTTTATTCCGCAGTTTTGTATTGTGTCGTTTCTGAGACTCTAACCTGTGTGTGTGTGAGATATATATTGTGGGGTCATAAACAGTTGAATTGTGTGCATTGTAAGTAATACAGGTGAGACAAGAAGTATATGGATCGTGACTACTCTAAATCCCAGACCCCGGATTTGGGGCTGTTACATTAGTAGTACCTTAAATTGTGCACAAAGAACAATTGCTAGATTAGGTCTTGAGAACACTACTCTTGAAAATGAAGTGTTAGAGTCAAGAAAAGTGCAAGATATTCAAGATAAGCTTAATGAAGAAATAGCACACCTTAAAAGAAGAGATGAATCTCTTGTAGGAGTTGTGTCTAAACAATTGAAGAAAATTGCTGAACTTGAAACCACTATAGCTAGTCTTAATGTCAAGCTATCTGGTCTTTATAATTCTTGCGCTGCTTCTAAGGAGTTTTACAATAAGCAATCTGTTGATAGTCATGTTAGTATAGGTTTTGGTTATAATGAGGCTGTTGGCTTATTGGGCATAAATTCCCCTAATCCTGTTAGTGCTAAAGAAAGGGGAATACCACATGTGCTCAAGGACGTTGTTGAACCAATGTTTAAAAAGCCAGTTGTAGAACCACCTAACTTGCTTTCAATATTCATTGCTGAAGAGTTGAGAAATGAGGACATTGCCAATGGGGATGTCAAAGGTAAAGGAAAGTCTGTAGAGGACATTGCTAGTGGTAGTGTCCAATCAAATGTAAAACCTGTTAAGGACATTAATCCCAAGAATGCTCGCTCTAAAAAAGGGTCACCTAAAGTGCCAGTCAAGGTTGTTGAAACAACCAGTTCTTTGAAGACTGGATTAGGTGGTAAGAATGTGAAAAAGAACAATAACATGTCTAACATGCATTCCATGCCTATTATTGATTCTTCTCATAAAGCATGTGGTGTTGTCAATTGCATGTCTTGTGCTTTCAATGTTATGTCTGCTTACTTTAATGGTAATCAAGCATGTGTTAATAAGACTGCTCCTCGACAACAAATGAATAGAAATAAAAATGTTAGACAAAAGACTGCTAGTCCTCCTCATGTTAGGAGAGAGACATTTGTACCAAAGCCTAAACAAAGTTTGACTAAGGCTGTTTACAAAGTCAAATGTCCAGTCAATGATAAGGATGTTATTGTTGCTACAAAGACATGGATACCTAAGATTAAACAAAAGATTGTCAAATCTGTTTATAGGGTTAAATGTATATTGAATAAAGAAATTGGTGTCAGGGTCAAGAATGTTGTTGTACCTGATAAAGGCCAATTCTTTAAGTATGCGGGACCCAATCAAAGTTGGGTTCCGAAGGAGGTTTAACCGTTTTTGGCATTGCAGGGTGTGTAACAGGTAATAAGTGTTATGTGGATTCTGGACAGTGAATGTTCAAGGCATATGACCGAGGATAGAGCCCTGCAGTCAAGAGTGGTGACCAAAGCTAGCCAAGCATACATCAGTTGCAAGCGTTGGAAGCTTAGTCTGATACAACCATCCCTTGGAGATAACAGCAAGGGTATGACCGAGGGTCAAGGCTAGTCAATAGCTAAGAATGTTGTCAGTAATAAAACAAGACTGTCTCACATGGAATCAAGTCAAATGATTGTGTGACATGTCAAAAGCTGTTGATTCAGACAATCTGAAGACTGAAGACCACTAATGTTGATTGATCACATTTAATGGAGTTGATCAACATGAAGTGACTGAAAGTCTTAATGTGATGATTCAACAACTACAATCATCCCTAACATCCAAACTGAAGATCCATCTGACAAATCAAATTCGATGTCAAGTCACTCAGATGATGATCAAGAACCTGAGGTTGCTGTTAGTGATAACAATTGGTATTGATAATAACAATTGGTATTTGAAAATGTTAATGATGATACTAATCCAAGTGATAGTGGTGGAAACAATATTAATATTGGAGATATCCCTGTCATTGGAAAAGAATCATCAAGTCAACCTGGCAACAACTCAGGGGGAGTCAACAAAGGATCAACTAGTCAACTCAACACCATATTGAAAATCAAAGGACACTATGAGAACATGTCTGCCCAGGCAAAGAATGTTGATTCATTCAATTCTTTGTCCTAGTTCTTAGTGTTCCTAATGGTGGAAGTAAAAGACTAGCAGAGCTTCAATTACCAATGCTTATTTCTTTATTTTTCGTTCTGAAGAAGAATCTAAGAAAGCTTCAAAGGCTCTGAAAGATCCAGATTGGGTGATTGCTATGCAAAATGATCTCAATCATTTCAATCAACAAGAAATGTGGAAGCTGGTACCTAGATCAAAGAACAAGAAAGTGGTTGGCACTAGGAGAGCACTTGGAAACAAATTATCTCCAACAACTCTATGGAACACTCAAGGCCAAGCATCTTGCATAAGGTATCAATTCTTTCGAGAGCTTGTCTTGCATGCTAAGAATGTGTTTCTTACATAGTTCACAAGTTGTCAATTGTCCGTATTGAAAGGACTTGTGAGCTCATGATTGCAAGTACCACTTTGTTCATATCTCAAGGACTTTTGAAGTTTATTTACAAGTATTCAATTGTCAGTATTGAAAGGACTTGTAAGTAATACTTAAATGATTTCATAAGTACTCAATTGTCCGTATTGCAAGGACTTGTGAATTCATTTACATCCAGACCTTGTGAGATGTTAATTCTAGGAAACATATCAATGCTCCATATTTCCTTGTATTTAAGATGACTGATTTTCCCTAAAAATATTTTTTCTCCAAATTCTACAAGTTAAGGTTTATTGAGAAATCTATTTTTGTTGAAAATCTTATCATCTTAAAGTACTGTTAATCTATCTATAATACTTTAATAAATCCCATTTTCTCTCTAAATAATTTTCTAAGCAGAAAGTTATTTAATTAGAAAATAAATGGAATTATTAATTTATTATGGATCTTGTAAATATTTGCTTAATGTTTTGTAATGTTTGTCCTGTTATTAGTGTTTTATTTCTGTTAATTAGGCAACCTGTAAATTCTTGTATTTTAGAATGACAAATTTTCTTTAAAAATACTTTTCTCTAATTCTCAAGTTAGAATTGTTGAGGAAGCTATTTTTGTTGAAAATTTCATTATTTTAAAATAGCTACCATATTTATGATAGTTTATTAAATCATATCTTCTTTCTAAATAACTTTCTAGTAGAAAGTTATTTTGTTAGAAAATATATAGATTTACTAACTTATTGTAAATATTCTTGTATATACTTAATGTTTTTGTACAGACATTGTAATTTTCGAATGTTAATCTTAGTTAACATGTTTTGTAGTGTTTGTCTTTCTATTATAGTTTAATGTCTGTTTATAAGTCAACTAGTGTTTAGTAATAGTTTGTATAGTTTCTACAGTTTAGTCACTATACTTTCAAAACTTACAAAAAGGTCACTGTACTTGGTTCTTTGGTTGTTCTTCTGTTTAACACACACATAACCTGCAGTTTTAATTCTAAATCTTTGTGTTGTGATTGGTGTTAACAGACTCTCTTATGTAGGACCAATGTTGGTATCAAATTGGTGTTTGTCAGTCCAATTGTTTAGGAACTAAAGTTTGATTTTCAGGCCCTAACAATTGGAAGACAAGACCTTTCATGTGCTCATAATTTCTAATAGTTGGTATCTAACATGCAGGACCTAAAACATGATAAAATAGTTTTGTTTGTATTGGTTTGAACATTAACAATTTACATTAATTCGATTAATTTATTGATTGGATTCTTGCTTGTTCTTGTTCAGTAAAACCGGCTCAAGATCTTTATATTTCCTAACTCAAATCTCTTTCTACAGATGTGATTGCTTACATTGTAAATCTTTTAAAATCACAACTGTACATCATTTCTCATAAGATAAATGCAATATTTTCTCAGAAAACTTTTCAATGTTAAAAATGCATTATATCTATTGCTCATATTCTGTGATGCATGATCGTCTAAGTGGAGTTTTGTATTCTCACTTGTTTAGTCATGAGGTTGTAAACCCAACAACTTCTATCCCGGACTATAAATCCAAATCTAAACACATCCTAACTTACCCCTAAAAGGAAGTAACCTATCAGACAAGAGGTCACCAGAGAGTAACTGCACTTGATGCAGCAAATAAGGATGTGAGGGATAGTTAACCCACAGCTCTACCTCTCAAGGAGAATAGATGTATATAACTTGAGGTATCTGTAAGCTCGCCTGCATTCTCCCAAAAGGATGCAGAGCTGAAAATGGCACTAAAACAGTCTCTGGATTCATTCTCTCAACAGAATGAGTCTATTGAAATTCGCCTATCGGCCAGGGCATCTGTTGGTAAATCACTACCTCATACACAAAGCTAAAATACTTCCTATGCATAAAGTGAGATTGCACACACTAAGGATGAATTGACGGAAACCTGTAATCCGACCATTTTACGGTTAGGATTATGGGTTAAAGGTTCTTTAATGAACCAAGTGTCTTCACAGACTTCGAGAGAAGGTTTTGATCTCAATGCAAAATTCAACATGATCATTATCTAACTCCCCAGAGGGAACATCTCTGGATCCTGCGGGTAACGGGTCCGACATAGGTGCGGATCGGCAACTTGTAAGACTATGATTCAGATTCACCTGATGAGTTTAACAAGGTTATGTCTTCACAGACATCCGAAGGGAACTTTGATCTCAATGCTAAATTTTTTATAGATCATTGTTTACCTTCTCAGAATTCAAATCTGAAAACCCTAAAAGGGAAAAACTAGCAACTTGTAGATTATGACTCAGATTCGTCTGACGAGTCCAACGAGGATTTGGGATTTGCGAACTCCCATTGCACCACCACTGACCTCTCTTGAAGGGGCTAGGGTGAAATTTTCCTTGCAGGTACACAAAGGATGTTGGAGCTATGAGTGATACATAGTGAGCAAGAGTGTAAATACAGAGAGAAGTGAGACACTCAACACAAATGAGTGGAGAGAAGAGTGAAACACTTGTGAGGTACACTAAACACTATCACACACTCACAGTGAGGAAGAAAAGCAAACTTCCTTTCTAACAAAGAACTCTACAATTGGTACAACTACTTTGTCAACTTGGAGGATTCCTCAACTAAGGGGGAGTGAAAAGATATATTCAAGCTTAAAGCTTACCTTAGTAGGATATACTCAACTAAGGGGGAGAAGTAGTGGGGGTACAAGAAAAAGGAGAGTGAGTTAGAAAGGGGGAGCAGATTCAAAGACTGTGCTTTGAAAGAGAAGCAAGTCATGTTACTCAGGAGGAGATTTAGATGGAGAAGCAAGGGGACTTCCAGTTTACAAGGAAGTGGAGATATAAGGAGGAGATTACATCACAATGCTATTCTATTAGTCTTTCAATGTACTATGTATAAAGGCTAACTGGAGGAGTAGTAGATTTCCTAGAAGTTGTAGAAATGGTATTGATTCACCATTGTCTATATAGTAGGAACAGTTGTTTTTCTTAAGTGAGAAAAGCTGTGTCAGAGAGGGGAAGTGATTGTAAATCAAGAACTGCTGATAATCACCAATGTAAGATGTGAAGGATTATCAGGCAGAGATATGAAGAATCAGAAATGAAGATGAGTTGTCTAATGAAGATCAGTTCAGTGCTAGAGGAACAATCATCTGTCATTTCATAAACTGAGGATTCTGGTATTGTTATATTAGAACCAGAGAAATTTTTCTAGTATGTATTATTTACTGAGCTTTGAAGTGCTTAATCCGTTTCTTGTTTAAGTGGTTAGTTGAGTTATCCTCTAGGTATTTGCTTGTTATTGTCTAACAAACAAATAGGGGGAGATTGAAAGGCATATGTATAGCCTATTTGTATATCGAGGATAAGACTCAACTTAAACAAGATAGTAAAAGTAAATAGTACATAGGCTGTCACGAGGAATCTCAGAATGTTTATCTGTCAGTAGAAAGAGATCAAGGTCAATCTACAGACTTGGGGATTTACTACATTGAAAGAAGTTCAGACATCTGTTCAAGCCTCAGTGGAGTATTCGTCATGAAGTGGATTTGTTTGAAGTGACAGAGATTTCAAGGTGACAGTGTCAGTACAGAAGAAAAGATGAAAGAGAAAGAGAGAGAAGAGAAGAAGGAAAGGAACCAGATCATAAAGTCAAATATAAGGAACAGTCACTGGAGTTAGTCGCTCATGAACCAGACCGTGCATCGAGCGTCAGCAGAAATTCAGTGGTACGTCCTTATTACATTCAGTGGTTCGAGAAAAGGAATGAGCTGTCAAGTGAATTATATTAATTCTCATTTAATTAATATAATTATGTAATTGATTTAATTAATAAATTAATTCATTCTGAATTAATTTATTTATTAAATTAATTATCATGTTAATTAACTTTGAATTAATATAGTAATCTAAATTAATTTAATTAACTAATCATTAATTGCTTTTTGATTAAGTTAGTTAATTAAATTAATTATGAAATGATTGGGCTGAGTATTGAATTAAAGAAATTGAAAAGTGGGCTGTAAATCAGAATTGGGCTGCAAAAGAGTTGGGCTGCTAGAGATTTCAGTTGGGCTGGAATCAAAAGAAAATAGAAAAGGGCTGAGAAATTCAAGTGGGCCAAAGTTTATTATTAAGCCCAAGAAAAGAAACAAACAAAACAGAAAGAATTCAAAAGCAGAAAAAAAACTGAATTGTAAAACAAACAGAGAAATCAGTCCACGTGCTGTGTCAGTCTCCTGTCGGCACGATGCGCCAGATGGCGCGTGTAAGCCACGCGCCCGTTCCAACCACAGAAAAGTCTCCGCGTGTCTGCCACCGAGCCTTCCTGAGACTGTGATTCATTCTGCCTAACATTTCAGTTTTGTTAACAAATTAAAAGCAGCCGAACATTTTCTGACTATCACAAATAAAACCTGACTATCACCGAGCAATATTCCAACTATCACCCACCTTTTCCTAACTATTATTCCCCTTTTTATTTCCTGACTATTACCCACAAGTTTGACTATCACCCACAACTTGTAACTATTAATGGATCATTGTGACTATTAATAGCCCCTATTTTTCTGACTATTATTGAACGAGTGATAGTCAGCCTATTTTGTTTTAGTATAAAACAAACAGAGGCAGAAGATGATTAACCTCAGACGCAAGAATCATATCTTTAACACAAAAACACCCACTGCCTCCTCATTTCTCTCAAGAACACGGAACTAAATTAATTCATAGAAAATCAAGGCTGCTACCTTTGTAATATTTTATCCGGTAGAACTTGATTATTTGTATCCCTTGTACTACTAGCGAATTTATATTCCTAGTTTATATCTCGATTTTTATTAACAAAATTAGAAAAGTTCATGTCGAATTTTCTAATTTGTTTTTAATTACTAGATATTGTTCTGTACTGTTATTGTAACAACCTCTCAAGTTTAATATATTTTTATATTTAACTTGAATTTTGTTTCATTTAATTCCGCTCAAATTTGTCTAAATTGAATTTTATTTAACGGACAAATTTCGATAAAACGGTACTGTTTGTATTCAACCCCCCCTTCTACAAACATATTGGACCTAACAAGATGCCCCTAGCGGGGCCCTTTAAAATAACTTGAAATGTAGTGAATATGTGTGTTCTCATTGTTATCATTCTCACCAATTTTTTGGTATGTATTTAGTAAATAAATTTAATCATGTGATATATTTAATTATTAGATCTAACAGTTCTAATTTTTAACTAAAAATCCAACGGATCTTATTCGTTTTATACGAATTTTTATTATATTTTGTTAGTGGTTAGAAGATATGATGTCATATTTTTGGGTATTTATTAATTATTGCAATATTGAAAAAAATTATTGATTGAACGATATGATATTTTAGGTATTTATAAAAGGTAATATCATCAATTAAAAGTATACATCTTTTCATTGAAAAAGGCAATCGACTAATTATCATTAATTATATTATTAATAAAAAAAATGAAGAATAATAGTAGAGATTTAGATTTGGGTCAATCCAATTGGATCGTTCCAAATAACGGATATTATTCGTTGTATACGAATTTTAATTATATTTTATTAGTGGTTAGAAGATACGACGTCATATTTTTGGGTGTGTATTAATTATTGCAATATTATGTTTTAAATTTAAAGTTAACGTGTTTTAATTAGAGAGAAAAAAATAATTGACTGGAAGATATGATATTTTAGGTATTTATAAAAGAAAATAACATCAATTAAAAGTAAACATCTTTTAATTGAACAAGGCAATCGACTAATTATCATTAATTATATTGTTATAGCCAAAATCTTGCACGGATATTATATTCTGAGTCGGGTCAGTATTGGGCCCTTAATTAGGGATTTATTGAGAGAAATTGGGAATTATGCTTGTATCAGGAGGCCATAGGGCGCGCCCTCCCTTTGTAAGACACGTCCTCAATCATGAAAGTCAGGAAGAATTGTGCTTGGTGTTATTTCTTGAAGACTTTGTAGAACTCTTTCCTTTATGAAGATTGGGCCCGCCCTATCATCATAGGGCGCGCCCTCAGCTATGGAGATCAGGCAAATTCGGTTTATGATGTTGTTTTTCTGGAAGACTGTTGAAGAATTCCCTCCTGGTGCATTCCAGGAGGGGGATGTCCGTCGCAGAAGGCCTCCAGGGGTGTGCCTGGATTTAAGGACCTTACTTGGACTCTTAGGAAGCGCACTCGACTTTCTAGGAGATGAAGTTTGGGACTTCTGGTGTGCGCTTTGGGAGCCCTGTTCCTGTATTCAATGGGCGCGCTCTCATTGGGGAACTTCGGGGTAATCCTGCGCTTTGCACCCAAAAGCTCTGGATCACTTGACCTGTTATCTGGTGGGTGTCCTCATCCGGGGGTCAAGGATGCGTTCTGCACTTGGGGTAAACCATGGTTATACCTGCCTTCTTGGAATCTAGAAATAGCTGTAGCGGAAGGGACTAGTCCTCGACGGGGGAAGTTTCCTTATCCGTGAAGTCTGGAGACCTTGGAGGAGCCTTGGGCCTTTGTGGTTAGGCCTCATAGTAGAACATTCTGGAAGCTAGTTACTGAATCCAAGCCCGTTGGGCCACTTTCCAAGAATAGAACTACGTATGGCTTGATCCCCTATAAATACAGGGGTACATAGGCCGATTGAGGGGTTCAAAGTTTTGAGAGCTAAGACAGCCACCCTCACCCTATTCGATCTCAGCCGCCAATTTACACACAGCAACCGCGCACCACCATTTTTTCTGGTGAAGAACCACCATCGCAGATCTTGTTTCCGATCATAATCCCCAAATTTTGTTGTTACCAGATTCCTCCGTCAACAAATTGGCGCTAGAAGGAGGGGCAGTCAATCAAGATCTACATCTTAGGAGGAAAAGATGTTTAATCAAGATGGAGGTTCTCGCAGCAAGGATATTTGCAATTCAGGAGGAAGCCTGGGAGACGGCCGGCCACACCATGAAGCTTATGAGCTGGAAGGGATCTCTGCTCCACCACACCGTGCCAGAAATTCAGATCTCTCCGGACGAAGACCTGTTCAGATCGACAATACTGAATTGTTGGAACAACTGTATCGCATGGGAGATGCCATAAATAATTTCGGGGCAAGATTGGATTCTGTGGAGCAATCCCGAAAAAGTAGGAGAAATTCTAGGAGCGTTCCAAGGAATCATCGCCGGACAAGGAAAGCCCTCCAGAATAAGGAAACTTCCAGCAGGGCTGAAGATGAAGTTGACAACCGGTTCCAGCTGGTCACATCACACAGGTTAGATAATTTTGATCCTATTTTAGAATATCCTGTTGAAAATAATGAAAGCAGGTATGGAAACAAGGAAAAGGCACGCCCTCATCAGCGTCAGTCTGGGCGCTCCCTAAGTGAAGCCAGAGAAGAAAGAGATTTTGCAAGCGTGAAGAAACGCCTTGGCATCAGGATCAGTGATGATGATCTGAGAATGGTAATTCTTGAGCAGCGAAAACAGAAAGAATCTTCGGAAGCGAGGCCCCGTGATTCAGGTAGAGCGCCCCCTGAGAACAGGGCGAGGCCCCGTGAATACGAGTGAGCCCTTCCTCGGAATAATGCAGATCAAGATTCACGTAGAGCGCCCCCTGATAACAGGGCGAGGCCCCGTGATAATGAACTATTTATTCACAGGAATAATTCAGGCAATCGTGGACGTGAAGATAGAAGGATGAATCACTAAATTTGAAGAACTATTATCAATAGGGTGCGGCTTTGACCCCCTATTTTGTGAAGGCTTATAGTCTAAGTTATAGACTAGCATCAATAAATTTGCTCCTAGCCTAAGGGGGTAGTGCATATACCTTCCTTTGATCTAGTTGAGATTTTTTACAAGACTTGTTTTTATTGTTCAATAATTGTTCTCCATAGCCGGGGGGTAGTGCATGTACACCTACCTCGGCTTTGTCGAGACTTGAAGTTATGAAGACTTTTTGTTTAATGAAGACTTTTTGTTTAATGAAGACTTTTTGTTTAATGAAGATTGCTCTACTTGAAGAAATTTAAATCCACAACATTCTAAGGAGGCCGCGCCCTGATTCAAAGGCGCGCCCTTATTATGACAAGACATTCAGTTTCATGGGATGCCTCCTGGTGAGACGCCTCTTCATGAGATGCCTCTTCGTGAGATGCCTCTCCGTGAGATTCCCTTCACAGGATGACTTTTATGTAAATTCATTCTAAACAGATTTGAAGATTACAGGTTTCTTTTTTATTTTCAGAAATTTAAAGGTTTTTGAAGAGGTCGCGCCTTGATCAAAAGGCGCGCCCTAAGAGATTATATGGCAAAGATAAAACAAGACAACATTAATTGATAGAAGACAAGATGAAGATAAAGAATCCAGGGTTTTACAACTTGCAAGGTTTTACAAAGGTCCCGCGCCTTAATGTATAAAGTTTTAAAGTAAGTAGAATAAAGTTTCTGAGTCTGTTAGGCCGTGTCCTTAGGAGACGCATCCTTTGTGGTTGAAGATGGCAAGACTTCGGTGTTCACTGGAGGAAGGTTGGTAGAGTCCTGGACAGGTGGGACATCCTCAAGGTTCTCTCTTGAAGGCGCGTCCTGAGGAGGCTTTTCAAGGCCGAGTTCGATTCTTCTTGCCTTAATAGAATCGGCGTTCTTAAGCTTGAAGTCGGCTATATCTTCCTCGCAACCTGGTGTTAGAGTAGGTGCCCTAGAGGCAATGCATTGTTTAGTTAGATAAACCTTTATGTCATTTGATTATTAGATAAATGTATTTATTATGACTTTAATTACTGCGATATATTTGTTAGTATAATAAATGTCCTTAGAATATTGATACATATTATATAGTTTAAGTGTTTAAACTTGAACTTGAGATTATATAATATATCATATTCTTAAAGGTCCCTAGTCGAGTATTATTATTAAGGACAATAATAATGCGTGAATAGACTAGTATGTTGTTGACTGATAACCACATCTCATTGGTTATAGGTATGGAGATACTAAAGTCAAAACATAGGTACATGTAGGGGTACATGGTACTGGACAGACCCACCGTGAGATTCTTCATGTTGATATTGTCATAAGAAAGACTCACAGTGATAATGGTGTAATGATCCTTAGACTTGAGATCATTATATTTCTATACGAGGATTGATATACTTTGACTACATTAAAAGTTACCTTTGACCGGGTAATGATAAAAGTGGACATCGGGTATATAATGAGTCGTATGAGAAATATGAATGATAGATAAAGGATTTAACCCTCCTATAAATTAGGAGTGATATTATTGGCCTCTTGATTGAGTGAGACTATAAAATGCATGGCCGTGCTCAAATATTGATTTGTCTTAATAGTCTACTCATGTATCAAGTAAACCTGGATTAAATTACGAAGAGGATGACAGTAAACATGCCTCGAGTTTAATCTATAATATTTGGTTAAAGGGATTATATTACACGGGAACATTAATCACGAAAGGTTATCGAATCACGAATTAATTATTATTTAATTGGGTAGCAATGATGCATTACTAGATGCCGCTCATTGTTTATAATTTTATTGGAGAATAAAATTATTGCTAATTAAATAATATCCTACAGGGTCACACACATAGAACACTTAAAGGAAGAATTAATTTAAATTATGAATTTAAATTAATTAATGATCAGTTGAATTTTATTTATAATTAAGTGGGACTTAATTATTTAAATTCAAATATACGAGATATGATTTTCTGATTATAATAATTAAGTGTGACTTAATTATTATTATTATTATTTATTTAAAGCAATAGAATTTGATTCTACAGCTGCTTTAAATATTTTAGGATAATTAAGTATTACTTAATTATTATCCGTCTAGGAAATAGAATTGGATTCTATTTCTAGTCGGGCTAGGCCTTGTCAGATATGGACTCTTATTCTAGATCGGATATGTAACATGTATATATATATCTGAAAAGGGATAGAAGAGATGGTGATTAATCATAAGACAATAGCCTACGCAGAAAATCTAGATCTCATTCATTGGCGGCTAGTACCTCCCTTCCAAGCAAGAACGTTGGACGATCTTGAAGGTGTTCGTGTGGATACCGTAGAGGAGGCTTTGAAGAGGAGCGCTCTAAATCGTGAAAGCTAGGATCTCCATTAGACATCCAATCGTAAAGCTTCGTAAGGTAAACGTTCTATCTACCATGATTATCCGGACATTATTCATGGATCCTGGTTTGGTTTCGATTTTATTTTATCGTTTTTCCGCTGCGTTTGTGCTATCGGAACCAACAATGGCATCAGAGCTACATGTTTAATGGGATAATCTGGTTTTATGTGATGTATATGATACACATAATTTGGTTTTGTTTTACCAGATTCGTTTTAACAAGCTAAATGTTTTACTGCAAAAGCTTTACTGCTAAAACCCATGGCTGCGTTTTTCCTTCTCCTGCAAACTGTTTGTCTGGGTTGTTCTGATCGTCTACTGGTTAAGCTTGATGTGTAAATATGCGTGTTTTATTATCTGTACGCATGGATTACAATCTGCAGTGTTTGATTATGCATCGGGTATGATCATATATACTATACGCAAGTAATATATACATACGTATATTTTATGCTCCCTGTTCGTGCTTGCTGCTGAGTGTTCTGCCTATAGTCACGTCTGTTATGCACCAAGCTATATCATGTATATCATATATCTGGTATGCTTAATTATATGAACGCACGCATGTATATTACAAGAACAAGACTGCGATCTTATTTGAAATAAGCTTCTGTGTTCTCTGGACATTAACTGCGTAATATGCTTCTGTTTTTCCTCTGGACGAAACCTGCTTAACGTGGTTGTGTGTTTTATATGCTTCTGCTGCTCGTAATATGCTGCGTCTTCTCTGTCTAACACAAGTACGTAGAAGGTTATAGTAGTCTGAGGTTTAATAAAACTTACTTGTTACGAACGTTCATGCTTGCCTGCAAAATACGTCTTGCCTGCCATGTGATATGAATTGATGAATGGTTTCTTTTGATCGAAAGCTGTTATCAATTGATGTTTAAAGTGTTCAAATCATGCTGTTTTAAAAGCTAAAGGCCATTGTTTTACGATTAGAAGATCGTTTTTTTTTTGCTCAAACTAAACACACTGAACACATACATACATGTTTTGGTCTGATATAAACTTCTGGGTTTTGACACATATTCATGTTCGGATAAAACATGGCTGCAATTGTTCATCTGATATCTATTCGTCTGAATATAGTTTACAAACCGTGATCATCACCTGTTGTATCTGGCGCCATACGTGCACAAATTGATGTAAGCCATGTTCTGTGAATTGTCAGCAAAGAATATATATATGCACACATGTTTATACGTGAATCACATATCTGCATGCTTGTTTTAACGATGTAATCGTTATAGAATCTGTGTTGTATGATTGTATATTACTGCAAAGGTGTTCGTAGGTGTGTACAATCAGTTTGGAATCAAAACAGAGCTTAGATTTCAAGTACAGGACGAACTGGGTTTCACAGGATATTTGCAGAAATTCATGTATAGGCGATACGCATGAACAGTATGCGTATCAGCTGATGCGCATACTGTAGATGCGTATCAGCCTTATTATTTTTTTTAATTTTTCTGCTTATCCGTGAACTGTCTATGCATATCTGTTTTATGCTAGGGTTTGCATGCTAGGTTATGAATATGCGATATTGCTTAACCTGGAATTTACGGAATATTATTAATTAGTAATTGTGATTACTATATTAATATTTAATTAAAGTATGTTGAATTAATTATTTATGATGTGATCATATTTAATTTATGTTGAATAATATTCTGATTATACAACATGTGATGCTTTAATTGCTATGTGAGCATGATGCATGGTTATGGCCCCTAGACCTAGTTGTAATTTATTTTATCATTTTTAATTTATGGTTTGTAATAATTAAATACGACTTGCATGTCGTTTTTCTCTTGTAATTATTTTATCTCGAATGCAACTCGAGTTCTTTTGTAAATTGTTTCAAAAGGAAGCTTGGAGGCAATCGAGGCGGCTTTGGAAGCGCAGCAGGAGATTTTGTAATAATTAGTTATTACCACCATAGATTGACCTATGATTTTTCCATTAGCTTGGAAAAATCGCATAGGATTGGGCCATAACCATAGCATATTTACTTTACGTACTGCACTTTACATATGTTGTATGTATTTGCATGTGATGTATGGATAAGTAGGATGGAATGTATGTATTAGATACGACACCCATGCCATGCCTGCTTAAACAAGATAAAATCTGTAACGATTCAAGATTTTAAAATTAATAAACGATCATGAGATTCTTGTGTTTATAAAATATGGATTTTTAAAACACGGAATTGGATATGGATTTTGATATATAAAATTGGGATTTTCTGTCAAAAGCGGATATGCGTATTCGTAAGGTTGATGGGTATTAAGAGTGACCATTGGTATCCTCCATCTACCTGGGAAATGAACAATTTAGGATGTCAATATGAAATATTTGGTTCAAGGAAAATTGAGGATCTCTTTATGATGTGATCATGATCGTTGTAAAAACCCTTAACGAAATATTAAGTTTTAATCAGATGCTTTCCAATGAATGAACACTCATCGAATCCTGGATCGATAAGGGGAATGACTGTCAGTGGCAGGGGACTCCTATCTATCTTGGTGAGATGCGACGAATATAAACGGTTATATTCGACCGTTGGATCATTGGGTCAAACTTAACTAAGTCGTCATAATAAGGTGAAAATAAGCGGTTATTTTCGACCATTATGAACTTAGAAGCATAGAGTTTGGTTAAAATCTATGAGATAGATTCGAACAATGGTTGTTCACCAAGCTATCCAAGAATTATATATGATATAATTGACAAATGTTGTCTACCTAAATAATCATTTTTAAGGACTTCCAGTGGTTGACTTATAAAATGACGAAATATGGATCTTGGCTCACTAGAAAGAATTATGGGATATACTTTCCGAATTGATAGTAAGGGCTATTGATTTGATAAAAATAGTGGGAGATATATTGTGAATATATCATAATCATTTGAACATAATAATTGATAACTCAGACAATCTAATGTTTACTTTTGTGCTTTAATCATTGTAGATACTAAGAAATGGCAAACAACACAAATTCACTATCCGTTCGATCAATCCTTGAGAAGGATAAACTGACAGGAGGAAACAACTTCCTAGACTGGCAGAGGAATTTGAGGATTGTCCTCAGGCAGGAGCGCAAGCTTCATGTCATTGATATTCCTCCGCCGGGTCCCCTTCCCGAGGGCGCTACTGTTGAGGAACGAGCGGCCCATACAAGGGATGAGAATGATGCAAATGATGTTGCATGTCTTATGTTAGCAACTATGAGTGCTGAGCTTCAAAGGCAGCATATGCATATGGATGCATATACTATCTATGAGCACTTGCAAAGCATGTTTGCAAGCCAAACTCGTCAAGAAAGGACTAACACGAGTAAGTTACTCTTTAATTGCAAACAAGGGGCAAGTGAACCAGTTGGACCACATGTTCTGAAGATGATTGGTTACATTGAGTATCTTGAGACTCTGGGTTTCCCGGTTGGACCGGAAACTGGTATTGACCTAATCATGAATTCTTTGAACAACAAATTCACTCAGTTTGTGGTGAACTACAATATGAATGAATTTGATAAAACACCTACTGAATTGTTGGCTATGTTGAGAACATATGAAACCAACATGAAATCAGCTGAACCTGCTTCCATACTGATGGTGGGCAATAAAGGTAAGGCGAAAGGGAAAGGCAAATGGAAGGGTAAGAAGAAGATTGGATCTAATTCTACACCCAAGCCAAAGTCAGGTCCCAAACAGGCTTTCAAGCCTAAAGGTGGTGTTGAAAAGGGTGAATGTCACTACTGTAAGAAACCTGGTCACTGGAAGAGAAACTGTTCAGTTTTCTTGGAGGATCTGAAGAAGAAGAAGGCTCAACAAGCTTCTACTTCAGGTATTTATGTTATAGAAGTCAATCTGTCTACTTCTACATCTTGGGTATTGGATACTGGATGTGCTTCTCACATTTGTCTAAATGTGTAGGAACAGCAGAGAAGTAGGACATTGGCTAAAGGAGAAGTGGACCTACAAGTCGGTAATGGAGCAAGAGTTGCTGCTTTGGCTGTAGGCACTTATTTATCTTTGCCCTCTGGGCTTGTTTTAAGAACTTAATAATTGTTATTACGTACTTGCGATTCGCAGAAATATGATTTCTGTTTCTTGTTTGGACAAGAAGGGTTTTTCATTTACAATAAGGATCAACAGTTGTTCTTTTGCTTTGAATGACCTATTGTATTGCACGTTTATATGTTCTTAATTAGATAATCCTGGCTATAATGTATGAAACAAACAACTTAAAAGTTAATGACTCAAATCAAACATACCTCTGGCATTGTCGTCTAGGCCACATAAATGAGTAACGCATATCCAAATTACATATGGATGGATACTTGGATAAGTTTGATTTTGAATCATACTGTGAATGCGAATCTTGTTTGCTTGGTAAGATGACTAAAGCCCCTTTCACTGGTAAGGGTTAAAGGGCCACTGAACGTTTGGAGCTGATACATAGTGATGTATGTAGCCCAATATAAGTGATGGCTAGAGGAGGCTACTGCTACTTCATAAAGCTGAAGTAGAGAAGCATATTGGCGGAGATGCTAGTATTAAGATCTTACGATCCGATCGTGGGGTGAATACTTGAGCACCGAATTCAAAGAGTATTTGAAAGAGTGTGGTATTGTATCACAACTCACTCCACCAGGAACACCTCAATAAAATGGAGTTTCAGAGAGGAGAAATCGTACCCTGTTGGACATGGTGCGATCGATGATGAGTCATGTAGATCTTCCAAATTAGTTTCTGGGGTCACGCTCTAGAAACAGTCGCTTTCACACTTAACCATGTTCTTACTAAGAAGGTTCAAAGGCTCCATATGTGATATGAGAGGAGAAACGGTCAAGCATGAACTTTATGAAAGTTTGGGGATGCAAGGCGTTTGTGAAACGTCAAGTATCTGACCTAAATCCGAAGAATGCAATTTTGTGGGATATCCTAAAGGCGTATTATTTTATAGTCCCTCTGAGCAGAAAGTGTTTATTGCTCAAGATGTTGTCTTTGTGGAAAGAGATTTGGTTTCCAAAAGAAACAGTGGGAGAACTATAAATTCTCGATGAAGATCGAGAACCACAAAATAACATTGAACCTGAAGAGGAAACTGAAGTCAAATAGTATGGCTTTGGTACTTGTGTTTACAAGAAGGTTAGTGGGAGCTATATGGCATTCAATAGTATTATATGTTTATGATATATTACTAATGGGAATGACATACCTTCTCTAAAGGATGTTAAGATTTGGTTAGGGAGTAACTTCTCTATGAATGACTTAGGAGATGCATCCTACATTCGTGGAATGTGGATCTATAGGGATAGATCTACAAGGATGATCGGTCTAAGTCAGAGTACATACGTTGATAAGGTTTTGCATCGTTTTGGTATGCAAAATGCGAAAAGGGGATGTGTCCCCGTGTCTCAAGAGATAATGATCTCTAAAGACCAGTGTCCAAAATCATTGGATGATAAGGATAACATGAGGAAGGTTCCATATGCCTCAGCAGTTGGATCTATCATGTATGCAATGCTATGTACTTGTCATGATGTCTCGTATGCTTTGAGCATGATGAGCATATTCTTGGTGTATGGAGGAGAGGAGAAACTGGTTGTAAGAGGTTACACTGATGCAAGTTTCTAAATAGACAGTGATGATACTGTATCACAGTCTAGTTTTGTGTTTTGTCAAAACGG
Source organism: Heracleum sosnowskyi (assembly GCA_030848705.1). NCBI lineage: Eukaryota > Viridiplantae > Streptophyta > Magnoliopsida > Apiales > Apiaceae > Heracleum > Heracleum sosnowskyi. Next base: position 509,320 of record JAUIZM010000045.1, on the reverse strand, counting down.
ATATACTGTAAGCTAGAAGAGTTCAAAGCTAGCAACAGTTGTTGATTCTACAATGGAGGCTGAGTACATTGCAGCTTGTGAAGCAGCAAAGGAGGATGTTTGGATTCGAAAATTCATTACTGAATTGGGAGTGGTTCCATCGATCGCAGATCCCATAGATTTGTACTGCGATGATAATGGAGCCATAGCACAGGTTAGAGAACCTAGATCTTACTCCCGATCCAAACATATACTCAGGTGTTTTCACCTCATTCGAGAGATGAATGAAATAGGGTGATATACACATATGTAAAGTACACACAAATGATAACATAGCAGACTCACTGACCAAAGGCTTGTCGCAGCAGAAGCACGACGGTCACACTAGTTCCATGGGTATTAGATACATGAATGATTGGCTCTAGTGCAAGTGGGAGATTGTTAGAGTAGGTGCCCTAGAGGCAATGCATTGTTTAGTTAGATAAACCTTTATGTCATTTGATTATTAGATAAATGTATTTATTATGACTTTAATTACTGCGATATATTTGTTAGTATAATAAATGTCCTTAGAATATTGATACATATTATATAGTTTAAGTGTTTAAACTTGAACTTGAGATTATATAATATATCATATTCTTAAAGGTCCCTAGTCGAGTATTATTATTAAGGACAATAATAATGCGTGAATAGACTAGTATGTTGTTGACTGATAACCACATCTCATTGGTTATAGGTATGGAGATACTAAAGTCAAAACATAGGTACATGTAGGGGTACATGGTACTGGACAGACCCACCGTGAGATTCTTCATGTTGATATTGTCATAAGAAAGACTCACAGTGATAATGGTGTAATGATCCTTAGACTTGAGATCATTATATTTCTATACGAGGATTGATATACTTTGACTACATTAAAAGTTACCTTTGACCGGGTAATGATAAAAGTGGACATCGGGTATATAATGAGTCGTATGAGAAATATGAATGATAGATAAAGGATTTAACCCTCCTATAAATTAGGAGTGATATTATTGGCCTCTTGATTGAGTGAGACTATAAAATGCATGGCCGTGCTCAAATATTGATTTGTCTTAATAGTCTACTCATGTATCAAGTAAACCTGGATTAAATTACGAAGAGGATGACAGTAAACATGCCTCGAGTTTAATCTATAATATTTGGTTAAAGGGATTATATTACACGGGAACATTAATCACGAAAGGTTATCGAATCACGAATTAATTATTATTTAATTGGGTAGCAATGATGCATTACTAGATGCCGCTCATTGTTTATAATTTTATTGGAGAATAAAATTATTGCTAATTAAATAATATCCTACAGGGTCACACACATAGAACACTTAAAGGAAGAATTAATTTAAATTATGAATTTAAATTAATTAATGATCAGTTGAATTTTATTTATAATTAAGTGGGACTTAATTATTTAAATTCAAATATACGAGATATGATTTTCTGATTATAATAATTAAGTGTGACTTAATTATTATTATTATTATTTATTTAAAGCAATAGAATTTGATTCTACAGCTGCTTTAAATATTTTAGGATAATTAAGTATTACTTAATTATTATCCGTCTAGGAAATAGAATTGGATTCTATTTCTAGTCGGGCTAGGCCTTGTCAGATATGGACTCTTATTCTAGATCGGATATGTAACATGTATATATATATCTGAAAAGGGATAGAAGAGATGGTGATTAATCATAAGACAATAGCCTACGCAGAAAATCTAGATCTCATTCATTGGCGGCTAGTACCTCCCTTCCAAGCAAGAACGTTGGACGATCTTGAAGGTGTTCGTGTGGATACCGTAGAGGAGGCTTTGAAGAGGAGCGCTCTAAATCGTGAAAGCTAGGATCTCCATTAGACATCCAATCGTAAAGCTTCGTAAGGTAAACGTTCTATCTACCATGATTATCCGGACATTATTCATGGATCCTGGTTTGGTTTCGATTTTATTTTATCGTTTTTCCGCTGCGTTTGTGCTATCGGAACCAACACCTGGGCCAAAAGTGTTCCAGTTGTAGTCAAGGTCGTGAGCAAGGAACTCCTTTAAATAGAAGTCAAATCCGGCTTGGAATTGATTATCACCGATTTCTTGTTTCTCTACTTCTAGGAGCTCCACATGTGTCGTTAAGTTCCCCTTTACCTTCTCCAGCTCTTTGATCTTTTCCTCAAGCAAAGTAATCTTCTCTGCAAGAGCAAGGCGATGATCAGCAGCTTCTTTATAATCCTTCTCTAGCAAGCGATAGGACGCGTCCCTAGCATCGCACTCTCTTTTGCATTTGTTGTCGGCCTCAACGACCATCTGGGTCAACTTTTTGTTCTCGGCTTTGATTCTTTCCAGATATTTTTTCTCAGTATGAAACTTCTGGGCGCGTCCTAGTGCTTGGACTAAAAGTTGAGCAGAAGCTTGGACTTGGGCATGAATCTCATCCTCAGTACTCATCTTCTGCCATACTTGTACCTCGCCCTCAGAAATGAAGGAGGCGGCAGTTGGCCCAACCAATGTTTCAACATAAGAGGGCGCATCCTCTCTCCGTTGTTTCTTTTGAGTTCTTCCTACGTCAGGAGCTGTAGTGGTTCTTTTGTAGGGAAATGTTTGCTCAAGGGCCTGATTTTTAGTAGCTTCTTCCCTTTGGGGAGGGTGCGGCCTCTCTTGAGAAGGTTCAGCTTTGTCATCATTCTTTTTAAGAGGACCAAAACCTCGAGGAAACTTTGGTGCCATACCTGTACACAATAATGGAAGATTAGAAGCCATAAAATCAATAAAAGATACAAATGATATACAGGTGGGAAGAAAATACAAGTATCCACATGTATAATCTGGTTACCAAAATCTAAGGGCGCGTCCACAGATGGGTCCTCACTCAAGGTAGTATCACCCTCAACATTGCTTTCTTCATCCTCCTCATCAAGGTCAGTGATGGAACTCGATTTAATTGGGATTCCCCTTCTAAATTGTTGGAGGGGGGTAATGGAGCCTACTTTCTCAGAAAGAAGCCCGACTCTTTTTAAATTGACCTCAGTAACTAAAGTGGCTAAGTCGAAACTTCCAGGAAGAAGGTCGAGAACAGTTTGGGCACGTTTTAAAGGCGCGCCCACTAGTTTATCAACGATTCTGCGATCTAAAGAAATATTCAAGAGAGGATTGAGTTAGCAGGGGAAAAGTTCGTTAAAGAAAATAACTTTAAACTATTTGGAGGGCGCGTCCTTACTTGGGTTGTAGTTGAAGGTTATTTTTACCCTTTCAACGTTCCAGACATAAAAGAACGGCTCTTTCCATCTCTTGACATTGCTAATCTTTCCTTCGGAGAAGCCTTTCTTATTGTGCTTCTTATTAACTACAAGGTAAAAATACCCTTTGCCAGTCTTTCGTATGCTGTAGAAATAGCTGAATTCCTCCATTGTTGGCATACCAAGATCTAAGTCGTGATATGCAATGAAGAGGGCTGCTGCAAGGGTGTAGCTATTAGGAGAAAGTTGGATTGGTGCTATGTTGTACCATTCTATAATATTTTTGTAGTAGATGTGTAAGGGCGCGCCCACACCCAGGGCTACCAGCTTCGTAGTTAGCACCATTCGTGGGATTCTGAATTCCTCTCCATAATTAAAAATGTGAGGGCGCATCATGGAGGGAGGACGTCCCCAAATGCCTGCCATGTTATAGTATTCCATATACCATTTGATCTCAGCTACGGAGGCATTGCTAGACATGGCCACACAGTCCACTTTGTCTGCATTTTTCCTTCGAACATTCTTTTCAGCTTCGGATAATTCTTCTGGGAATTTATCCCAATCCAAGTCTTCTTCATATTCTTGGACAGGGGAAGGAATATATGGGATAGGTGATGAAATAGGAGAGAAGGCATCTTGTGGATCTACAGCATCTGAAGGCGCGCCCTCACTGTGGGACGTGTCTTGAGAATGATCTTCATTTTCATCGTCTGATGAAATTACAAACGTACCTCTATGATTAGGAGGTTGAGGTCTTGGTTCAATAACATCGCAATCTTCTATAGTGGGAATTGAGATAGGAGATGGTGTTTTCTTTTTCAACCTTCTATTGATCTTCGTTATAAGTGGGACGTCATCAACAGAATCTTCATCAGAAAAATTCATTCTTCCTTCGTCGAAGTCTTGAATGAGGCGCGCCGTGTCTTCAGAAATGTATGAAAATGGTGGCCTGTCGCTGGGGGGTAGAGGAGAAAATGGGGGAGAATAAATCCCTAAGCGTTTGTTAAATTCCTTAAAGGGATGGAAAGGCGAGGACGCGCCCTGATCCAGCTGAAATAAAAAAAAAAAAAATTAAGGGCGCGTCCGTATCAAAGAAAGAGGAATCCTAGAGAATTGCTGAAAGGCGTGTTAACTAAAGAAAATTTTAGGAGTTATTGGGAGTTCGTTACAGAAAGAGAAACCGAAAGGGCGTCCCCATGATAAAGGGCGCGCCCTGAAAACATTTCCTACATAATCTACCCTAGCTGATTACAGATCAAATGCTATACATATACATATACTTACATAAAGGAAATTGAAGAAGTCGAAGAACATGAACAGTCAGTTCTTCAAAACCAGCCATTTAAGCGGTGAAATAGTAAACTAGAGACATGGATAAGTACCTTGGAGATCTGGGAGTGAGAAAGTTGGAAAATGAGGACTAAAAACAACCGTCTTGATCGATTTCTCGCCGGAGAAGAAGGAGATCGCCAGGAGTGTTTTTCCAGAGAGAGAGATTTGAGTAAAAAGAATAAAGTAAGATAACTGTTGGCTATTTATAGGGGGTGAAAAGATTGGTGGAGCACAGCTGTCTTGTTCGTGTCGTTTCGGATTCTCAGGGCGCGTCCTCTCCAAAATACGCGTCCTATAAAAGTAGCTTGGCAAATGCCCTTATCGAGGAAGACTTCCTTCTTAGTGAGGATGTGCCCTCCAAGGATGCCATATTTGTAAAGAAGCCTGTTTACGTATGATTTATCAAGAAGGACGCGCCATCAGAATTAAAGGCGCTCCCTCTGTGGAGAGAATATCAAACCTTGGCTTAATACCACTAATTATGCCACTATATAAACAATATACATACAAGGGTGTATCTACATTTACGCAAATTATTGCATTCTTGAATTTGGGACATTTGGGAAGATTCGTACGCCTTAGGGTTAGAAGGCGCGCTCTCAATATATGAATAATTAGCTTTCGTGTGGACCCTGTGAGAGGTTTTATACTTGTGCATAATATCTCTTGTTTCTTACGCCGAGTTGGCTCATGTAAGCTTAGAGATGTGGTGCATTTGTGTTATTCCTCTAAAGAAATCGAAACTGGAGTGGGCAATAAGAGAAAATTCTGAATTAAAGAATCTAAGGACGCGTCCTCCGCATAATACTTTGAAGATAAGAAGAAAGAGGACGCGCCCTGAAGAAAGAATAGTTATGAAGAGATTTTGTTATCTTGAAGATTGAGAATTCCATGCTTCATCTCTGATTTCACATGGAATTGGGGGGTAGTTGTTATAGCCAAAATCTTGCACGGATATTATATTCTGAGTCGGGTCAGTATTGGGCCCTTAATTAGGGATTTATTGAGAGAAATTGGGAATTATGCTTGTATCAGGAGGCCATAGGGCGCGCCCTCCCTTTGTAAGACACGTCCTCAATCATGAAAGTCAGGAAGAATTGTGCTTGGTGTTATTTCTTGAAGACTTTGTAGAACTCTTTCCTTTATGAAGATTGGGCCCGCCCTATCATCATAGGGCGCGTCCTCAGCTATGGAGATCAGGCAAATTCGGTTTATGATGTTGTTTTTCTGGAAGACTGTTGAAGAATTCCCTCCTGGTGCATTCCAGGAGGGGGATGTCCGTCGCAGAAGGCCTCCAGGGGTGTGCCTGGATTTAAGGACCTTACTTGGACTCTTAGGAAGCGCACTCGACTTTCTAGGAGATGAAGTTTGGGACTTCTGGTGTGCGCTTTGGGAGCCCTGTTCCTGTATTCAATGGGCGCGCTCTCATTGGGGAACTTCGGGGTAATCCTGCGCTTTGCACCCAAAAGCTCTGGATCACTTGACCTGTTATCTGGTGGGTGTCCTCATCCGGGGGTCAAGGATGCGTTCTGCACTTGGGGTAAACCATGGCTATACCTGCCTTCTTGGAATCTAGAAATAGCTGTAGCGGAAGGGACTAGTCCTCGACGGGGGAAGTTTCCTTATCCGTGAAGTCTGGAGACCTTGGAGGAGCCTTGGGCCTTTGTGGTTAGGCCTCATAGTAGAACATTCTGGAAGCTAGTTACTGAATCCAAGCCCGTTGGGCCACTTTCCAAGAATAGAACTACGTATGGCTTGATCCCCTATAAATACAGGGGTACGTAGGCCGATTGAGGGGTTCGAAGTTTTGAGAGCTAAGACAGCCACCCTCACCCTATTCGATCTCAGCCGCCAATTTACACACAGCAACCGCGCACCACCATTTTTTCCGGTGAAGAACCACCATCGCAGATCTTGTTTCCGATCATAATCCCCAAACTTTGTTGTTACCAGATTCCTCCGTCAACATATATTATTAATAAAAAATGAAGGATGATAATAGAGGTTTAAATTTGGGTCGATCCAATTAGGTCGCTCCAAATGTTGTGTAATGACAAAAAATATTATAGATTTAGATTTGGGTCGATGCAATCTAAATTGGGTCGCTCCAAATTCTGTATAATGACAAAAAGGAATATCAAAGAAATAAAGAAGATTAAAAAATGAAAGATAATAGCAGTAATTTTCAAAAATATTTTTGGGTATGTATTAATTATTGCAATATTATGTTTTAAAGTAAAAAATTATTGATTGGACTATATGATATTTTAGGTATTTATAAAAGGTAATATCATCAATTAAAGTAAACATCTTTTCATTGAAAAAGGCAATCAGCTAATTATTATTAATTATATTATTAATAAAAAAAGAAAATAAATAGTACAGATTTAGTTTTGGGTCAATCCAATTTGGTCGCTCCAAATAACGAATATTATTCGTTGTATACGAATTTTAATTATATTTTGTTAGTGGTTAGAAGATATCATGTCATATTTTTGGGTGATTATTAATTATTGCAATATTATGTTTTAAATTAAAAGTTAACGTATTTTAAAGAGAGACAAAAAAATTATTGATCGGAAAATATGATATTTTAGGTATTTATAAAAGGTAATATTATTAATTAAAAGTAAACATCTTTTAATTGAAAAAGGCAATCGACTAATTATCATTAATCATTTTATTAATAAAAAAATGAAGGATAATAGTAGAGGTTTAGATTTGGGTCGAACCAATTCAGACGCTCCAAATGCTGTGTAATGACAAAAAATAGTATAGATTTAGATTTGGGTTGATCCAATCTAAATTAGGTCGCTCCAAATGCTATGTAATGACAAAAAAGGACATCAAAGAAATAAAGAATATTAAAAAATGAAGGATAATACCAGTAATTTTATTATATTTTGTTAGTGGTTAGAAGATATGATGTCATATTTTTGGGTATGTATTAATTATTACAATATTATGTTTTAAATTAAAAGTTAACATGTTTTAATTAGAGAGAAAAAAATTATTGATTGAAAGATATGATATTTTATGTATTTATAAAAGGTAATATCATCAATTAAAAGTAAACATCTTTTAATTAAAAAAGACAATCGACTAATTATCATTAATCATATTATTAATAAAAAATGAAGGATAATAGTAGAGGTTTAGATTTGGGTCGATCCAATTGGATCGCTCCAAATGCTGTATAATGACAAAAAATAATATTGATTTAGATATGGGTCGATCCAATCTAAATTGGGTCGCTCCAAATGCTGTGTAATGACAAAAGGGATATCAAAGAAATAAAGAAAATTAAAAAATGAAGGATAATATCAGTAATTTTATTATATTTTGTTAGTGGATAGAAGATATGATGTCATATTTTTTGGTATGTATTAATTATTGCAATATTATGTTTTAAATTAAAAATTAACGTGTTTTAATTAGAGAGAAAAAAATTATTGATTTGAAGATATGATATTTTAGGTATTTATAAAAGGTAATATCCTCAATTAAAAGTAAACATCTTTTAATTGAAAAAGGAAATCGACTAATTATCATTAATTATATTATTAATAAAAAAACTGAAGGATAATAATAGAGGTTTAGATTTGGGTCGATCCAATTGGGTCGCTCCAAATGCTGTGTAATGACAAAAAATAGTATAGATTTAGATTTGGGTCGATCCAATCTAAATAGGGTAGCTCCAAATGCTGGGTAATGACAAAAAAAGATATCAAAGAAATAAAGAAGATTAAAAAATGAAGGATAATAGTAGTAATTTTCGAAATATTTTTGGGTATGTATTAATTATTGCAATATTATGTTTTAAATTAAAATTCAACGTGTTTTAATTAGAGAGAAAAAAATTATTGATTGAAAGATATTGTATTTTAGGTATTTATAAAAGGTAATATCATCAATTAAAAGTAAACATCTTTTAACTGAAAAAGGCAATCAACTAAGTAGAGGTTTAGATTTGGGTCGCTTCAAATGTTGTGTAATGACAAAATATAGTATAGATTTAGATTTGGGTCGATCCAATCTAAATTGGGTCGCTCCAAATACTGTGTAATGACAAAAAAAGATATCAAAGAAATAAACAAGATTAAAAACTGAAGGATAATAGTAGTAATTTTCGAAATCTAATACTAGCAGACATTAAGAATATATTGATAAGTTCGATAACAATAGCATATCAAAATCACTTTGTCAAATAATATTTATTAAACAATTAAGCACTAAGGAAAATAATGAGAATCAATTAACCGAGATAAGAAAATATCAAAAGTAATTAATCAACTTCATCTTCATCCTAGGTAAGAGATTTAGGTAGACATGATATTAATTAAATAAATAAATCTAAGATATAAGACGTGCATGGAATATTAACAACTAATAAGTATTAGTCACATATATGGATTAAATTACTTACATGCAAGAATTTATCAACGGAATGTAAAAGATTAACTTATAATAATAATTAATACTAACTAAAACATAAGCATGGCATGCGATTTGAGATCTAAATCAGAGTATATTAAATAGTTAACTACGACACATACTACCAAAACAAGTTAAACAATTAAGCAATTTAATATCTAATCTATATAATATAATTCCAAAATATGCCCATTTAACATGGATACTATCCAATGGGTTTTCCTTTGTTTTTTCACACTACTTGACCCAAGATCCATTTTTTTTACCCAATTTTCAACCCATTTTTCATGGATATAACCCATGTCATCTCCTATTATATTTTACATTATAATCAAGTATCCATGGATATTATTTGACCCACTCTTTTAACCCACTAATAACTAATCTATCAATCACGATCCACTACTGACGCTACTTTCAAAATTCACATTCTCTCAAATCTTATTTTACTCCTAATTCATACCTTCATCGATCTTCATCTTTGCCCATCATTTGCTAATTGATCTTGATCTTTTCCCATCATCTGCTAATGAATATATAGATATATAGGCTGCTTGATCTCAATTTTGAATTACGGACATTGCATTCATCGGATGTCAGGCGAACTTATACATGTTGACACCGACACTCAAACAAATCAGAAACAAAACATATGAATCAGGTAAATGACAATTCATTTAAATTGTATTCATTCTTACTATATGTGGTTCTCAGATTATATGTCTTATTTGTATTTTCTTTGTTTCGGTTGAATTTCAGGAGAAGGTTGCGATGATTAGTTTGGGTGTTATCAAGTTTATTGATGTTTAGCACGCACACTGTTTGATAAATTGTCTGAGAGAGATGTTGTTGCCTAGACTGTTTGATAATTGAGAGAATTTACTGTAATTTGATAAGTTTATTTATGTTTTTGCTATACAGGAAGAGACATTTCAATTGTTTCTGCTTGATCGGGGTTGTCTTGAAGAACGAAATAGTTATGTCAATAAGAGGTAATAGCTTTTTAGAGATTATGTGTGTTATTCTAATGATTTGGGTTCATTTCGTAAATATTGTTCATCAAGCATTATCGTTATCGTTTTTTTCGATTTTGTAAATAATGATTCTGTAGTGGTTCAACCCGCTACATAACAGTTATCTTTTTTTTCTGATTTCTATTCAATTATTCATGCTGTTTTTTTGGTTCATTCGTTTACATACAAAATCGTTATAGGTACAAATTTACGATTTTGAGGACAGCGTGTTGAAACAATCTTGAGAAACAGAACTAAATCTTTGCCCATCATCTGCATATGGAAAACGGAGGTAACCCAGTTATTGTTATCTGTTATGTTTTGTTTATCTATAACCCAACTTTGTTTATTCAGATTTTGTACTCTGAATCAATACAGGTCGAAAAAGACCACCTCTAGGAACTGCTTCTCCTTCTTCTTTACGGAGTAGTAAGTTCATATAAGATAAGTTATTGGATTAATGTTGATTTAATAGAGCTTTATTTATTGAGTTGAAGTTCATTTTATAATTTTTGGGATTGATTTTTATTTTGATTAGACCAGAGGAGGCGTGGCGGAGGATCCAACAATGATGATGAACGTTGCATTCCTACTCCTAAAATCATTCCCAACATGAACGAGACTCAGCATCCAAATCTTGCCAATTCTGGTATTTTCAACGCACATCCAAAACTTCCTAATTATGGTATTTTGTTAATTGTTGTTCCTTTTGTTTAACACGTTTTTTGTAAGAATTTGTCATGTTAATTTCTTAGCAGATACACGTTTTTGCTCTCCTTCTTCTTTACGGAGTAGTAAGTTCATATAAGATAAGTACTGGGATTGAATTTCATTTAATAGAGAATTATTTATTGAGTTTAAGTTCATATTATAAGTTCTGGGATTGATTTTGATTTTGATTAGACGAAAGGAGTCGTGGCGGAGGATCCAACAATGATGATGAACGTTGCATTCCTACTCCCAAAATCATTCCCAACATGAAAGAGAATGTACATCCAAAGGTTGCTAATTCTGGTATTTTCAACGTACATCCAAATCGTGCTAATTCTGGTATACCGGCACAATCCCGGTCAGGTAAATTACAAATATGTGAATTTTTATACTTAAAATATGTGGATTGTTACTAAACAATACATATGATGTTTTGACAGGTATGACACAACAAACATCCTTGACAAATAAAATTAATTCAACTTCAAAACAATTTGAATGTGGTAATAACCCATATAGCATTCTCACGCCATCAGAAATCAGACATCAATCCGTTAATTTGTCTGGTATGATGATCCAACTTTATGCACGTGACAAAGATGCATTGTTTTCATCTTTTGACGGTCATGTTTAATTTGATATATGTCATGAAATATTTCTGAACTTTGTTACTAAACAGTCCAGATCATGTTTTGACAGGTTTGACACAACAATTTCCGTCAACTGGACGTAATAACGACGGTACTTTATTGTGGTCAAGTATTTTTTTAAAATAGAGGTTTTGGTTTAATCTGTATTCATGTTGTTATGGTTATTAAACACATGTTTGTTTTTTTCCCCAATCAGGTTTAATTCAACAAGTTTCCTTTAGCCATACTAATTTAAACCAAACAACTCCGGCTGCTTTCACTTTTAATCGTTTCCATTTACCAGCATCTATAATACATTCGACAAATATCCCTCATATTACTGGAGAACCTGCTCATGAATTCAAAACAACACAAAACCTGTCGAGTGAGCTACAAATTAGTGTTTTTTATAGATGAAATTTATGTGGATTGCTCCTAATCAATAAATTGTCTTTTTTTTATAGGTTTGACAGAACAAACCTGCTCGACAAGGAAATGTAATTCAACGGTGCAGAATTCTGAATGTGATGATAACCCATCTAACAGTTTAACGCCATCTCAAAGAAGGCTTAATGCTCACAATTTTCCTGGTATGTTTTTGTTACACTAATCTTGCACATGAACTATTGCCTCTTCATCATACATATATCATTGTAATTTGTTGCATTTTCCAGGATTAAACCATCGTAACCCTTTGTCCCAAATTAACATAAATGCTAGAGTGAATCCACACGTCAATCTTAAACCTTTCCAATTACCGGCATCTAGGATATCTCCCAAAAAATGCATCCAACCATCAGTACCTGTCAAAGATGCAAAGTATTCATCTTGGGAATGTTTGTCTTAATTTTAGAGTTTACATTTAATTTATGTCTGGGAAACAGGTTTTTACAAAGTCCATATATTTGCATTTGATAAACACATTGGAATCCTTGGTTTTTAACAGGTAAATTACAAAATAATTCAAATAAATCGATGAACCTTTTAAACAGCCAACAAAGAAAAAAAGTTGTCCCTTTTCACATGAATCACATTGGTCGTAAATCAGTTGCATCGCAATCAAGTGAAAAAAAAGCTGATGACATCACAGTTTTGGTTCCAGATTTGGATCATATTGGTGTGCGTATGCCAGGTATTGTAGATGTTTCAATATTTGGAATTTTGTTTTTTTTGAGATGACAATTTTCAATCCCGTATTTACAGAGTGGTATCAGTCAAAAGCAAGCGGTAGTGGTAAGAATCTGATGGAGTCCTTCAACAGAGCGGATGTATGCAATAATATGATCAAAGGTTTTGTTTTGAGATCAGAAGTTTATTACAATTTATATTTTAGCACCCTTATAATTTACCAACAAACTAACAAATATAAACTATTTTCCAGAAAATTCATATAAAAGGATCCAACCGAATTTGGTTAACAACACAGACAATGGACATAATGATCACACAGAACATATAGACGAAGGTATACTTTAAAATGTATTAATCCAATTTATTCATATTAAAATATTTATATACATGTACAAATATACTTAGGAAACAACTGTTACGTTACAGATTCTTCGGATATTGATGCAGATCAAGACGGTATGTACCATGTTAAAAATCAATTTAATACATTTCAATTTAAAAAATTATATGAATTTATTACATCTGTTCAAATAACAAACATTCATTGTCATTTTTTATCAGACACAAGAGGATCATACGTTAATGAAGATGTGGACGATAACATCAGATCTAAGCCAAGTAACTGTAGCAATTTGATTTGTTATTTTATAACGTATGAGGAAGTTTTAGTTTTCATAGCATTAAAACATTTTCTGTACAGATTTGTGGAAAGGATATATGGACCTTGGTCCACCAACAAAGAAATGCACTAAGTGCAACGCAATCATGTGGAATGAGGAACGCAATAACAAATATGCAAAGAAAAGTCTACCTACTTTTTCAATTTGTTGTAGAGATGGCCAAGTTAAACTTGATAAAGATAAACAACCTCCTGCATTCTTGGCATCGTTAATAGCCGGTGGGGCTAAACATAGGCATTTCATGGATAACATAAGAGCATACAATTCAATGTTCCAGTTTACATCACTTGGCGGAAAAATTGATAGGTCTGTTAACAATGGATCAGGACCATACTGTTTTAAATTGTTTGGTCAGAATCACCATTTAATGGGAAGTCTAAAACCCATTGAAGGAGAAACTCCTAAGTTTTCACAACTTTATATTTATGACACAGAAAATGAGGTGCAGAATCGCATTAATGCTGTTAACGGTAGTGATCAGTTGGATCCAGAAATTGTTAATGGTCTTATTCAAATGCTTGATGAGCACAATAAGTTGGCACATGGATTTCGAATGGCTCGAGACCGATTTAATTTTGATGAAGCTGAGGAATTTAATTTGCAGTTGATTCATTCAAGGTCAGCATCAGGCAGAACTAATCACATTATAGAATCCAATGAAGTTGCTGCGCTGATTGTTGGTGATGCTGATGAATGTTCACCCTTCAGGGATATTGTAGTAGAGACAAAACAACGTTATTTTAAAAGGATATATGAGACATGTTCCCAATACATGTCTCTACAATATCCTCTTCTTTTTCCATATGGGGATGAGGGTTTTCATCCTGAAATAGAAAGAATCTGCAAACAAGATAAGGTGTCATCCCACAATCCAAATGATGAACATCCAGATGAGACGAACCACAGAACAACGGTTTCCATGAGGGAATATTATGCCTACAAACTAATGATACGTCCTGATGAAGGTAGATTTTTTCATCTAACTATAAAATTACTCATTCTATATATTTGTATTTTGTCCAACATTTTTCTGTCTAATGCCCAAGAAACTAGATACCTATTTATAATTTTTCAACAGTTGAGCTATTTATTGTCCTAAATTTGTGCAGGCATGACTCTTCATCTTGGTGGTCGACTTTGGCAACAATTTGTAGTCGATGCCTTTGCTGCAGTAGAACAGTATAGGTTAGACTGGATTAATAAGCATCAGCATATTATACGTTCTGATTTGTATGTTAATATTCGTGATCGCATAAGAAGAGGTGATACAGATCCTGCCACCATTGGTCAATATGTTATTCTACCTGCTACATTTACAGGTTCTCAACGTTACATGAATCAATATTTCAAGGACTCTCTTGCTATTTTTCGAAGTATTGGTCACCCGTCACTGTTTCTAACAATGACGTGTAATACCCAATGGCCTGAGATTCTGTCGATGCTTGAGAATATACCAGGAAAAGATGTTGTTAATGCTCCAGAAATCATTGCAAGGGTTTTCAAGCTGAAGTTGGATCAATTAATTGATCTAATCAAGAATAAAAATTACTTTGGAAGATGTATTGGAGGTAATTGTCAGACTTTGTAAACTGTAAACCCTTTTCCTTTGAAACATTTTATTATGCGTCTTCAATTAATTTATTTTAATTTATTTGTATTTCATTAGTGATGCACGTGATTGAATTTCAAAAACGAGGACTTCCACATACACACATGTTGATTTTGCTGCATCCAAATGACCGTCCTAAAAGAAAGGATCAAATTGATTAGTTAATTTCTGCTGAGATACCAGATGAAAATCAATGGTCCGTGTGGCAACCTTTACAAGACGTCTCCATGCATGGTCAAAGGGAAATGTATCAGATGTTTTCCAAAAAGGTATTTTTTCATAGGAAGTTTTGTCTTTTAAGTAGTTTAAACTTATAAGTTGGGCGTTTATAAAGAGTTCTAATTTTTCAGGTATAATCCGCAGACATTTTTTGATGAAAGTGGTTTTCCACAATATGTCAGGAGAAGGCAGAATAATATTGTAAAGAGGAAAGGTGTTGATTTGGACAATCAATATGTTGTTCCTTATAATAGAGACTTATTGATACGTTTCCACTGTCACATCAATTTAGAGGTTTGTAACAGCAGCAGATCATTGAAATATTTATTCAAATATTGTTTAAAGGGACATGATACTGCCACTATGCTGTTGAATAAGAAGGGCCAATCCACCAACAATATTGTAAATAGCAAAATAAAAAGGAGTCATAATGAAATAAAACAATATCTGGATGGAAGGTATGTGTGCGCTGTTGAAGCATGTTGGAGGCTTTTTGGGTTTGATATTCATTATAGATGGCCGACAGTAGAAAGGTTACCTGTTCATTGTCCAGATCACAAGAATGTTACATTTAAAACAAACCAGAATCTCCAGAAAGTTGTTGAAAAGGCTAAGGACAAAAACAGCAAATTAGAAGGGTGGTTTGAAGCCAACAGAAACATGCATGGGGCCAAGAATTATACATACATGGAATTTCCCACATATTTTACTTGGAAGCAGGACCAAGGAAGATGGAAGTTAAGAGAGAAAGGCAATGTTGTAGGCCGGGTAATTGACATACACGCTTCAGCCAGTGAAACTTTTTACTTGCGCATGTTATTGATGCATGTGAAGGGACCAACGTCTTATGAAGACATGCGTACTGTGGATGGTGTTACTTATAACACCTTTAAAGAGGCATGTGACGCACTTGGTATTCTTGCTGATGATAAGCAGTGGCATGTAGCTTTATCAGAGAATGCTCAAAGCGCAATGCCAAGGCAGCTCAGAGAATTATTTGTATATATTTTGACCAACAGCAACGTTGCTGATCCCTTGAGATTGTGGCAATCACATTGGAGGAGTATGTAGGAGGATATTCTCTACAACAGGCATCAACTAACTGAGTCTGAATTACATAATCTTACTCTGTTAGGTTTGTACTCTTAACTTTTATAATTTTTCTATAGAAGGCAATATTGTTGAATATTAGTGCATAATTGAATTTTATAATTTAAATTATTCACGCTATTGCATATTTACAAAATATCATATTTTGTGTTTCAGAGGTTGAGAAGTTACTCAATGATGTCGGAAAGTCTTTGAAAAACTATTCCACATTGCCATTCCCTGAGGAGGTAATTCTGGCAAACACTGAAAATAGACTACTTGCTGAAGAATATGGATATGATAAGCAAGAGATGAAGCAACAGCATGATCAACTTTTTCCAAATTTAAATAAAGAACAGTTGGGTGTATATCGAGCTGTTGTTGACCGTGTTCATTCAGGAAAAGGTGGTATTTTTTTTTTGTTTATGGCAGTGGTGGTTGTGGTAAAACTTTCCTCTGGAGAACGTTATGTTGTGGCCTGCGCAGCGAAGGTAAAATTGTCCTACCAGTTGCTTCTTCTGGTATTGCTGCCACATTACTCCCTGGTGGTAGAACCGCACACTCTAGATTTCACATTCCATTAAACTTAGACCAGTACTCCACCGCTGGTGTAAAACATGGAACGGACATTGCTGAGTTGATGCATAAGACCAGTTTGATAATTTGGGATGAGGCTCCTATGTAGCACAAACATGGTTTTGAAAGTGTAGATCGTTGTTTGAGAGACATTATGTCTGCAATTGATCCAGATAGAGCAACACGTCCATTTGGCGGGATAACTGTGGTGTTTGGAGGAGATTTTAGACAAATTTTGCCAGTTATTCCTAAAGCACCAAGAGCTAAAGTTGTTTCTGCGTCTTTAAACAGTTCAAAGATTTGGAATCATTGCCAGGTATTCTTATTGCAACAAAACATGCGTTTAACTTCTGGAAAATCATATTCTGAGAAAAAACAAATAGCTGATTTTAGCAAATGGGTTCTCGATGTGGGTAATGGTATGTTACCTACTATTAATTCTGATGATTTGTCAAATGATCCTCAAGTCGTAATTCCTGATAATTTCTTAATTACGGCTTCCAATGGTTTCATTAAGGATATTGTTGATGTTATTTATCCAGATTTTGTCAAAAATATGACAGATTCTTCATACTTGAGACAAAGATCAATTCTTGCACCCACTAATGCAGAAGTTGGTGATGTCAATGATTATGTCGTTGATCTAATCCCAGGAAATACCCATACATACTATAGTCAAGATTCTCTTGCTGATGATTTTGCTGGACAAAATGATTTCAATACTGCATTCCCAGTTGAGTATCTAAATTCTATTAATATGCCTTGCCTTCCAAAACATGAATTGAAGTTGAAAGTTGGAACCGTCGTAATGTTGATGAGGAATCTAAATCAAATTATGGGTCTTTGCAATGGCACCAGAATGATTGTCCGCAAATGTTTAAAAAACAACATTCTTTGTGAGATTTTGTGTGGTTCACAGGTTGGCTCGATGCACATCATTCCAAGAATTGAAATGGTTCCAACTGATACAAAATGGCCGTTTGAATTTAAGCGAATACAATTTCCTGTTCAGATGTGTTTCGCAATGACCATTAACAAAAGTCAAGGCCAGTCTCTAGATGAAGTCGGCTTATATCTTCCAAGGTCTGTTTTCTCACATGGTCAATTGTATGTTGCTGTTTCCAGAGTTACATCTCCCGCTGGATTGCACATATTGATAAGCAATGACAATGGTGGTTCAACCAACGTTACTGCTAATGTGGTGTACGAAGAAGTTTTTTATAATTTGCCAATTTCTAGATTAGATTAGCAATATGTTACATATGAAACAGACATTTCATTTTTCATGGATTGCACATATTGATATGCAATATGCTATAAGGGAATATCACAAATTCTGAGAAGATTTCTATGAGTTTTGTATTTTTAATTTAACTACGTTGTAATAAATCCATTTTATGGAATTGTGTAATTTTAAAAACAATGTTTGGTTTTTGTAATATTTACTTGATTTGTGAAAGAATGAAGAATAGATTTCTATTTATGATACAATATTATAATGACAGAAGCAAAGAACATTAATATTTAAAACATTTAAAAATTGTACCAATGTTCAAATGGAAAGTTGAATAGCAATTCATGAAAAGAGTATTGTAATAGAGTCAAACATTGTGCACATAATAATGGAGAATGTGCATAAGTGCACCTTTTTATTAATTTGATTGTTTATAAAGTAAAGTTATAATCATAAAAATAAAACTCATAGATATCTTATATGTTAATTACAAATTCTTTATGCCAGTCTATTCCTTAATTACTGTTTAATTGATATGATTTAAAAGTTGATCATATTATTTTGAATATATGATATGCCAATCATATTATAGAAATCTTATCTGTTAAATACAACTTCTTTATGCCAATCTATTCCTTAATTACTGTTAAATTGTTATGATATGATTAGTTATGATTTTATAATCCCTAATATATAACAGCACGACATAACCTTTCATTTCTACACAACCATCAACGATTGCAATCTCTACCATTACAATACCAAGGTATTCAGGTTCAGTGTTATTTATTTACTTCCCCAATTAACAATGATTTTGCTATTTATAATCAAATATGTGTTTAACAATAACATAAGGTTTAACTTGATAGAGCTTCTTATTATTCTCAGAATCATGACTACCTACGATATGCTTAAAGAACTCGACGTTACAAGAACAATTTGGAATGTTAGGGTTCGTATCTCCAGAATGTGGCCATCCATTACAAGCTCGAATGGAACTGAGACTCTAAAAGGGTACAATCTTATTTTGCTGGATGAGGATGTAAGTCCATTCACATTCTTCAACCATTAATGCTATATACATCTGGATTATTATGCTATCTCCTCATGTTTCATATGAGGAAATTATTGATTCACTTTACAATCTAATTACCAGTATATTATTAAAATTAAGACGTATCTTAACAATATATCTTATTCTTATAGAATTGTCACGTACATGCGTTCGTTTATGCGGATAACTGGAACAATCTTTCTAAGAAAGTAGAAATTGTGGAAGGAGGCCTTTATTCAATTTCAAACTTTTATACTAAAAAAGCTACAGGATCTGTGAGGCCGGTGTCATCAAAGATATTGATCAATTTTAACCAAAAAACCCATATCGAGAAGCTAACTTTGGATGACTTTATGATACCAACTCATAAATTTGAATTTGTTGATTTGGGTCATCTATTCACATTAGCAAGTTCCTACTCTAACCCGGATACTCCAGATTACGCAATTGGTAATTGTCAATTATTTTCGTACCATTAGATTGATATTTTTTAGTTGTTGTTCAATTCACTGTCCTAATTTACAGATTATACCTGTTGACTTATATTTGTAATAGATATCATCGGTGCACTAGAAGATTTTGAAGATGTGAGGCTGATCAATAAAGTAAATGGAGAAAAGAATATTGTGAAATTCAAAATTACCGACGGAAGGTGATTACATAATATGTATTTTCTACTATGTTACTTATTTATCATAGAATGACAGGCTTATTCAGCATAGAGATGATAGGTTATGTTAATTAAAAACTTATTGATTAGTAGCATCATTCTTAAAATCATAGTTTGCAAATTCAGCGATTAAGACACAGTTGCATGTTTACATCTATGCAGGCATTCTAGCAGTGTGACCGTTTGGGGTGATCTTGCTGTGAAAACAGATGAAGAATACAAAAAACTTGAAGAACGGACTAAAATTGTGATTGTTACAAGTACAAAGGCAAAAATATATAAGAGTAAGATCCATTATTAAGAGAAGTATGGAATCGTTATGCTAAATTATTTTTTTCATGATTATATGATAATGGGTTATTTCTTCAGGTACTGTACAAGTGAACACACTACCATCATCTAAAATTTATTTGAATTTGGATATTGATGCTGTAATTGCAATGCGGCAGAGGTCAATATGAAACACTATCCCTTTAAAAAATTGTGTTAAATTCTATTACTATTAATTCTTTAATTCCAGTGAAGCATTGATAATATATATGGACAACAATTTCTTTGTAAATAGGCTTGCTGATGAAGGCTATACTGCTGGTGACATTTGTTTCTCAACTCCAATTGCAAAATCTCCTACTCCTGTCATCGAAACAATGACATTGAATGAATTAAGTGATATAACAGATGCTGATTATATAAAGGTTATTTAATTTATTAATATTTATAGGTTGGATCATTTTCAATACTGAATTTCGACAATATTTGTGTTGTTTCAACTCTTCACAGAAAAATGTCATTTGTGAGGTCAAAGTGATCAGTGTGGAAGAAAATAATAGTTGGTGGCATGATTCTTGCGGAACCTGCGAAACAGAGATAGAAAAAAAAGAAGGAAGTATTTATTGTAATACTTGCAAAAACCCCATTCCCGTAGCTGAGAAGAGGTTACTGATCTTTCTTAAAAAACGATTAGATTTATAAGATTGTATTACCATCTCATTGTGTGTTGCATCTTTAACCAGGTACAGGATAGTGATACTAGATGAGGATTCCGCAGAAGCATACAACTTCATTTTAAAAGATCGTGCTGGCAGAAGATTGGTTGGAACTTCTGCAACTAAATTGCAAGCAACAATGATAAAGGTATTTTTATAAACTCACAAACAGTTGTCATGAATAACATTCTTATTCCTCCAAAATTATATTGACACATATAACAACAAAAAATTATATATCCATATACAGACTAAAGCTGCTGGGTTTCCGCATCAAATCAAAGCTCCGGTCGGGAAAGATCTCAAATTAAAATTAGAAATTTCTAAAGATAATGTTGTTTCAAAAAGTAGACTGTATTATGCTGTTGATGTATTGAACACTAATACTTCAAGTTCTGCAATGTCCGGAGCAACAACCTCAGTTTATTCAACCTCAACTTCTTTGGATGTAAGTTATAAATAGAAATTTATTCTTGATTCTGCATTTATTTTTATTAGATTCATTAAAACCTTTGAATGTTCTTCACATGCTGATTAATATCTTTAACTTATTTTGTTACAATTTTCTTTCAGCCAAATGTGATACAGTTGTCAGATGGACAACACACACCATGTACCGGACATTCAACAACCAAGAAAATAAAAGTGGTAATTTGATATTTAATACTTTCCAATTATTACTAACTTACATGCATCTTGATTAGGTAAATATACATGAATAAAAGGATTAATTTTTTCCTTTTTATTTTCCAGGAAAAATGAGTACTATGTTTTGCCGGGAAAAAGAGACAAACGAGGACTGATTTAAAAGATTGGATCAAAGATTTAGGATTTTGAAATTATGCATTTTAATTGAATAATTTGTAGAACGGTTTTGCCAGGCCACGGAGTTGATATTTGGATTATGTTTGGATATTTGGATTGTTTACATTTTTTTGGTTTTGATCTACACATGGATTTTTCATTATTGAACTTCTTACTACTGCATTGGTTGGAACATTTTCAACATGTAAGATGCTGATTGTTTTAACATTTCGTCTCAACTAAATGTTTACATATGCCAACTGAGTCCTACTTTAAATTTAAGGTAGAAGTTTATAGTTACCAGGTTCATGTGCGTGATCCTCGAATATTTTCTCAACTTTGTCCTTAGCAAAGATACAAACCTCAAATAGGCCTTCACCGCGATATGTACACATTATAATATTCCAGAGTTGAATATATTGCTTTCTAACCACTGGAAGTAGGCCATGAATTAATTTTTTCCCTTTGGAAAACACACCAGGTAGCACTTCACCATTGTTCAGAACCAATGTCATAGACTTTGGGATATTTTTTCCAAACCATCTAATAAATCTTGATGGAAACATTAAAAGCATCGAGTAATTACAAAAATTAAAATTATCCTCAATTAAAATTAAAATTAAGATAACTTGAAACATTAAAATTAGTTCCATCTTGAAACATTTAAATTAGTTCACCAAAAAATACCCTCAATTAATCATATAACTTAAAATGCACCAAATATTCCTTCCTTCCTTCTATATTAATCATATCACTTAAAAACCACAAACTATAGAATTCCACCTTAATAAAAATTTAAAATAGATATGTGTACTTGGCTAATTGAGTTTAGAATATTAGTTTTATTTTAAAGGAGTTAACGGACACATGCACTATGTAATTTGAGTCAAATAATTTACATTGTTTAATTTAAAAAGTAAAAAATTAAATACAACAAACCAGTGTATATAAAAAATAATTACAACCAATTAGTACATAATCCACCATAGTCATTGTTGAACTTACTCTTACAAAGTAATTACATAATATAAAATTTTTTTTTTTTATAATTTATTACTTTTTTACAATTCAATGATTAATTATACAATACTTAATTTTAAACAATAAATACATTTCATTGTGATCAATTAAACTAAATTAGCATACGTAATTTAAAAATTAATTTATTTACACATTGTTTCATTCAATAATTATTCTAATCTTTGAATTACCTGATATCCAAGGAATTTCTTAATTATTATAGATTTATAAAATAAATTTATATACACATTCTTTTATGCAATTATTATTCTACTCTTTTACCATGATTTTGTTTTATTAAATAATACCAACATGTTTTACCTTAATAGAATTATAATTCACATACTTGAATATATGCCAGAGACATGTAATTTTTTTTGAAATGTATTAAACTATGCAATTTAAAAATTACATTTATTTATATCAATATGAAATTGTCAACTATAATTTGCTAAAACAATTAAATTATAAAAAAATTCAAAAAATTTGTTTCAAGTCCAAATTAATAATTTTTGAAGTTATACATAATTACGATGCATATTAATTACATATCTTTTCTTTTTTCAATTACAACATTACTTACAATACTTTATTTTGTAAACATAGTACAAAAAAGTAAAATCAATAGATTTGGAAAATGAAAGAACTAATCAAAATATTTTGTTTTTGTCAAGGGATAACCATCATTACCAGTGCTCTTTACTTGCATCAAACATTGGAATATGTAAAGTCCATTTAACACGCACACGCTTTTACACTTGGTTTATTAAATATATTGCTTTATTAGTGCAGACAACTCCACTTATATAAACTGCTTATATCTTTGCGTCTTTCTACATTCCATGCAAATCAAAATAGTCATTTCTCAAACTCTGTAGCAAAAACCTCTGTTCTGATTCCAATAAGCAAATGGCAATTATCATGAATGTTCGATTAGAGGTCATTGCTATAATCTTCTCACATTTGATCTTTGAAATGGATCGTTTCTCCTATTTTACGAAGTTGTTGATGATTTGGGAACGAAATCAACCAAGACGTTATGTGAAGTATGTATTGGAGTCTCTGGATTGGGACAGGTTGTATCATTATCACCATCATCGGATGGAGGTTACTCGCGATCAGTTCCTGGGCTTCGTATCTTATTCTGTTAGGCACAATGTAAACAAATCAATTTTCCTGAACTCAACTCGGAATCTTTTGATGAATTTTAATGTTCAACACCATCTCAGTGTTTTATCAATGCTATCTGGTACCCATTTTCCATCTCATTTTTCCTTGGTTTTTTTTAAAGCACTTTACAAACCATCTGAGATAGATAATACTGCAAATGAAATGGCCTTTTTTATCAACAACAATCTGATGCGTTTAAAAGTGGAAGAAATGATGAACTTGATCAGAGACATGTATGATAATCTTTTTGAGATTGATCATCTATTGCCTCCATTTAAGTTTTGCTCCAAAGCCAGAAACCTGTTTCCATTCAATCGGTTAGATGGACATCCACTTGAAGAGGATATGTGGAATTATCTTTGCACTGATTCTGTTCAAGGGAACTACAGGGACGATAATATTTTCTGGAATCAAGGACTAAACAAGCAACATATTTGGAACTCAAAATGCAAGAAATGTGCCATACAACTCATTGTCTTTAAAATCCTCTTTGGTGTTATGGAATAATGTAGTATCCTAACTTTTACTCTAGACTTATAATTAACTGTTTGTTAGCGAATGAATATTCTTTCATCAAACACTTCTTTGCACAGTTGGTTTAAGACATGCACTTATTTTTTATAATGAAGCATCTAATTTACATTCCAACATTAGTTCAAAAAGCTTTAGGCAGCTTGCAAAGAATTAGAATGAGCAACATATTGTTACAAGTTATTCAATATAAGTTGACCCTTTAAACATAAAAATATATAATGTACTTCCATAAATGAAATTAGAATGAGCAACAAATCTAATCGTTATTATAGGCAAAATAAACCATATAATTCCATTTTTTTATATGCAAATCACAAACTTAGAATAGACTAAGATGTCCAATCGATATGTACATACAGATCACCATACTTAAGCGAATACTTTCAGTACATACATTGCATTTCTTACATGGCGTGTGCAAGTAATACAAAATCAAGGACTACATTTTACTACTGAAAACCATTTTTCTTGCACGTAGTTCTGCTCTCTGTTCTCCCATATTCTCATCCATATTTGACTTGAAGTTACTGAACTATATGTTACTGAATTACAATACACATATTCATCTATATTTTACGGACGAAATCCAAAAGTTTACCACCCATTTTTACTCTTTGCTCCTCCAGTTCAACACACTTTACTTTCCAATCATTTATCTTTTCAATCCATTCTGCTTGAAAACTCTGAAAAGCTTTTAACATTTCATCCAATTGTTCCTGCAACTGATTTACATGTCCAACAATTGATGTGTTTGTATGTTCCACAAACTTTCTTTCATCCTCTGAATATGCAGTATTAACGAGAACATTTTGTTGGGAAGATTCTCCAACAATTCCACGATTGTTACCTTCCAACACCTCGATAATGTTTCTACATTTGAGATTTAGTAATTGTATCCTAATAATGGAATTGAAAATAGTTTACAAATAATAATTTTACGTACCTGTATTTCTCCTCTAGCCCAATAGTCCGAGCGAATAGCAAAGATTGTCTATCAAACATGTTTTTGAAAAATAATCCAAAATCTTCATTTGTGACACGAATTTCTTCATTCAAGTCTGCCGACGTGATGTTTAGGTTGTTAAGATCATTCACCAACAAATTTTTTATGCTTGAGTATCTTAACCTGTTTGATGATCTAGAACTCATTGTTGAAGTAAGAATTTGTTTTGGAAATATGTAATATCACTTATTATAAGTGGAGTTTTAAAGAAGCAAATTATAGATATTCATAAGCATTTTTGGACGGTTTTAGGATAGGTGGTGGTTTCAAAAATGTCATACCACGTACCACGTAAAAGTTAACTTCTGTGTTAGTTATCTTAAACAATTTCAAAATTTGACATAAAAATTTTAATATTTTCATAAAATATAATTTAAAATTTATATTTGGATTAAATTTTATCATATTTTGTTGATTTTGGGATTGCTATGATTCAAGATCCTGTATCAATCATCAATCATATCATTAATTTTAGGTAGAAAGATATTGCTCTATTTTCATAAGATGATTGATAAATCATTTCTGATTAAGGAGTATATCATGATAATTAAAAGATTTTTACCTTAACTAAATGATAGAGTCCATAATCACTAATCCGCCTTAAACCAATCCCACCATCTCACAAACAAAATTCATATCGTTAAAAACTTTCAAAGTTAAGTTTTAATAAATTTCTAGGGTTCATATTGTTTTGTTTGTGTAACTTATCAAGTCTTAGTTAGAGTTTGTAGTATGCATTGTATTGTTTAAATTATTGCCAATACTACACAATTCTACTATTTATTATAAAAACCTAAGTTTTTTTTTAATGTTTTCTAATCTTTTAATGTATTCAATTTTGTAAACAGTTATGGAAATGCACGATCATCTTTCGACACTAGATGAATCTAAAATTGAGTGGAGACTAAAGGTTCGTGTTACCAGGATCTGGGATACAATTTCGAATACGGGAGTTTTGATATCTCACAATATGATTCTTTTAGATTGTCTGGTAAGAAACTTTAATTTCTGTTTTTTTCGATCTTGATATGAAACTTATTTATTCATGTTTGAAAACTTTGAGACACTATCAAATGTTTTTTTAATTGTCCAGAATACTCATATTCATGCCACTATTTCTCCTGCTCTTTGGATTAATTTTCACAATGCTATATTGGAAGGAGAATTATATGAGATAGTAAATGTTCGTGTTCATGAAGCATATGGTTTTCTCAGGCCTGTTAGTACCCCAAAATGCATCAGTTTTGTTCCTTCTACTGTTATAAATCCTTATCCTCATGATGACTTTATAATTCCATTCTACAAATTTGAGTTAAAAGACTTTGGAGATCTCTATGACATTGTTCATTCATACGAACTAGCTAATCAGAAACCTATCTATTCCACAGGTGATTATATATTCACATCAAATATTACATGACCAATTAAATTTCTTCCAACTAATTTGTTTATTACACTGTAGATGTCATTGGAGTTATGGAAGATCTTCAACCAATTCAGACATTGCAAACACAATTCGGTGCTAGAAAAGTTGTTCGCTTCAGGATAACTGATGGAAGGTTGTATACCTTTAAATAAGTAGAATCCATAGCTAAATGCTAACAATGTTATTATTATGCATTTAATTTGCCTTTTTTATTCAGCATTTCGCACATGGTTTCATTCTGGGGTCCTTTGAATGCAAATACTGAACCTCTGTATGAAAATCATGTTGATCATCCTGTCATTGTAATACTGGCAAGTATTAAATTGACGGCTTACAAAGGTAGGTATATATTGTCTTCCAATTTGTTTTAGTTAAAATTTTGTATCTTGCCAAGATTCATTATATTAACATCTTTTCCCATAACAGGGAAGGTTATGATCACCAACTTGCCATCTTCAAAGATTTTTATTAACATTCCAAATGAGAATGTTTTCTTCCTGAGAAATAGGTAAACTACATTTACAAATATATCTACAATCACAAATTGTTTGAAAAACCTTTTTTGGTACACGTAATGCAAGTTTCATTAATTTCTAAACCATCAAATTTTATAGGTTGGCGGAAGAAGGATATCAGCCTCATATCAATGGTCCATGAAGCGTGATTAAGCTAAATGTCGTATCAATTTGATGCTGATGTTTAAAATTGCCCTTCGGCACTTTAGAGTATTTATTACAACATTTTTAAAATTATACTCCCAGATGAAGTATGTTTAAATAAATGTGTACTTTCAGCTCAGCAAACTTATGTTTTAAATTGTAGATTTATGTACTTCTTAGTAATATTATTTCGGTTTCTACAAAATGCGCTAGATTCATTAATCTTGCAAGTATTATATTGTCTGCTTACAAAGGGAGTTATATAATTCTTTCAATTTTGTTTTATATATCTTTTCTTATTTTGCGGTGATTCATCATATTAACTACTTTGATTATTAACATGAAAGGTAAAGATCTCCGACTTGCTGTCTTAAAATGGACCTATGCGCCACCCATTTCCAATTATAATTTTTGCAGGTTGTGTAAAATGTAGTCACCACTCCTGTTCACCTTAATTTGTTATTTGCCAAGGAAGGCACTAGAAGCATGAGGAAACCATCCTCCATAAATGTCAATGATGATATGTTGTCCATTTAGACCATCCACAGCCTAAAGTCCAATAATGACAAAGCGACCAAATGTGTTCAAGTGAAAAATGATGTTTTCATACAGATAAATCTCAGGAACATAAAGCTTGATAACATGTCCCTTTACATCACCAGCATTCTCATCATTGGTGACAGCACAATTCACTAATAGACATTATCTATCAGTATAAATCTAGAAATTCTCTAATATTAACATAATTTGTATACCCTACATTTACAAAGAGAATAAATGCATATTTTTTCTAATAATAAAAACAAAACGAGTATCAAACAAGTAATTCATACGTTTACTACAGGTTTTTTAAACGACCAAATGTACTTCAAAAGAGAATTGCCTGATAACAATATTAATACCTAGGAGTAATCTAATTCATGGTAGTTGAATTTCAAAACCAATTCCATTATCATCTTCAACAAGCGTGAAAATATTTATCATTAGCTGCACAATTTATTTCAATTTTGGTGGTAAAATATTTATCTTGCTGTTATAGTGCAAATATACCTTTCTCCATTTTTTGCACATATAGGTTTTCAAATATTCTGTTACGTTCCATATTAGTCATACTAAATAATAGAAGTTTCTCCTTCTTCACAGACATATATAAAGTCATGTACATTCTTAAATAAATAGATAAATAGATAAATAGATTAGCATGAAAAACTTCTTCGAAACAAAGCTTCGATACAATACCAACATTTAAAACATAAGATTACAATAGTACCGATCAACCGTTTTCATTACAGGAATTACTTAAACAAACTTAAATGAATCCAACATTTGTCCAGAAACCTTAACAGCAAATAACCTAATTTTACCCCACAATTTCAATGTCAAATACACATCCTCCTTCGTCATCTTCTGACAAATTGAAAAGTAGTTTTTGATTCAACTTTACTTTGTTCTCCCTTACAAACTTATTTCAACCAGCAGAAAACCTTGCCTTTCCGTTTGAAAACACAAAACTGACAAACCATTCTCCTGAATCCGTTTACAGCAGTACCTCCTCTCCTGTTCCCCACTCACGATTGGTAGGATTGATATCTCTTGGAATATACTAGCAAATAATAAGCATTCTTCATTAGTAAAATAAAAAACTAATACAGGCTATTCTGTAAATTTGAGATGGATATGATTGAATTGTTACAAATATACCACTCCATGGGATGATTTATCCACATTTGAACGATTCATAATAACTGAAAATTGTCCATCCATGTCATTGTCATCTTGGCCATCATTGACATCATCCATATCAGCATCAGTACCATCTGTTTCACTATCATCCGAGTCTTCACTATCATCCGAGTCTTCACTTTCATCTGACTCTTCAGTGTCATCTGACTCTGCATTACAAACAAATGACCAGGAGCCTTAGTGTACTGTTACATGTTTCAGTCAAATATTCACAAATTAAACAATCAAGTTAGCTGCATTATTAAATAAATATAACAGTAAAATTGTTTACCAATGATGATTACGTTGTCGTTAATGTCTGCTTCACGTGCCTCCAATGTTTTCTCAATTCCGTTCTTATCAAAAATACATAGCTCAAAGCGCCCATTACCACAATATGTGAACATTAAAATATTAAAGAGATTAACAAGCTTTTTCTTGAATAATGCAAGTAGTCCATAGAGTTTTTTGTCAGCCTTGCTGTACGAACCCGGTATCACTTCACCGTTTCCAAGAACATATATCAGGACCTCTGGAATTTTATTACCAAACCTTTTTATGAATTTTGAAGGGATATCCTGACAAAATATACCATTACATAATACAATTAATTTAGATCCTGATAGAAAGTATTCAGTTTTTGACAAGAATCAATGATATGCATAACTTACGGCTCCACCGTCCCGATGAATCGAACCAATGACTAACGATAAAAATTTCCATCCTACTCCACCTTTAGCATCTAATGAAACAAGTATATAGTTTCCAGTTATTAAACATATAATTAAAACATATAAAATAACCTTACTTTATATAGGTGAGAGAGGTTTGTATTTTACCTTGACGGTATAGTTCACCACTAGGCCTTGATGTTATTTTACCATAATCTATTTCTGAATTCCCATCATTTAGTATACAAATCAGGAAGTTCCCATTCCCCTTATAACAACATAGTAGAACAGAATCGGGTCTTAAATTGAATTCCGTTAGGATCAGACCAAGTTTAGAAACAGATTTATCTTCCCGTTTATAAATCGCATGTATTTCATGACCATTTGGAAACTGTAATGTAATCTTTGAAGGTATTTCTCCTCCATATTCAGTGACGAATATTTCCGGGATTTTCTGTTTGCAAGTAAAGGCATTTTATTGTGTGTATTAGATTCAATTGAATAATCAAGTCCCAATATATAAATAATGAATAATAACTCCAAATATTCCCTTACAAGTTCATCTTTACTGATTTCATCAGGTTTTAAGAATCTAAGGAACCGAGGGAATTTCGTCTGGCCAACATCTATCTGCGTTGTACAATCATTAAGCAATGAAGTAAGAAATTATTACACTATAACACAAATGTTGGCTGCATAACCATATGAAAGAATGATTCTGCGGCAAAATTATAGAAACAACTCATTCATTGTAGCACTTCACATGAATTATAGATATATCAAACTGAAGATGATGAGTTATAAATTACATTTTATTAAAACCTTTTCAACAAACTAATATATATTCCTCGCCCATTTGTGTTTGTAGTCCAACTATGTGTGATATTTTCTTAGTTCTACATCGATCTATTGCATCAATGATTGATTTGAGAATAATTAATCATGTAATGTGTAATTACAATTCTTCAAATTATCAACAAGTGTACTAAGTCAATTGAGTGCTTATACGTATCCTAATCAAAAAAGCAGATTCTGATTTGACTTTAATCATATAATTCTGTAAATTTGAAAAGATTATGATAATAAAAAATTAATTTTTAAAAATTCAGCTAATTTCATGTTCACAGAGAGTTCTTGCCTCATTCTATGCATGCAATCTAGGATAGCCGAACCTATAATTAATGTTTAGAATAAGAAAATACCAACATAGTCAACACTATTGAATACATTATATATGTATCCATATCCAAATTTGGAACTAAATGAGGCTCTACAAACTGCATGCATCAATTACATACTTAATTAATCAACATATACACCAAAACATTCCGAGAATATATCTCAATCAACGACTGTAAATAAACAATACATATATTCATGAATATGTGCAAACCCAGGATAAAGCATCCATATTCAATCTTTGATGAAACCCAGGAGTCATCTAATTGGGAGATAACGATGACGAAGTCACACAGAAAGAAGAACGGCGGAGACAAGGAAGCGACCCCGGGATCGCACCGTCACTCGAAGGGCGACCCCCCAAGAGGAGAAACACCAGGAGGCAACCCCCCAAAGGGCAACCCAGATGGCAGGTCAGAAAAGGACGATACCCCTGTCATAAAGCAACTCATAGTAAGCGAGGAAGTCATGGAGTACCTCAAGAAAGTCGGTGGCGAGGTAGAAGCCATGAATGAAAGGATCCAAATAGTGGAGAAGCAGTCTGTCCAGCGAAAGGGGTCAAGGCCAGAGGAGAAGAAAGGACCATCTGTCCAACGAAAGGAGGATTCAAAGGGACCACCAAAGAAACTGTTGAAAGATTTTGATGATGTGGTGACGGACAGGACTAATCCAGATTTCTTCGAAGGCCCATTCACCGAGGAGGAAGAGAGCGTCCCCCATAGGAAAGAAGGATCTGCAGGAAAGGAGGGATCGCACCACAAAGCCGCCTCATCTGAGGGAAGGGCAGTTAGCATCTTTGATCGTGTGGGCAAGAAGTTGACCGAGCATGATCTCCGTCTAAAACTGGAGAAAATCAGAAAAGAGAAACAGGAGCGATCTCATCATCGCGAGGAACGACGTCGAGACCAAGAGCGATCCCATCGACGTGAAGAGCGTCGCACACCACCTCGCAAGCAAAATCGCAAGGAAGATCAGGAAGCATCTAGTACGCCAAAAAAGACCCAGTCTCACCATGCTAGTACTGGGGAGGTGCACCATAACGATGATGATAAGGGAGCAAAGGTGGGCGATTACAAGCTACATGAACTGAAGAAAGCTTTGGATGCCTTGAATGCTGAAAAGGGAATCTTTAGCAACACGAGTTCAAGCTCGCCATTCACACAAGAGATCAAGACCGCCCCGCTGCCCACAGTGTTTCGAAGCAGCAACCCAGACATGACCTATAATGGAGAAACGGACCCAGCTGAGTTCGTTATTCGTTTTAACAATGAGATGGATGTATATCAGGTGTCTATGTTAGCGAGGTGCAGGCTGTTTGCGGCCTCGCTAAGGGGCAGTGCTCAACAATGGTTCGCAAAGCTAGGGGCACTTGTCACAATCGAGTCTTGGGAGCAGTTCGTGGACATCTTTATCAAGCAGTTTCAGTCCTCAATGCTGTATGCACCCCCGGTGTCCACCCTGGCTAACATCAAGCAGAGAGAGGGAGAGACTCTTCATGATTATTTCAAGAGGTTCAATGCAGAAGTGCCTCGTGTGCGAGGTGCAAACGATGAAGCTGTGAAGAATTTCCTCATCGCTGGGCTTAGAGAGGGAACTGATTTCTGGAAGAAGTTGCAAGAACAAACTCCTAGCACACTCTCCGAGTTACACAGGATCGCTGAGCCATTCAAGCGAGTTGAGAAATCTCTTGCGGACCTTAAAAAGAGTTACGAAGGGAATATCAGTGGAAGCAAGGGTAAAGGTGTGAAGAGGAAGGACTCACGAAGCCCAAGGCGAAGGGAGGATCGTAGTCCCAGTCCAAAGAGAAGGGATCGCGACCAACCTAGGCGATCCTCGCCTCGAGATCGCCCTAGAAGTGAAGGATATATCCCGTTGGTTGCATCAATTGATCACATTTACGCAGTCAATGCAGATAAGGGAATCTTCAAGAAGCCCAGGCCAATGGGTCAAAAAGGGACATGGGATAATAAGAGATATTGTGCCTTCCATGAGCAAGCGGGGCATGATACAGTAGAATTCTGGCAACTTAGACAGCAGATTGATAAGCTGATTCGAGAGGGGCATCTATCAGATTGGGCAGTTCGCGAGGCAAAAAAGCATACTGGGAAACAGGGCCTCGGTCATAGCAATGTTCCTCCACCACCTGATCAGAATGAGGAGCCTCGCAAGGAAAGAGAAACGCGAGCTGGAAGTATACATGTCATCATTGGAGGGCCTCACATTGGCGGAGAAAGTAATAAGGCAAGGGAGAGGTACGCACGCGAGGCCAAGAATCCGCCTCTCACAAATGTACATCATTTACAGGAGCGACCCCCAAAGCTCTTCAAGGGGGAAGATACAAACATCATGTTCATAGAAGAGGATGCAAAGTGGGTTCATCACCCTCATTCTGATGCCCTCGTCGTCCGAATTCGCATTGGCTCGCAGAATGTTTACAGGGTCCTCGTTGACAATGGGAGCGCTGTCAATGTCATAACCTATGAAGTTTACAAAAAGATGGGATATGTGGATAGAGATCTCGTGCCCACTGTTGGACATCTCTATGGTTTCACTGGAGCTTCAGTTAGCGTCAAAGGCAGCATCAGACTCCCTGTAACTTTGGGGGACGAGCCCTACATCACCACCCAGATCGCTGACTTCATGGTGGTTGATCAGCCGTCAGCATACAATGCCATTGTGGGGAGGCCTATCCTAAAGGAGATGAGGGTGGTCACTTCTATCTACCACCTCGCCATGAAGTTCACCACTCCGAACGGAGTTGGATGTATCAGAGGGGCACAACATGAGGCTAGAGAGTGCTACAACAAGGCCCTTAAGTCTGCAGAAAAGGGTAGTCATCCTATGGAGAGCGAGGAGGAAGAAAGGGCTCGCAAGGAGGCCTCGCGACCTGCAAAACAGTGCAATATGATATCCATTGAAGAGCTGCTGGATGGGTATTTTGAGAATATGGGAATTCAAGTGGAGCCAGTTCCAGGTGCTCTAATGATGGAACCCTCCCAACCAGTACTGGTTCTGCAGGAGGGAATTGTTGAAGAAGCTTCTGACAGCGATAACGAGGAGAGCCCTGAGCAGGCCGCTGTGCGAGCTAGAAAGGGAAAGTGGGTTCGCAAAGAAACCACTACATTGATGGACCTGCCGAATGGAATTACCCAGGAGACTACTATAGTTACTGAGCATGGTAGTGTTGGAGCGACCCCAAACATGGAGATCCCAGAATCAAGTAGGGCTCGCGAGAACGATCTGGACCTAGATCCTCGCATCCCAGAACATGTGGAACGAGCTGGAGCTGCAGAAGACACTGTTTCTATACTTGTAGATGCCAAGGATCCTTCTAAGGTGTTGAAGATAGGGTCGCACTTGAACCCTAGTCTGCGAAGCAATCTTGTGGAGTTTCTGAAAGCTAACTTGGATGTGTTCGCATGGTCTCATGAAGATATGATTGGTATAGATCCAAATGTTATGTGCCATAAGCTCAACCTGGATCCCAGCAAGAGGGGAATAAGGCAGAAGCGAAGACCAATCAGTGGAGAACGGGCTAAGGCTCTAAAGGAAGAAGTCGACAGGCTCCTCGAGGTCGGGCTCGTTAGGGAATCTTTCTACCCCGACTGGCTCGCAAACCCTGTCCTCGTTAAGAAGCCTAATGGAAAGTGGAGGACCTGTGTTGATTTCACTGACCTCAACAAACATTGTCCTAAAGATAGCTTCCCTCTGCCCAGAATTGATCAGCTCGTAGATGCAACAGCGGGGCACGCACTCCTCTCTTTTATGGATGCTTATTCTGGGTACAATCAGATACCTATGTATGGCCCTGACCAGGAGCACACTTCGTTCATCATAGACAGAGGCCTCTACTGCTATATAGGGATGCCCTTTGGTCTTCTCAATGCCAGGGCTACCTACCAAAGACTGGTTAACATGATGTTCGAGAAGCAAATTGGAAAGACAATGGAGGTCTATGTGGATGATATGCTGGTAAAGTCCAAGGAGGCCGAGGATCATATATCCCACCTCGCGGAGATGTTTCAGATTCTGAGGAAGTACAGGATGAGGCTTAACCCCCAGAAGTGTGTGTTTGGGGTTGAGTCAGGAAAGTTTTTGGGGTTCATTGTCAATCACAGGGGAATAGAAGCGAACCCAGCTAAGATTAAGGCTCTGATGGACATGCGATCTCCAAGAAGTGTGAAAGAAGTGCAAAGCTTGACAGGAAGGATCGCTGCTCTCAACAGATTTGTATCTAAGTCATCAGATAAGTGCCATGAGTTCTTTAAGGCAATCAAGAAAGTTGGGAAGAATTTTGAATGGACCTCTCAGTGCGAGGAGGCGTTTCAAAAGATAAAGGAGCATCTGGCCTCGCCACCATTATTGTCTAAGCCTAAGGATGGCGAAGTTCTCATTGTCTACCTCGCTGTGTCTGAACATGCGATCAGCGCAGTATTGGTTCGCGAAGAGAAGAACGTTCAATACCCTGTTTATTATGTTAGCAGAAGGATGTTGGATGCTGAGACCAGATACACTAACATGGAGAAGCTTGCCTATGCATTGATCTTGGCCTCGCGAAAATTAAGGCCATACTTTCAGGCTCACAAAATAGAGGTTCGCACATCTTATCCTCTCAGGCAGGTCATGCACAAGCCAGAAACTTCTGGAAGATTGTTGAAATGGACCGTGGAACTCAGCCAATTCGAGGTGGAATATAAGCCGCGAGGAGCTTTGAAGGGTCAAGCCCTAGCTGACTTCATACTGGAATTCCCTCCCCAATCAAAGGAGGATGCCTGGGCTCTCAGTACGATCCCGGAAGAAGAGCAAATCAGCGAAGTCAAGAAGGAAAATTCAGCCTCGTGGTGGGAGCTTTATGTGGATGGAGCATCAAATAAAGATGGGGCCGGTGCTGGAATTGAGCTCGTTACTCCAGAAGGCCACAAACTTCAAAGTGCAGTTCATTTCGCCTTCGAAGCCTCTAATAATGCAGCAGAATACGAGGCCCTCATCGTTGGTCTTAAGCTCGCATTAGAGATGAAGGTGGAAAATCTCACAGTTTATAGTGATTCAATGTTGGTGACATATCAACTATATGCTGGTTGGCAAGCTAGAGGTGAGCAGATTGAACTCTATCTGCGATGCGCGCAGAAGCTAATTAAGAAGTTCCACGAAGTTAAAATAGTTCACATTAGAAGAGAGAAGAATCAAGGAGCCGATGCCCTTGCGAAGTTAGGTTCGCGTCGCGAGCCGACATTGCTTGGGGTCATTCCCCTAGAAATTCAAACGAAGCCGAGTGTACCAGAAGAGTTTCTTATGGAGATAGAGATTTCAGGACTAACCTGGATGACTTCGATCTGGGAATATGTGAAGAATGGGGTTCTCCCCATTGATAAGAAGGAAGCGAGGCGAGTTCAATACCAGGCAGCTCGCTATGTGATCTATGATGGAGTTCTATATAGAAGAGGATTTAACACCCCACTCTTGAGGTGTGTTGATGGCGAGGAGACTAATTATATTCTCAGGGAGGTCCATGAAGGAATTTGTGGCAATCACTCGGGGGGTAGCTCGCTCGCCCAGAAGATTCTTCGCCAGGGTTATTTTTGGCCTACACTCAAGAAAGATGCCTTTGAGTTCGCAAGGAGGTGTGACAAATGTCAGAGATATGCAAACTTCACTCATGCTCCAGCTGCTAACCTCACCTCGCTTTTGAGCCCGTGGCCCTTCGCCATGTGGGGTATTGATTTGATTGGCGAGCTCCCCAGGGCTAAGGGGGGAGTTAAGTATGCAGTGGTGGCTGTTGATTACTTCACAAAGTGGGCAGAAGCTGAGGCCCTCGCTACTATAACAGCCAAAAAATTAAAAGAGTTCGTATATAGAGCTATTGTATGCCGCTATGGGATTCCATATCAACTCATATCTGATAATGGAAAGCAGTTTAATAGTAAAGAGATGAAGGAATTTTGTGATAGCTTGGGAATCAAGAAGGGTTTTTCTGCTGTGGCCCACCCACAGACAAATGGCCATACCGAGGCCATAAATAAGATTATCAAACATACTTTGAAAGCAAAGTTGGAAGAAAGTAAGGGTAACTGGCCTGAAGAGTTGCCAAGGGTTCTATGGTCATACAACACGACCCCAAGGACAACAACAGGAGAAACTCCATTCTCCCTAACTTATGGATGCGAGGCCATGGTTCCTGTTGAAGTAGGTTCAGGCTCGTTTCGAAGAGAGCATTATGACCCCGAAGCCAACGAGGTCAATCACAGGCTTTATCTTGACATGATTGAGGAAACACGAAGCGAGGCTCAGCTTCGCCTCGCAGCCTATCATCAAAGGACTGCGAGGTACTATAATGGGAAGGTCAAGGCGCGACCCCTCCGTGTGGGCGATCTCGTGCTCAGAAGGGTTATGCCTAACACTAAGGTCCCAGGTCATGGTGTTTTTGGTGCAAATTGGGAAGGGCCTTATAAAATTCATGCTACTCTGGCAGAAGGAACTTACTATCTCACAGACATGAAAGATAAAGCAATTCCGCGAGCTTGGAACGTGGAACATTTGAGAAAATACTATCAGTAGCAGCCTCGTTTTTGGTAGCTTCTATCTACTTAATACTTTGCATTCAATAAATTCATCCAAAGTACTGGGGGGTAGTGATCATATAGACACCTCCTCGTTGTTATGTAATGACTCTCTTGGGGCCTCGTCCCTAGTTATTTAAAAGCTTTTTTGGGCCTTGTCCCTATCTATATCAGTTTGATTTTATAAAAATTGTGGTTTATGCATTTACTTCATTATCTATTAGTATCTCCATTGGGCCTCGTCCCTAGTATCTCCCTTGGGCCTTGTCCCTAGTACTTCATTAAGGACTCGCATCTGCGAGGACAACCTACTTGGCAATATCACAGCAAGATAGTCTATTTCTACAAGCAATAAAAGGAGTATATGCAAGTAAGAAATAATGAAGCGAAAGCAAGATAAAGTGAAAGGCCTCGCACCCACGAGGTTAAATTACTTGACAAAATAATTTTAAAGTTACAACAGTTGACATTACAAGAGTGAAGCATCTAAGGGTGCCCACATCCCTAGTTCGAATAAAAGGTTCAATAAGAGAAAAAATTATGAAGGAGGAGGAGCATCTTGGTTAACTTTGGCCGCTTCAGCTGCAAGCCTCTCTTCCTCAGCATCTTCGTCTTCTATCTCCTTGCGAAGAGTAGCAGCGAAGTCGGTATTACCAGGGCCCAGTCTCTCCCAGTCAAAGTCAGGGATTTTTCTGATGAAATCCTTCATGAACTCAACTGAGCCCTTAGCCATACCTTCCTCAGCAGCAGTGGCTACCTCAGCTTGAGCGACCTTGAGATCGCTTCGCAGCTTGGTAACCTCCTCCTCTAGAGCTCGAAGCTTGGCGACGTCCCCCTCCATCTTCTGCTGGGTTTCTTTAGCGACCTTGAGCTCGCTAGCCAACTTCTCTACCTCAGCTGTAGACTTTTTGAGCTCGTCCTCCTTGGCCTCTAGGTCAGCCTTGTAGGTCTTCTCAAGGGATCGCTTATCTTCCTCCTTTTGGAACATAAGAACTTTATTCTTCATGTCTAGCTCCTTGTTGGAGGCATTCAGCTTGTTGAAGGCCTTGGTGTGAGAAGCCTGGCGGATAAAAGCTTCAGCCAGACATCGTGTAATGGCAGTAGCATTATCTTCAGGAGGCGCCTTCCACCAAGTTTCCGGCTCCTTCTCGCCAGCGAACATACTTCCCAGCATCCCAAAGAGGTGTTGGGACATGGTGGCTGGTGTTGTGGGGTTCTTGGGAGGATGCAGAGTAGAATCGTCAGTTCGCTGCCTCTTACTGCCGGAGGCCCCATGAATGCGATCCTGGATTATTTGGGCATCGCGGTCGGCAAGGTCTTTTTCAGACAATGGGGTTTTGGTTGTATCAACCTGGAGTTCCGCGTGAGCTTTAGGCTTTGGGGGCACCTTCTTCACCTTGCTCTTTGCCATGAAAGGAGGCAGCTTCCCACTCTTCTGGGACATATCTGCATATAAACAAAAAAGAAGAGTTAAATCCACATATATAAAGCAAAATGATATGGAAAGCGAGGACAAAACGCATGTATAAATAAGAATAATTTGCAGTGATCCGGAACCTCGCTTCGCAAGGTACCTTCGTTGACAATTTCAATAAAAGAAGACGAGGCTTCTTGTTCTTTTCTTTTACGCGAAGGCTTCTTCGCATTAGAAGGCCCCGCTTCTGGGGATAAACCAACTCCCTCCTTCAAGAATTTACATTCTATTAAGTTCTCTAAAGATAGAAGGGTTCTGATGCTCCTATCTTCAGGCGTCGTTTTCTTCAACACATCATCAGCTCGCTGTTTCTCTTCGCCTTTGAGGACAGTGCGAACCTGACCAACTGCGAACCCGAAGATATTGAGAAAATTCAACGGATGAAAAGAAAGAAAAAAGGTGAATGAATATGAGAAGCGATGACTCACCGGGAAGATAATTAAAAGATGTCTTAACTCTTGGGACCTCGTGGACATAGCAAAAAGGTTCTTTCCACGAGCCCGCGTTACTAATACTGTCAGTAAGAAGTCTTTTGTTATTGAACTCTGGCCAGACGGAGAAATAAACATAGCCAAAGTCCTTGGCTCCGCATCGCTTTAGCTGCATGAAATAGCCAAAGGTCCTCGCGTCCATCTCTGGGTATCCCAGCTTGTGGTAAAGTATGTAGAGGGCGATCATTTGTCTGTACCCATTGGTGCTTATCTGGATAGGAGCCAAGTGGTAGGTGAAGCAGACCTCGCGAATGAAAGGATGGAGAGGCGAAGAGACACCTATTTTCATCATGGGGATCGTAAGGACCATCCTGGGAACTCTCCCACCATTGGAGTCATGACCAAAGCGATAGCACCTCATGCCAGCTTTTGGTAGTATAATCTTGCCCTCTGGGCGATATGTA
Source organism: Heracleum sosnowskyi (assembly GCA_030848705.1). Taxonomy (NCBI): domain Eukaryota; kingdom Viridiplantae; phylum Streptophyta; class Magnoliopsida; order Apiales; family Apiaceae; genus Heracleum; species Heracleum sosnowskyi. The sequence continues at coordinate 469,587 of JAUIZM010000045.1, read as the reverse complement.
TCAATGGCCTCGGTAAGGGTCTTCGCTGTCAACGAAGTGGACAGATCTCTGCAGGCCAAGACGCGAGGCTGCCCAGGCTTCACTTTCGACCCTGGTTCGATGTCCTCAGGGGCAGGTCCTCCAATGTATATAGTGCCCTCCAATTCGGGCTGAGGGGTAGCTTCGTAAGGAGTGGGCGAGGCTTCAGGGACGTACTCGTAGTCTTCAACATTGACTACTCTAGCCACCTCGTCCATATCACCATCCGCGAAGTCTGGTTCGCTATAATCGGAATCATCAGAATTAGCTTCATTGTCTGCTCCACCCTCGATGTCATAATAAGCGGCACCTAGCGATCCTACAGGAGAGTCGCTGTCTATTTGAATGGTGGTGGCTGTTTTTCGAAGTCTAGCAAACAGTTTCTCGCCCTCTTTTTGGAACTGGTCCCTTTTTTCTAGAAGGTCTGCGACCTCCTTCTGTACGTCAAAAGCTGAAGGCTCAGGTTCGTCTACTGGTTGGTGGATGCTGAAAGAAGGTGCTTGCGAACTGGAAGCTCGCTTGGATCTCCAAGAATCTAGGGGTGTTTCCCTGGTATACTCCTCATTCGACCATAAGGGATCCAGATATAGTTGGAACGAACTATCATTGGTGCTCGTGGCTTTTGCTATGTTGGCTGCAGCTGTGTGACTGATATTGATTTGAGGAATAATGGGAGAAGGTGTCCTGGAGCTGTCCGCGTCAGACATCTGAAAAGTAGGTGAATAATTAGGTGTGTGCACTTACAGAAAATCAAGAGGAATGTAGAAAGAAAGGAATAAACGACAGAAAGGCTCTATGTGTTCTCACTTCACTCACGAGGAATAAAATATGGCATCGCATTGCTAAAAGCTAAAGGTGGGATCGCGTTTCTAAGCTAGCGAGGAAGGGATCGCAGTGTGAAATAGAGTGTGTGGGATCGCTGCCATTTGGGCTCGCATCGCATGCTAAAAATATCATAAATCATACATATATCGAAGAACAATGAAGAAAGAAGTTAAAAGACTTACTGTTTGATGAAGAAAAGTTGAAGTTCTTGAAGAAAGTTGAGCTCGCGCTTGAAAATCCTTGAGTTTGATCCTGGAGCAAACTGGCAGCACTTCGACAAGGTGTTTGTGAGAATGAAAAAGGAAATGAAAGTGACAGGGGTTTATATAGTACTCAGGAGAGAGAAAGTGATGCTGACACGTGTCAAGATCTCAACGGCTGTGCACAGATCTCAAGACATGACAGTTGTCAAAACCCTTCAAATTCTTGGAACTACTATGCGACCCTGATATATACGTTGGGGGCACGCGCAGCGACCTGAGGCTTCGCATCGCTGCAACTCCAGAAGATATTTACTGAGTCCACATCGCATTTCTAATGACAATGTAGACTCGGGGGGTAGTTGTTATGCCCAGATTTGGCATAGTTCTTAAACGGGCCTATTGGGCTGGAATAATGGTCTACAAACTATATTGGGCCTAAATATGAAGATTGGGTCACTAAAGCCCACTATTGGAAAGCTAGTTTCGCCTGAATCATAAGCATATTTTCTCCATCTATCTTGGGCTCGCTACAACGAGCTCAAGGCTAGGTCCAGCGAGGCCACGTTACTCTCATTCTTTATTGGAAGATTCATGGCTAGGCCTGAGCGACGCCACATGGATAGCTAGTTCGCGAAGCCAGCCTCGCATGTATTGGCTCTTCCAGGTCGCCTGCGAGGCCAAAGATATTCCTATGTCAGTTCTCTACTGGAAGGCTCATGGCCAGATCCCTCAAGGTCGCATGAGTAGCAAGATCGCCTGGGCTCGCCTCGCATGAATACTCCCTAGAGGTCGCATGCGAGGCCCAATGGCCCATAGTATTTCGACAAAGCAAGTGGATCATTTACATCAGCCCTCTTATCTATGGGCCTCACCGACAGAAGCTTCTAGAAACCTTCTAGAAACCCTAAAATACATGGACTTGGGCCATGGCTTATCTACAAAAAACCCTAGCCCATCAGGGTAGCTTATTCTCCAAGAGAACTACGTTGGCTTGATCCCTATAAATAGGGTACGTAGGCATTTTGTTATGGACACACAAACACTCAACCCTAATCCATAGCAAGAGCAGCCACTCCACCTCACCCAAACACCATCCCCCAATCTTCTTCTTTAGTAGAATATCCGTATTTTACCCAAACAACCTCCATAAATACTGTTATACCAGATTCTCCCTATAACAGTAACAATATAATCAAGAACACAGACTATAATGGATGAGATTTTCTGATTTAGTTGTATTGTGTAGTCAATATATGGACCAAACATACACTACCTCCATTGGATTGCACTGAAGTCGCCTGTGCTTGAAGCCCTCTTCTTCCCCTCTCTCCGCAGAAGTCACTCTCTGATTTAGCTATCGTATAAGAGTGATGCAACTAACTGAAGCCCTCTTCTTCCCCTCTCTCCGCAAAATTTATATATATTGTGGGTTCTAATTTAGAGGTCAGTTATATATTTAATGGAAAGTTGTTTTTATTTTATATTATTAAATGAATACCCATAATTATTTAGATATACACATCCTTATTAGAATATATATCCCATTAATTATAGACCGTGTGATGCACAACTAATTATGTAATTTTTATGAATTTTATGTTTTTAATTAATGTTTTGGGGGTTATATTGCCAATTATTTGTAAAGGTTTTGGTTTTTTTGTGGGAAATTAATATTGTTTTTTAATTAATTTTGTCAGCTTTATTGTTTACTTTTTGTGATGAGTTTGGTTTTTTTATTTTTTTTTCTAAAGTTACGTGTGAAAGAGGAATATTTATTATAATATAATTTTGGTTTTGTATTTTCCTTGGTAAAAATAATTTTGTGATATTATGCATTTATTGTTTTTGAATTAATTTTGTTAGGTTATACTGGATATTTGTTTTGTAATTTTTATTTCTTGTTTAATTATTTATAAAATTTTAAGAGTGTTTATAGTTAATCTGATAATTTGTCAATTTAGTGTCTATTAAAAAAAGAATTCATTATATAATACTTTGTGAAGTATTAGAATTTAAATTTATGATTTATTAGAAAAATCAAATTGGAGAAGAAACAAAAATACATATTTGTTGTACTAAAAATAATATCTTATATAATACTTTTTGAAGTATTAGATTTTAAGTTTTATTAAATAGAAAAATGGAATTAGAGAAAAAAAATCATATTTGTTGTACTCCACGCACTATCTTGACTATTTTGGTTATATCTTGAGTTCTACAAATCATATTTAGACGATTTTTCAGCTCACACGAAACTTACGAAATAATATTTAATTCAGTGATGATTTAACAATTATAATCCAATTTGAACTGGACATTAAAAAGAGAGAAAAAAAATTACGAATGTATAATAATTATTCAATTCTAATTTGAAGACATACTTATAAGGGTGTTGGCCCCAAATGCCACAATTTGGAATTAAATGGGCCCAAATATCACAAAATGGCGAGTTGGCCCCAATACCACGCTAAAACGCTATGGCGTGTAGCGTTTTCGTTTTTTTGTTTTTTTCGTTGACAACGCTATGGCGTTTAGCATTTTTAATTATTTTTTTAAACAAAACGCTACTTAAAAAAGTAGCGTTCCCCCACGCCCCAGCGTTTTCCCCCTTCCCCCAGCCCCCAAATCGCTACACGATGTAGCGTCTTTCACCTTCCCAGACCCTAAACGCTACATGATGTAGCGTTTTTAATTAAAAAAAACGCCACACGATATAGCGTTTTACTGTGGTACTGGGGGCCAACTTTTGGAGTTGTGATAATTGGGGCCATTTGATTTAAAATTGTGGCATTTGGGGCCTTTTCTCTTTTGTGGCATTTGGGGCCTTTTCTATTTTGTTAATTGTTTTTAAATTTTTGCACTAATTTCTGTAAATTTAATTAATAATTTGTGTTCAATTAAATTGCATTCATTTTAATGTATTAAAAGTATGGTTGAAATAAATCCTTATGTATATTATTTAAAACAGAAAACAGAATAATCGTGGTAACGTATTTCACCATAATTTAAATATTATAGGAAAAGGTCAATAATTTAATTGGATATTCTAATTATTAGAATATGTGCTTTTACAATAATAAATAGTAAAAATAAATAATTAATAAAAATATGTAATATAACTAAAACAAAATATCATATTATTCTCTTTTAATTAATAAATAATTAAGTAATTATTTAAAATTTATTTTAAGATTGCCAATGCACTTTGGACAACATTCCTCTTTTCCTCACAATTAAATTAAGTTTTTGTCAATTCCCCAAACTTACTCATCATTATTTCTTTGAATTTGTCAAATTTAAAAAAAAAAACGCACAAGGATTATCAATGGACCAAGCACATCTATAGTGAAATAATTCTACTCCGTACTTTTAATTTATTAATATTGAATAATTAGTAATGATTCCACTATTGTTCACTAAATTTATTTGTATCCATCAAATTTCTTTTTAAAATATGAAATTATAAGAGTCGACGAGTATCTTTATGATGGTAAATTATAGTAAAAAATTGAAAATAAAAAAAAGGACCCGTGTGCGTAGCACGGGCATGAATGCTAGTAAACTGAAGCATGCGAACAGAAAGAGATCAATAAAGATGGGCTCGAAAGACAATGAATGTAAAATCGACGATAAGTTGAATGCAGAAAAAAAACGAAGATTTAATATCTTGATTCAAGAAAACAGAGTATTGCCGAACGAGAGTGATCAGTGAGAAGAAACAAAAACAAACAAGCAAATAACTAATAATTCTAGGGTGGCTCAAATATAAGAGAGGAGTCCCATATATATAAGGAGAAATTTAGGACTTTAGCCTTTCAATTCTTAATTTGATTCTAAAATTTCCCTTCTTTTACTTTTTCAACAAGATTTGACCACCTCCTTAAATTTGCGCATTCTTTGACTTTTATTTTCCTTTATCTCCTCAAATATCAAATTTATTTATTTTCCTACAAAACAAAATAAAATATTTAATTAATAAATAAAATCTGCTTAGGATTGATTCTAGGGACAGAATCCTTATAAGGTGGGAAGGATATAATAACTGAGAATTTTCGCGCTATTTAATTAAATATATTACGGATTTAATATTTGGAATTATTCCAGTTTGATGAGTCACTATGTGAATTATAAATTTGGACGATGTGCTATATGCTTAATTGCTATGTGAATCGGTGTTAGCGTAAATTTCATTTTTTAAGCAATTTAAATATTTAATACTATTTTTACTCCGCTCTAGAATTTTTATAAAATCATCGGAGTGTGTAAAAATAACGAAATCTTCCACATCAATATATTCTTAATGTCTGCTAGTATAACATTTCGAAAATTACTGCTATTATCCTTCATTTTTTAATCTTCTTTATTTCGTTGATGTCCCTTTTTGTCATTACACAGCATTTGGAGCGACCCAATTTAGATTGAATCGACCCAAATCTAAATCTATACTATTTTTTGTTATTACACAGCATTTGGAGCGACCCAATTGGATCGACCCAAATCTAAACCTCTACTATTATCCTTCATTTTTTATAAATAATATAATTAATGATAATTAGCCGATTGTCCTTTTCAATTAAAAGTGTTTACTTTTAATTGATGATATTACATTTTATAAATACCTAAAATATCATATTTTTCAATCAATAATTTTTCTAACCACTAACAAAATATAATAAAAATTCGTATACAACGAATAATAACCATTAGATTTTTAGTTAAAAATTGGAACCGTTAGATCTAATGATTAAATTTATTATATGATTAAATTTATTTACTAAATACATACCCAAAAATATGACATCATTTTTTCTAACCACTAACAAAATATAATAAAAATTCGTATACAACGAATAATATCCGTTAGATTTTTAGTTAAAAATTAGAACTGTTAGATCTAATGATTAAATATATTACATGATTAAATTTATTTACTAAAATTTCAAGGTTCGAATTTTTATAAATACCTAAAATATCATATCTTCCAATCAATAATTTTTTTCTCTCTAATAAAAACACGTTGACTTTTAATTTAAAATATAATATTGCAATAGATCGACCCAAATCTAAATCTATACTATTTTTTATCGTTACACTGCATTTGGAGCGACCCAAATCTAAACCTCTACTATTATCCTTCATTTTTTTATCAATAATATAATTAATGATAATTAGCCGATTGTCTTTTTCAATTAAAAGATGTTTACTTTTAATTGATGATATTGCCTTTTATAAATACCTAAAATATCATATCTTCCGATCAATAATTTTGTTCTCTCTAATTAAAACACGTTGACTTTTAATATTTATAAATCCAAAAATATGATTTAGATTTAAAACATAATATTGCAATAATTAATACATACCCAAAAATATGACATCATATCTTCTAACCACTAACAAAATATAATAAAAATTCGTATACAACGAATAATGTCCGTTAGATTTTTAGTTAAAAATTAAAACTGTTAGATCTAATGATGAAATATATTACATGATTAAATTTATTTACTAAATACATACCTAAAAATATGACATCATATCTTCTAACCACTTAAAAATTAGAACTGTTAGATCTAATGATTAAATATATTGCATGATTAAATTTATTTACTAAATACATACCCAAAAATATGACATCATATCTTCTAACCACTAACAAACTATACTAAAAATTCGTATACAACGAATAATATCCGTTAGATTTTTAGTTAAAAATTAGAACTGTTAGATCTAATGATTAAATATATTACATGATTAAATTTATTTACTAAAATTTCAAGGTTCAAATATTTATAAATATCTAAAATATCATATCTTCCGATCAATAATTTTGTTCGCTCTAATTAAAATACGTTGACTTTTAATTTAAAACATAATATTACAATAATTAATACATACCCAAAAATATGACATCATATCTTCTAATCACTAACAAAATATAATAAAAATTCGTATACAACGAATAATATTCGTTAGATTTTTAGTTAAAAATTAGAGCTGTTAGATCTAATGATTAAATATATTACATGATTAAATTTATTTACTAAATACATACCCAAAAATATGACATCATATCTTCTAACCATTAACAAAATATAATAAAAATTTGTATTCAAAGAATAATATCCATTTGATTTTTAGTTAAAAATTAGAACCACAGAAGCAACTTCCATTTTATAGGTACTGTTTATCATAACGTGGGTAATGGGTTTATGTATTCCCAATAATTTTATTTTTGGTCACCCCTCTAAGTTGATCAAAAAAAAGTTAACAACCCATCAAAATAAGTAGTTTAAAAATATATTCAAATTCAAATTATTATATTCGTTTCAATAGGAACATATTTTTAATATAATAAAGTCAATAAAATAAAAATTCAACAATTTCAGAAAGCGTGAGCCATGGTGAAAGGCCTTAATTTGAACATAAACTATAAATCTACTAGAATATGTATCTGATATTTTGACTTGCTTATTTAATTGTATAATTTACTTATTTTTAATAAAAGAATCTATATTAATTTACTTATTTTTAATAAAAGAATCTATATTAATTTACTTATTTGATACATAAATTTACTAATGTAGTTTAATGGTCACGCTCTGGTGAGAATGAGAACAGTGAGAACACACATATTCACTACATTTTAAACTATTTTAAAGGGCCCCGCTAGGGGCATCTTCACAAAAAAAAGTCTTATAATTCTACCCTCTATCAATTCATAAAAAAAAATAACAATTTTTTTTTTAAAAATAATTAAAATGAGAATAGTGAGAACACACATCTTCACTACATTTCAAGCTATTTTAAAGGGCCCCGCTAGGGGCATCTTCACAAAAAAGTCTTATAATTCTACCCTCTATCCAGTCATAAAAAAAATTAACAAAAAAAAATAAAAATTGCTTGAAATGTGATCTCATTGTTCTCCAACATTTACATATTATATTAATATGAGGTCTCATAGTTAATATAATATGTTCTTGATATTATATGAGGTTTAATGTTTTGGAGCCATTTAATGTTTTGGAGTCATTAGGGGTGAAGAGATTATCATTTCCGCATTTGAATAATGAATATTATTGTTTTCAATTGTATAAAAATATTTGTAAAAATATTTATTACTTTTATTGCAGATTTTGATGAATTAAATAAATTCTCAACATTGTTAAAATAGAATTGTATGCTATTTTTTTTATATAAATTTTAGCATATCATTATTTTATTAAATACTTATATAACTGTATAGAATATCTTTCTAAAAAATGATTATTTATATAATTGCATAAAATATCTTTTTAAGAAATCAATCAAATTTGTTAAATTTTTGGTATTGTCATTTTAAAATAAATAAGATGCCGTGTACTTCGTAGGGCAAAATGCTAGTTTTTTTAATACATTTAAAGACTTTTGAAAAATATGAGTTTAATTTATTTTGGGCTTTAAGTATTTTAAAATGATTTTACAAGTTTTATTGTATTTAAATGCACAATCTTGTAAAATTCATATCTATTTATTTATAAGTCTTAAAAATATTCTGAGAACATCGGGATGATTATAATTTCATATTTTAATTGATTAGAGGGTAAAGTTTGTTTTTGGGTCAAGTTGGAATTGTGAATATATTTTAAGGAGATATTTTTGCATTTAAGCAAAATAAAATCTAACTACTTTATATATTTTAAATCCTAAAACTAACCTACCCACCCCCTTATTTATGCTACCCGTCTCTCATTCTCTCATCTCTCATATCCATCAACAAATTGTCATACTCAAGCACACAAGTCTCCTCCAACCTCCTTGCCTATAAATAGCAAGCTCAAGATCACTTGAAGACTATTCTAATCACTTGCTCTCTCTCTAGAAATTACAAAAATCAACCTTACGCTGCTCGTTTGATTTCAGAAGACAAAGAACGTTAAATCAAAAGTGTTTAGTTGATGATTATTAGTGATTCTATCGGAACAGAAATTATGAACTAAAGTTATATCTTCTATTTCTTGTAATCTCTAAACAACAAATCTAATACTAGTGATTCAGATTGTGATTGTAACAACCTTCAAGTTTTAATAAAGTTTATTTTAACTTGAATCCTGTTTCGTTTCATAATCTATCTTTATTGATTTAAAACATTTTATCCGCTAAATCATTAACAAAAAATAAATCGATAAACTTACATGGTTTGTATTCAACCCCCCCCTTCTACAAACTAATCAGGGCCTAACAACCTCTTTTGTAACTTTTGAAATCTAGTATAGTACTCAACATATGTCTCAGTTGTATATTGTTGAAATCCATCTATCTGACGTCTCATGCTCATCACTCTAGTTGATGGATAGAACTTCTGCAAAAACTCTTGTACTAGCTTCTCCCAATAAGTAATGAATCCCATAGGCAAATCTTCTAACCAATCCAAAGCTGATCCATCCAGAGAAAATGAAAAAACCTTCATCTTTAGAATTTGAGGATCCGTCATATCAGGTCCCACACATTCAACAATAGTCACAAACCTAGAGAGGTGTTGATTCGGTTCCTCCGTTGGAAGATCATGGAAGACTGGTAATCTCATAAAAAGATTTTGTTTTAGCTCGAAACTTTTACTTTTCCCTTCAACTGGATCAGGATACACCATACAAGAATGTCCAAAACTAGCAATCGACACTGCAACATCATCACGAAGTGTTGGAATTGCTGCCATGTCAACTACCATAGATTCCACCTACACCTGAAACACTACAAGGAATAGACGGAGAAAAGAAGAAAAACAAAATATATGTACAAAAAAACAAAAGAAAAGAAAAGCAAAATTCAATCCCCGACGCAGCAGCGCCAAAAATTGGTGTGACTCAATTTAAACCCTTTTGTGTCGTTTATAATCTAGGATAAGCAGGGTATCGTTCTACGCCAAGGATCAAGGGATCATTTTTCTTTTATTTTGCTAAGACAAGAAAATTGGTTTGGTTTGATATTTTTGTCTAATTAATCTAAATATTAATCTAAGAAAACTTGATTGTACACAAATAAATAAACATGTTGGAAAACATGAATATTCACCACTAAACCTATGACACAATTCTAAATCTCGTTGATATGTTCTGAGAGATACTTATAGAGAACTTGCCATGGACCGCATAAAAACAAGCTCTGCTATTCGTATAACCCCATGGACCACATAGAAAGATTAAAACGAATTACACACTAATACAATTAATCCCATAGACCACATAGAAAGATTAATTGACTTTATAGAGATAACAATCACATAACATATTTGGATGACCACATACCATAGTTAATTCAAGCATCTCTACAAGCATTGACGTATATATAAGCACAATCAAAACATATCTCCAAAGATCAAAATTACATAATTGTCATAAGGTTTAGGGCTTCAAAACAACCCTTCAACAATGGAGTTCTAGCCAACCATAATAATAATAAAACACATATGATTCATGAAGAGATTATAATACAATACAAAGTGTAGATGTAGAAGAATTATCCCTATGATGTTGATCTTCCAATCTCCAAGCACAAATTTAATCTTCTCCTCTTCTTGGCTTCTCCTCTTGGTGGCTATGGATCCAAGTATATGATATATCATCTATATAATATAAAACCTAATACCAAAGTATTTTTAATGCTAATAGGAATATACAAGTGATTTCCAAAATTGAATAGATTTCTAAAGTTAAAATTCGTAGTTGACTTTGGCTTCAGATTCTGGACTGCTCTTCTCATAATTAGACATCTGGGCCAGTCTAGAATGATAGAAAATTTAATTATCTTCACGTGGGCTGTTGAATCATCCAAATCCAACTTTTAGAACTCAAGATATGGTCCAAACAAGATACAAATAGTATACAAATAGGTCTTCTACATATATCCTTTTAGTGAGAGAGTAGTCGAGAGAGATGACCGGGGGTTGGGGGTTAAGTGTCGGGTTATAAGGGGGTGGGGGTCACAGGTAGTAATAAGATGGGCGTGGGTTTTGGGTAGTTTTAGGATTTAAAATGAAAGTAGTTAAATTTTATTGTAACTTAAATACAAAATCACAACTTTAAAATATTTTAATAATCCCGCCTTGACCCAAAAGTAAAAATAACTGTCTAAATAATTAAAATATGAAATTATATCTTCCCCGGTATTTTTAGAATATATCTGGGACCTAAAATTAACTAGATATGAATTTTACAAGATTATGCATTTAAATACAATAAAATTTGTAAAAATCATTTTAAAATATTTAAAGCCCAAAATAAATTGAACTTGTATTTTTAAAAAGTCCTTAAATGCATAAAGACAATAACATAGAAGATTTCGATATTTTTACTCGCTCCAATGATTTTATAAAAAAGTTATAGTGAAATAAAAATAGTATTTTAACTCTTTTAAATCGCTAAAAATGGAATTTACGCTAGCACCGATACACATAACATTTAACCACATTGCACGTTTGTTCAAATTCATAATTCACATAATGACTCATCAAATTGGAATAAATCTAAATATTAAATCCATAATTTATTTAATTGTATAACGTGAAAATTCCCGGTTATTACATATTGCATGTTACGTATTACACAAATGCGTAATCGCATCATCTCCTTCCTCTCCAGCGAAGTCAATCGCCGTCTCCGGAGCTATCATAGTCGTCGGCGATTTCGCCTCATTCATCGTCTGGTCATTTCAGGTAACGAATCACCACAGCACCACGATTCCATATCCTTCCACCTCCCTGTATCGGTTTGTCTGCTCCGGTCCCGTAGAGGCGTGTACGAAGCTCGTCGGCGATATTCGAAGCTCATCATAATCGAGTTTAGGGGTTTCAATTCCGGCATGTACAATGGTATTAAATTAGTATAGATGTGTAGAGAATCGAAAGGCGATTCTAATGGCATATTGGAGATGGTGGGAAAATGAGGGATATGGATGAACGGAAAGAGGGAGGATTGAGTGCCAGAATCGCCTCCAAATCGCTGACGAGTGAGAGATAGGCTCGATTTTGTGGAAAAAATACGTATATGAGTTTTGATTTTTGGTACACGAAACACGAAAGTACACGATATAAATACATTAATTAATTAATAAATATATTTTTATGTAAAATATATTCATCTATAAATAAAATATACATATATTTACAAGTTTTTATAAATTTGCATGTAAATACAAATTTTCTCTATGTTTCATTAAATTATACATAAAACATAATATTTTTTATATATTGTATAATTAAATTTTATTAATATTTTTATTTAGTATACAAGAAAAGTACACGAATCCATTTCGGACGGATATGAGTTTTACATTTAGGTACACGAAATCCATTTCGGGCGGATATGAGTTTAATTTCAAGTACACGAAACATGGAAATACACGACACGACACGACACGATTGCCCGCTCTACTTTATATAGAGGTGTTAGGAATATGTTGTACTTGATGATAACTTTATATTTATGCACAAATTGTATAGGTATAAGTTTTGTAACTGTCAACGGATGAGGCATTATAACTCTATCCGTTGACAGGAAGCTCATCAACGGATGAGGTACTGTAGCATACTGTAGTATCTCTATCTATTAGTTGATAGTGTTTTTCTATGAGTCATGTTGACTATAAGTGGATATTCAGAATAGGATAGCCAATTGTAAATATGCTATGCTATGTAATTCTGTCTAAGTGAAAGTATGTCAACGGATGATTACAGGATACTATCAACGGATACAGCCCAAGCTTCAACGGATGACTTTGTATACCATCAACGGATGATCAACTCATTGTCAACGGATGATTGGTTACACTATCAACGGATGATCAAGTCAACCTCAACGGATGCTACCTGGGGATTAGCAGTTGATTGAGACAGGTTGATCTGACAGATCACATGGGTTGATAGTAGGTACTAAAGCAGTATGGAAGCCATACCTTGGAAACGCAGAAGAAAGAAGCTTTCCAGTTACACAAGGGATTTGAGAAAGGTATAAGGAATTGATCTGTTCACAAGGACAACCTTTCGGCTACATGTGTGTAACATCCCCAGATCCGGGGTCGGGGATCTGGTCGTCACGGTCTCAATTCCCATCCATAAAACCAACATAAACTAAATTACCACCTTGTGACCCAAAATAACAACAACATAAACACACCCGTTATAGTCCCAGAGATGAAATCAGAGTAATTACCAAATTTTATTAATCACAAGATTGAGTTCTTAAAATCTAAATAAATTACAAAACTCTTCATACTCTTTGCCATCCATTTATAAACCAAATACATAAGTACATTGATAGCTAAATCTACCAACTAGCCTACCAATAGCTTCATCCTCAACAATGGTAGCTATGACCTCAGCGGTTAGTCTTCCGATGACTAACAATTATCTACACCGAGTGCACCTTGCATGGTTCCTCTGATCTAGCTATTGTTGTGATATAAAAATAAAGCAAGGGTGAGCAATAGCCCACCAAAAGAATATGTAGTTGAACAGCAATATATATATATATAATAGTTCACAATATCTTCGAGACCATATGCCATGCATGAAACGAGCAAGACACTAGTATAGTGTAAAAGATGACGTTACAAGGTGATTCAATGTATATATCTTTCTTTTTCATTATAATTCTTATCAACAGGACTGATACATTTCTTTCAACATCTGAAATAGAAAAGTGTCCAAAGTCGGACAATGAACTAATACTGGAGTAGATCGCGCCGGAGACCCCACCCTTGCGATGATCAGTCGCAAGTTGTGCCTAAAAAATATGTTCTCTACCGGTAGAAGGAAGATGATGATGGTCTGTCCCACAGATTCTTACACATAGATCTCCCTTGCCTCATATGGGCATAGTTTGGGACCGGCGCTACTCGGTCCCGAATTCTGGACTGCTACTTACAGCCATTTCTTACACAATACTCCTAGTTCGAATACGTTTATGACTTTGGAACGTATCGCTCGTCATCCTCCCCCCAAGTGTAATACTTGTTGACGCCACTCCACAAAGTAGTTGCATCTGATTGGGAAGGAAGATTCGCCATTACTTCCCAGGCCATTGCTAGATAGGGGATATCAACTTGTTCCAACAAACTTACTCCTCGAATGATGAGAGAGTAACCAAGAAACTCATTATTATGACTAGCAACCACGTTGCGAATAAAAGATTGATTTCAAAAGTTTTATGACCGGGCAGTCAAAATAAATAACAGTTCTCAAGTAAGGTTCCATAATATTGGAAGTTTGAACGAGTATTTAAATCCTTCTATAAGATGGATTTAACTAGGAAATAGAGAGTTGAGAACCTTCCCTTGATAAAATAGTCATAGTAAGACTCATAAATATTTTACATAATATTTGAAGGTCAAAGATACTTTTAAGCAAGATAACATATTATAAAAAGAATTAAATAATATTCCAAGGACATTACTTAAATCATAAGTATTTAAAGAATATCCTTAAAATAAAATATTGCTCATAAATAATCCTCGAATGAATATATAAAATATTCACTAAATAAATCAACTCTTAAATGAATATTCAAAATAATATTCATTAAATAAATAGAACCTCGAATGAATATTCAAGATAATGTTCAATAAAGAAGTAAATTCTTAAATGAATATTCAAATATAATATTCATTGAATAATTAAACTTTAAATGAATATTCGAAAATAATATTCATCTAATATTTCTCGACTGAGATAATACTCAAATAACATTCCTCGAAATATTTCCAAGTAATTAATACTTTATGGAAATATAAATAATGTTTATTAATAACATTCCTCAAGTGAATAATAATCTGTCGATGGAATCCCTCCGGGTTCCCACGACTATCTTTTATTACAAAATATCGACTCCCGGTCTATATCAAAAGGATGGAATTCAAATGTCCTTTACTAAGGGTCTTAGCAACAATCCGGCTTATAACTAATATATCATATCTAGCTTATAAGCCCATATCCAATCGTATCACAAGTATCACAATGTACTTTGAAAACAGACATACATGCTATGGCATATGTATAACAACAATCATATATACATGTATATATATATATATATATATATATATATATATATATATATATATATATATATATATATATATATATATATATATATATATATATATATATATATTATCACAACAACAGTTCCAAAGTATTGGAAACTTGCCTGGTAATCCTGTAGTGGTAGTGTGCCTTGGGTCAATCCGGTGATCTATAAATAGTCACAATATCTGAGGTTAATCAATTAACACTTTGAAAGGCTAAGTATGCACTTTACTTATGCTAAAACACGCTTCCGAGTTATCTCGTTATCCACCCTCTAGTGTAACTCTTATTAACGCTGTTGTGATTCGACTCTAGTTCATTATCAAGGCATGTCATTATACTTACACTTGATAGGTATTTAAGTCGTATAAGTTCTAGGGTCGGTCGTTTACTTGAAACGATTATACCTCAAGATTCATTGTCCGTTTTCTAAGTGATTTTCCAAAGTTATAACCAAGTATCCTTTTTAGGGGTTCCCTCGTACTTAACCTCGATTCGAACATTTTTATAAAATCGGAAAACGATCCTTTTAATACGAGGTCTTCTCCTACACCTTCCTTACGGTCTCCAATATTTAATTACCAAGATTCGTCACTACATTAATCGAATTAAAGGGGTTCAATTTCAATTACGAACTCGTACTTACGGTTTTGAACTACTTTTACTAAATCGACCATAACTCCTAAATCGTAAGTCTAAATGCTACGATTCTTTAGCTAAAACGATCTATGAATCAAGATTTAGAAGTTCATGGAAGGTTCTAAACCTTGAAAGAAGATTAAAGTTTCAGACATGCTCTGTTTTAACACCTAAGTAAATTTCGACATTACAACGGCTTAAAAACGAATAATCTAATTTTTGAACAACCCAAATAATCATTCAATCAATACCCAAGACTCAAATTCACTATTCATCATCCTTAACACTGCCTAGATTGGTCTTGGTGCTACAAATCATATTTTACATGTTCCTAACACCCACATAACCGACATACTCTAAATCATGCATACAACTCATAAACACCATCAAATCTCATATAAAAACTCAAAGGTGGATTAAGGGTTTACCTTCTTGGAAGCTCTAGAGACACTATCAAGTGTTTATAAACACTTAACAAGCCTTAGATAATCCTTAGATAGCTTAAACCTTAAGAACAGAACAAGAAAACAACTTAGCAATTTCGGAATTACTATTCATCCCTTCAAAGAACTGAAAAAACGAAGGCCTTACCCTACTTTTCTGGACGAGGTTTCTAAAGGAGAGTTGTAGAGAATCTCAATACCTTTCCAACAAGCTATAGAACGCAAACTTTCACCGAGAAACGAAGGATCTATGCTCACTTTATAGAGCTGCTGTTGGTTTACCCGAGATATGCTAAATGGAAGAAGATGGAGTTGGTTGCTTTGCTTGCTTGTATCTTTTCTACTTTGTATTATTGTGGTGTATATCTAGCTACTTTAATAAAGTAGCTTTATTAAAGTGATGAGGTCATCAAGTGGACAAGTGTGGTGTTTTTGTGGTTGGATGATGTCATGCAACTAACTAGCTAGTTAGTTTCTAATGTTTCTAGTTCCTTTGCTAACCAATCTAGTTACTTGCACATGCATGCATCTAAGCTCTCTGCTTGTGTCTTTGTCCGGTTATTACGCAATTTCATTGATCGTTCGGAGGAATATCTCGAGTATTCTTCGTTAATGTTTTACCGAAAACCTCCTTGATATTTATACTACCATTCTCAATCCTCCTTTCTAATCCTTGAATTTAAATTTCTCAAGTCTTCTTATTAAATCCTCAAATCCTTCAGTGTCTAGGGAAATTTCGGAGAAAATAAAAGTGCTATTTTTCAGAAGCCGATATCGTTTACATACACTTATTTTACCCCTAGATCATGAATACGAACTCAAAAATCCATTCTGAATACTTCTACATAGCGTCTTCTAATAATATTCCAATTTCCACCAAAAACACTATTCATCACTTATTCTTTCTTTATTCCTTATATTTATAAAAATATCCTTGTTCTCTTTCGAGCGTTCCTTATCTCTTTTACGGACCCACTGGATTTATAACAGATTTGATTTGGATGACATGAGAGTAACCTTCCTCTTTGGAATTACCATATCTTACTTTCCTAGGAGATAGATTATTCTTATCTAAGTTGTCAACCAATTGCATTGTTCATGGCATATAAACATTTGAATCCCAATCCATTAAATATTAATCCTTAGAGCCACTGTTACACTGTAGTCGTAACCACTATTCATTTCCACATCGATACATAATAAAAAGTTTTAATTCCTACAAAAAAACTGGGTTCTTACAATGTGTACCTGGAGTGGTGTAGCAAGTCAAACAAGAATTAGATTAGTATTATCTTATTCATGTTAGTACTTGTAAACTTGGGACATATAACCAAGTGTAGCAACTCTTTGGTAGACAAGAAAACTGTTTTGTAAGTTCATTTGCTTAGGTTTCTTGAATATCCTTAGAAGCAAAGAGTTGTAAAAACAGCAGCTGTGTACATTTTGTATCACAGAGTTTTCTTCAAATAAACACATCAGGTGGTACATTTAACCACCTGATTTTTTATATGCTTGTGCTTATTTGTCATATAGCAATTATCTTTTTATAAGTTTCTGTGGTTTTTATCAGAAATTTATAAACTATCAAGAATTGTATTCAACCCCCCCCCCCCTTCTAGAATTATACTAAGTAATACAAGTGTGTAATCTGGGAATAACAATTGGTATCAGAGCAAGCTTCTAATAGATTTGAAGTTTAAATATCAACACACTTCCAGAAATGTCTAAGAAGGATTATGGAGTTAAAATACTGGTTCTTGATAGAGAGAATTACTTTCATTGGAAAGTAAAAATGCGTCTACACCTCATGTCTATAGATGAGGGGTTTGTAGCATGCATTGAGAGGGGTCCTCATGTTCCAATGAAGACTGCATCAAAGGTTGGCCTTGCTGCTGGCGCGCCTGACTTTCTCGTCCCCAAACCTGTTCATGAGTGGAGCATTGAAGATGTTGCAGAAGTCCACAAAGACAAAAAGACCTTGAATATTCTGTTCAATGGTCTAGATACAGATATGTTTGACAATGTCATCAACTGTACTACCTCCAAGGAAGTATGGGACACTGTTCAAACACTTTGTGAAGGAACAGAGCAGGCGAGGGAAAATAAGATGCAACTACTTATCCAACAGTATGAGCATTTCCATTTCAAGAATGGAGAATCTCTAAATGATACATTTAGTAGATTTCAAAAACTACTAAATGGCCTGAAGTTGTGTGGAAGGACCTATCTTACAAAAGATTCTAATCTCAAATTTTTGAGATCTCTGCCCAAAGAATGGAAGCCAATGACTGTTTCTTTAAGAAACACACAAGAGTATGAGACATTTACTCTTGAGAGGCTTTATGGAACATTAAAGACATATGAGTTAGAAATGGAGCAGGATGCAGAAATTGAGAAGGTCCAAAAGAAAAGTGTATCTGTTGCACTTGTGGCAAGCCTTGAGTAGAAAGAGGAAATGAGGATGGAAGCTGCTAATTCTACACCAAACAAGGAGGTTTGTGAAGGTAGAGCAGAATCAAGCAAATGCAGGGAGAAGGTGCCTGAAGACATGAATGTCCTACAACAGGATGAATTGGATGAGATAGATGAGCATTTGGCCTTTCTATCTAGGAGATTCTCTAAGCTGAAATTCAAAAGAAACTTTGGGGGGTCCAAGCCATTTAACAAGGATTATTCCACAAGCAACTTTGTGGATAAATCCAAAATTAAATGCTACAACTGTGGTATTGCTGGACACATGATAAATGAATGCAGGAAGCCTAGGTCTGAGAACAATGGAAAGCCAACCGAAGCTGTTGACTATAAATGAAATATTTTGACCTTCTCAGACAAAAAGGAAAGGCATTCATAACCCAAGAGTATGACTGGGCAGCTGAAGGACATCATTCTGATGATGACACTGAATATGTCAACCTAGCATTAATGGCTGATTCTGGTGAGCAGGAAGCAAGTTCAGCTAGCAATCAGGTATTTACTACAAATCTCTCTGAGCTCACTAAAGATGAATGCAATAGTGTTATAGATGAAATGTCTATTGAACTATATCACTTGCATATCACACTTAAATCACTTACTAAAGAGAACAACAGGATTAAAGAGACTAATCTGTTTTTAAGTGATAGGAATGCTGCACTAGAAATTCAATTTCTAGAATTTGAGAAAATGAGAGTAGATTGCAAAGAGGCTATAAATGAACTTGAGGCTGTGTTAAAAAGAGAACAGATTTTAAAAGACCAGTTAGAAAAAGAACAGGGGCTAATTGCTAAATTCCAAAGCTGTAGGAATATAGCACAAAACATAGTGGAAGTCCAGGGTATTGAAAAATTTGTTAAGGCTACCTGGACTAAAAATAAAAAGGAGCTAGAACCTATTTTAGAGGATCTAGAGGATGATTGTGAATCAACGGATAGTGATCATCCATTGACAGATGAACCATCAACGGATGAGAGTTATCCGTTGACAAACAAGAAGTCTGTTAGTAAGAAAGAACTCAATAAACTGGATAACCGTTTTGGTCCAGTCGCCAAGAACTTTGTTTCTGGTGGGTGTAGCAAAACTGAACCTAAGTTGAAGGGTAAGGTAGGAGATTTACCCAACAAAGAGGTTGTTGGTAAATCAGTAAGTAAAGAGGAATCAATTGAGGGTAAAAAGAAAAAGAACAAAAATGGTAAGATAGGCATTAACAAAAAGAACAATTATACTCCTGATAAGTTTGCTCCTAGGAAAACTTGTGGTAATTGTAAAAGTGTTAATCACCTATCTTCTAATTGCAAGTCTGTTTCTAAGGCTACTGTTCATGCACCTCAATCAATGCCATGTATTCCTATACCTGCTATGCCTGGTTTGTATCAAAATGCTCATTTTCAAAATCCATATGTAAACATGCCATTTGTGTCTAATCCCTATTTTCAATCTGTGAATATGCCACATATGTCATGGAACATTCCAAGCATTAATAACATGTATGCTAATCTTCCACAATTGCATGCATCAAATATTTATGCAAATGAGTCATTAACAAACCCCGCCACTCAAGCATCTACACCTAAGGTGAAAAATGCTAAGAGTGTTAAGTCAAAGGCTAACAAGAATGGACCCAAGGAAACTTGGGTACCAAAATCAACTTGATTTGTTTTGAAATGTGTGCAGGGAAATAAGAGGAATCTATGGTACCTAGATAGTGGATGCTCTAGGCACATGACAGGAGATTCAACCCTGCTCACAGAGTTCAAGGAGAAAGATGGCCCTAGGATTACCTTTGGAGATGACAGCAAGGGTTACACTAAGGGATATGGCGTGATTTCAAAAGAAAATGTCATTATTGAAGAGGTGGCCTTAGTTGAAGGTTTGAAGCATAATTTTCTGAGTGTCAGTCAAATTTGTGATAAAGGCTATGAAGTAAGGTTCACAAAAGAAGCCTGTGTTATCTCTGCCAAGGAGGATGACAAAGTGGTATTGACGGGCTTTAGAAAAGGAAATGTCTACATAGCTGACTTCAACTCAACATGTTTAGAATCCATTACTTGTCTCTTCAGCAAGGCAAGCAAGGATGAGAGTTGGCTATGGCATAAAAAGCTGTCACATTTGAATTACAAAGTTATGAATGACTTGGTAAGAAAGGACCTTGCTAGAGGAATCCCTCAATTGGAATTCATCAAAGATGGATTGTGTGATACCTACCAATTAGGGAAACAAATGAAATCATCTTTCAAAAGCAAGACAGAGTCATCCATTGTTCAGCCATTTCAATTGCTGCATATGGACTTATTTGGACCAGTCAATGTCATGTCAATTGCAAAGAAGAAATACTGTCTGGTGATTGTAGATGATTTTTCTAAGTTTACATGGACCTTCTTTCTGCACACCAAGGATTGTGCAAGTGAGATCATCATCAATCACCTCAAGATAGTAAACAACAATTCTGAGTTCAAAGTTAAAAGGATCAGAAGTGACAATGGCACTGAGTTCAAGAATTCCATAATGAAGATTTTCTGTCAAGAGAATGGAATTGTCCATGAGTTTTCCGCTACTAGAACACCTCAACAAAATGGGGTTGTTGAAAGGAAAAACAGAACACTCATTGAAGCAGCTAGAACAATGCTAAATGAATCAAGGTTGCCAACATATTTCTGGGCTGAAGCTATCAGTACTGCTTGCTTCACCCAGAATATTTCTTTGGTCAACCAAGCTAGAGGAATGACTCCTTATCAATTATTGAAAGACTTGAAGCCAACTTTAGCTTTTCTACATGTTTTTGGGTGCAAGTGTTTTGTACTAAGGAATCATGGAGATCACTTAGGAAAATTTGAAGCCAAGGCAGATGAAGCTATTTTTGTTGGATATGCAGCAGGGAAAGCCTATAGAGTTTACAATCTAAGAACCAACATTGTTATGGAATCTGTACATGTTTTGTTTGATGATCGAAAAATTCTAGGTCTTAATGATGAAGGCTTCTATGAAAAGTTGAATTTTGAGAATGAGGTAGAAAGAAGAATGTACTATGATGATGATGAGGAAGAAGAAGATCATAACCATGGAAATCCACAAAGAGTTGTTGATCCAACTAGAAGTGATGCTAACACTTGAAATTCAACATCCGTTGACAGTCAAATTGTAGCATCCGTTGATAGTCATATCGATGCATCCGTTGACAGGCATTCTCATGCATCCGTCGACAGGCAAAATGGAGCATCCGTTGACAGACAAAGAGATGCATCCGTTGATAGCCAACTTCATAATTCCGCAAGGACAACAAACTCAGGGGGAGTTTCTCAAGGTCGAAACTCAATGACAAATCTACAAGATCATGCTCATGAAAATGAAGCAACCTCATCTAGATCAAACCTCCCACCTCAAAGAAGATGGACTAGAGATCATCCTTTTGAATTAATCATTGGTGACTCAAACTCAAGAGTCCAAACTAGAAGGGCCACTCAAGAAGAATGTTTATACAGTAGTTTCCTGTCTCAAGAGGAACCTAAGAAAGTGGAAGATGCCCTTCTAGATCCAGATTGGGTGTTGGCAATGCAAGATGAGCTAAACCAATTTGAGAGAAATAAAGTATGGAAGCTTGTGCCCAAACCTAAGGATAGAAGTATCATAGGTACTAAATGGGTTCTCAAGAACAAGATAGATGAAAATGGCATCATTGTGAGGAATAAAGCTAGATTAGTGGCAAAGGGCTACTCTCAAGAAGAAGGGATTGATTTTGATGAAACTTTTGCTCCAGTGGCAAGACTTGAGGCAATTAGAATCTTCCTAGCCTATGCAGCACATGCCAAATTCAAAGTCTTTCAGATGGATGTGAAAAGTGCCTTTCTGAATGGGGAACTAGAAGAAGAGGTGTATGTCCATCAACCTCCTTGTTATGAAGATCCAGAATTTCCAGAATATGTATATCTTCTCTTGAAAATACTTTATGGTTTGAAACAAGCACCAAGAGCCTGGTATGACACTTTATCTCAATTCCTCCTGGAGAATCACTTCACTAGAGGTACTGTAGATAAAACTTTATTTTATAGAAATGTCAATGGTTCTACTTTACTTGTTCAAATCTATGTAGATGATATTATATTTGGGTCTACAGATGAGAAGTTTTGCCAAAAGTTTGCCAAACTTATGCAAAGTAGATATGAAATGAGCATGATGGGAGAATTAACTTACTTTCTTGGCTTACAAGTAAAGCAAGTTAATGAGGGCATTTTCATAAGTCAAACAAAATATGTTTATGATCTTTTAAAGAAATTTGACTTACTGGATTGTTCCTCTGCAAAAACACCTATGGCCACTGCAACTAAGCTTGAGTTGAATACTAAGGAAAAATGTATGGACATCTCAAGCTATAGAGGCATGGTAGGCTCACTTCTATATCTAACTGCAAGTAGACCTGATATAATGTTTTCTACATGTCTTTGTGCTAGATTTCAAGCTGACCCAAGAGAGTCTCACTTGATAGCTATCAAGAGAATTTTCAGATATCTCAAGGGAACACCAAACCTTGGCATTTGGTACCCTAGAGATTCTAGTTTTGATCTAATTGTCTATTCAGATGCAGATTATGCAGGTTGGAGAATTGATAGGAAAAACACTACAGGCTCCTGTCAATTTCTAGGGAACAAGCTTGTGTCATGGTTCAGTAAGAAACAGAATTCAGTTTCAACCTCTACAGCTGAAGTTGAGTACATTTCAACTAGCAGTTGTTATGCACAGATTCTTTGGATGAGGAATCAACTTTTGGACTATGGTCTAAAGATTGAAAAGATTCCAATTTTCTGTGACAACACAAGTTCTATTGCCATCACAGGGAATCCAGTGCAACACTCAAGAACCAAGCACATTGACATCAAATACCACTTCATTAGAGAGCATGTAATGAATGGTACAGTGGAAATGCACTTTGTGCCAAGTGAGAAGCAGCTTGCATACATTTTCACAAAGCCTCTTGATGAATCCACATTCACAAGATTGGTAGGTGAACTAGGTATGCTTAATTATTCTTAATTCCTAGTAATCTCTGATCATTGTGCATTGTAGCTGGAAATGTGTTATAATCTTCCTGAAAATTAAAAACTTTCAGAAAAATTGTAGAAATTTTGTCTAAGGCAAAATTACACTATCAACGGATGACTTTTATCCGTTAACAGTATAACACATTACTAGATTTTCGTATATCAACGGATAACAGTTTATCCACGTCATCAACGGACAAACTGTATCTCAACCGCCCATTTCTTATCCGTTGATATATATTTATTTTCGCTCAAATCTAGCCGTTGATGAATGTGTACGGTTTTGTATGTCAAATCATGGCTGTATTTTTGCTTTTCATTTATTTTTGACAGTTACTTTTGACCAATGGAGTAATTACTTTTAATTATTCTATTTTTAATTCTTGAAAAATATAAAAGGCTGTTTTGTTCTCTCACATCTCACTCTTTATCCCATTTCAAGAATTTCTTAAGTAAATTACATCTTCTTCAAAACTCTCTGCAAACAAAGTTCAAACACTTCAATGGCGCCTATCGGAAAGATGATGTCTTCAACTGGGTTTACCTATGAAAAGAATAACTTTGCGGCCTTTGTTGACTCTGTGAATGCCCCGGAAGCATATCACACGATGATGAAGTTTGTGAAGACCTGTAAACTGTCACTTGCTATGACTTCCACCACTCCTCTAATCCACGAGGTAATTGAAGAGGTGTGGGCATCTGCTGAGTACAATAGTACAGACGGTACAATTTCTTTCTCATTAAAGGGTAAAAACTATGTAGTCAATTCAGATGTGATAACTGCATGCTTCAAATTACCAGAGAATAACTGTTTAAGTGTACCTACGGTTGATGAAATTGTTGCCATGCTTAAATCCATAAACTATGCTCTTAATACTGATAATTTGGGCAAAATAGTTAGGAAAGGTATGGTTAAGGAATGGAGTTACTTTTGTGATGCCTTCATTAAAACATTTTCAGGCAAGATTAGTAATTTTGATGTTGTCACTCATACCATGCTAGTGATGCTTTGCATGCTTTTAACTGATAAATTTTATAATTTCAGTACACTAGTCATGTATGAGATTGCAGCAAAATTAGGTCACAAAGAAACTAGGGGTAAAAATATCTACTTTGCTAGATTTTTGATGCTCTTAGGCCTGCATGTATCTGAGAATGAGCTATCCATTGCTAACCCGGATAGCAAGTTCAATTGTTTTGTTCAGGAAAAGAGAGTCTTGAGTGACTTGCTTCGAATGAACTTAAATGCAGGAGTACAATTGGTATATCTACCAATTGTTCAGGTAACTATTTCCAACTTTGAAACTCCTATCTCAAATCCCCAAATTTCTTTGCCTTCTAGTGTCACTATGGGGTCTGTAGCTGTGACCAAACAGGCTCCTACCAAAGTGACCAAGTCCAAAATTCCAAAACCACAATCTAAAAAGAAAACCTCAAGCCAAAACTCTTGAGGGGAGTGTGAAGGTGGTAGTGAGTGGTGAGGGACAGGGTGAAAACCCTAAGGACAAGGAGAGTGAGGAAAGTGCAACCCACATTACAGTCTCCCAACAGATTGTTAATGAAACCACAAGCCAAGTTTCCCCACAAGGAACACCACACAAAAGGGGAAGAGACACAAGTATCCCTCTCTCAAAGACCTATGGCAGAAGAATAAAATCTAAAACCACAGGGGTATCACAGGGTGCACACACAGTACAGACAACTGTACCTTCACAAATTCAGTTTGATGTGACTTGCAAATATGGAGTCACAACCCCTTGATTCTCCATCTTTAAGATTCTTGGAGAAGCCCCACTCACCAATTGGTGGTCATCATCTTTTAGATGAATTGTTGGACCATCAATCTTCCATTACAGAATTCTCAACATAAACTGTGGCCTCAAATTTAAAATCAATCTCCACAGATTCAGTGTTGGTTTTCTCATCGACGGATAAACTTTTTCCTTTTTCAACGGATATCCTTCATCCGTTGACAAGTATTTCTCCATCAACGGATGCCCCTACATCAAGCCATCCGTTGACAGCCAAAATTACCTTATCAACGGATATTTCTCATCCGTTGATAGCTCATTCTACACTTTTTACAAGTGCTATATCTGACATTCCAGTGTCAAGTGTAGATGAGTTAGGGGTAATTGAAACACTTTTAGGATTGAGGGAAGGTAGTGAGAGGCTGCCTTTAGAGCAGGCAAAAGGAGAGAAAATAAATGAGAGGCTGACTATTTCTTCCAGTCATGAAAAAGAAGAGGATGAGAGTTCCACCTTAGTAGGTGAAGGTGAGGGTGTGAGAGGTGTGAGCCAAGGGGAGCCCTTGATGAAAGAAAATAGAGATGAGAGGAGAGAAGGGACTACAGGAGAGATAAGGATGAAAGAAGCAGTCATTGCTAGTGAGTTAATGAAGGTTGATGATGCAACCAAGGAAAGGGAATACCAAAGAGAATATCAGTCCATGATTGACTCTATTTCCTTGGATGCTGAGACCTTTACTCATCCTGTTCCTGCCTATCAAATTATGGCACAACAGGGCAATGTGGAGGCAGAGGAGGCAATGCACCTAGTGCACACCTCACAGTCAATTCAGAGAGCCAAGGAGGCTATAACAGCTCTGCCTTCCAATGCTGACAGTGTGGAATTTGATGATGAAGACAGTCAAGACACAGAAAATGTGGGTGTTAGTGAAACAACTCCTAGCCAAGTTGGACTTCCTGACTGGTTATTCACTACTAACGCTCCATTTGGTGACTTTAATGTGGAGGTAATGAGGCAGTATCAATCTGCTATGGCTGAGCACCAAAATGCAGATCCACAAAGGAAGGCTGTTCTTCAACAGGTCGTGGCCTCCCTCAAGCTTGAAAAGATGCAAATGCTACTTCACAGAACTAGCATAGAGGAGGTCAATACACAAGTAAGGGATGTAAAGGACTCAGTGAATTCCATGTTAGAGCAGCTTGCTCCCACAGCCACTTCAAGAGTAAGGCAACAAAGAATTACAAAAGAAGACAGCCAGGTCTAGTCTGTGCAATTGCTCACTACAAGGATGGACAAGATGGAATCACAGATGGCAATATTCCTTCAGAACCAGAAACTGCAAACTCAGCTTTTAGAAAGGTTACTTGCAGCCCCAACTGCTACTCAAACCCTTGATGCTAACAAAAAAGGGGAGAAAGTAGAAGAGGTTGTAGTAACTACTACAAGTCAAATTACCAATTCTGAAAGAGGAGAAGCAGCAAGTGAGGGGGAGCTTCAGCCAACTATAGTGGTCAATCCACAAGAGTTTATTGTCCAAGCTTCCCCCAGCAAAATAAAAGCCCTATCTGAAGAGTTGGATATTTCAAACATATCAGAACTGGAAAGGCAGGCAAGAATTGAAGAACTTCAAAAGATATCAATTGAAGTAAATGAGAGGATCAGGAGAACAGAGAGAATGATCAATGAATCTATTGTATCAACTATGTTCTCTAGCCAAAGCTCAGCTCCAACAATATCCACTACAATTCTGAAAGTGCTCACTCCAGAAATTGTAGTTCCCACATTTTATGATGCAGAGCCTTCTTTTGTGAAGGAATTTGAGCCAATCTTGAAGACTAGAGCCTTTTCACCACCAAAGGTTAATGGGAAGAACAAGTTCCAACAGGACTATCCATCTCCCAGAAATGATGAAGGAAAGCTAATGGGAAAAGGTCTACTATAGCTCAAAGAAAAAATTGGAACAAGTGGGAGAGAATGGGTGGCTGTATTAATAAGAATGGAAAATATCTTTATATATCCAACAGCCATCCTAGATTTGTAGAAGCTAAGAGAGAAGAGACTTCAAGACTGAAGGAATTTACGGACGAGCGGAAGCGCGATATAACAATTATTCCGTAAAAACCATAAATCGTGCATATAGAAAAGCATATAAAATATATAATTGCGGGAATCGTGATCATACCTTAAACATTCGAAGCTTTTCAAATATGGTGTTCGCAAGCAGTTGCTCCTCAGAGTGTGAAGCACTCTACCGGTATCCACCAAGAATTGTTCTTCGACGAAGCTTTTTATAAAATCTTGATTTTATAAAAATGGAGATTTAAGAAAATGAAAGAGAGAGAGGAAGAAGATGAAGATGGTGGCTACTAGGTTTTTCACAAAAACCAAAGTATATTTTAGAATGAGCCATCTCATTCTATTTATAGTCCCACTTTAGGGTTTTTAATATTATCTTAATAATATTTCTTAACCCCACATTTTATCTTATAAAATGCTCTAATAATAATTAAAACTATTTTAATCATTATTTCATTTTCTAAACTATTTAGAAAATAATTCTCTCTCTCATAATTTAAAACTTTTCATCAAAGAAAATATTCGTTTATGGTGTGACCCTGTAGGTTCAAAATTAAGCCGGTAGTAGAAATAAATAATAACAAACATTTTATTTATTATTTATATGAATTCTAATAATTCATTAAATATAATTAACTAATTAATTATATTTATTCTACATCGTGAGTGATGCTTCTCAACATATCGCGACTATCCGGATAATATGAATTCACTGCTTAGAATACCAAGAACCTGTCAGTGACTAGTTACCGTACAATCGATTCCTTCTACCCTACAATATCCCGATTAAATACAAGGCATGGATCTCGTGTCAAGCCTATCAAATTTAATCATATGATTCCTTATTCATAATGCAAAGCTCATATTAATGCAAATTAGAAACGTCTTTCTAATTTCATTCACTCTGGCCAGAGATTCCAGAACTTGCATACTAAGAATAACATAGGATATTCACTTCCTTACTGGAAGGGGTAGATCCTTTATTGACCGTTAACAATCTCCATACACAAATCCCTATGCCCAGAATAGACCTAATGGATGTCCTTGAGACTAAGGACTAAACCAAAGCACAGTTCATTATATACAAGATTACTCTAACGATCTCAAGTCTAAGGACACTTGTACTACTATCACCCAGTGAACAACTATAGACACGTGAGTAAACTCCATTAGTTGTTCAACTTATCGAGTCATGTTCAGTGAACTTATTCCCTAATAAGCACCTACATACTAGCTATAGTGTCACCACACAAATGCCTATGAGAACAGACATCCTCCTGAAAGGAGCAAGCATAGTATGTACCAATCTTTGCGGATTCACTAACTTCCAATTAGTTATCCTATGATCAGGAACTGTTTAAGTCTAGAGTTATCATCTTCTAGATCTCACTATTATAATCTCATTATAATTCTAGAAGCTTTACTCTAAACTATGGAACATCTTATTTAAAACACTTTAAATAGATAAAGCCCGTAATAAAAACAAATAAGTCTTTTATTAATATCAATGAAATCAAATAAGAGTACAAGAAAGATCTTCCTAAATCATCATACATGATTGGATTTTAGGACAAACTCTTTCAATCTCCCACTTGTACTAAAGCCAATCACTCTGGTATCTAATACCCATTAACTTATTATGACGATCGAAGTGAATCTGAGATAGTGGCTACGCGAGTAGGTCTGCTATGTTGTTATGTGTATCAACTCTATCAATGTTGACATCTCTACTTTCAATGATCTCCCTAATCAAAAGAAAGCGCCACAAAACAGTTTTGCAGCGTCACTTGCATCTATAAACTCTGCTCCCGCTGTTTAGTTAGCCGTTATAGGCTGTTTGGAACTCTTCCAACTAATCGCTCCACCATTGAGAGTAAACACGTACCCTGACATGGATTTGCTATCATCACTTTCTGATTGAAAACTAGAGTCAGTATAACCCTCTATTTTCAATTCAGATCCACCAAAAACAAGAAAAATATCCTTAGTCCTTCGCAAGTACTTAAGGATGTTTTTCACTACTTTCTAGTGATCTTCACCTGGATTGGACTGATACATGCTCGTCACACTAATTGAATGAGCAACATCAGGTCTAGTACATAACATCGCGTACATGATAGATCCTATTGCTGAATCATAAGCAATCTTACTCATATGCTCTCTTTCCTCAGGTGTCTTAGGAGACATCTTTTCGGAAAGGGATACTCCATGACTCATCGGTATGAGACCTCTCTTGGAGTTTTCCATGATAAACCTTTTAAGCACTTTCCCGATGTATGTACCCTGGGTAAGACCTATCATTCTTCTAGACCTATCTCTATAGATCTTCATACCGAGAATGTAGGATGCTTCTCCCAAGTCCTTCATAGTGAAGTTCTTCGATAGCCACACTTTGACTGATTGCAGCATCGGTATATCATTTCCTATAAGAAGTATGTCATCCACATACAATACAAGAAATGTTACCGCGCTCCCACTAACCCTTTTGTAGACACATGGTTCATTTATGTTTTTGATAAAATCAAACTCTTTGATTTTCTCATCAAAATAGATGTTCCATCTACGAGAAGCTTGCTTCAATCCATATATGGTTCGTAGCAGCTTACATACTAGGTGTTCATTCCCTTTGGAAACAAAACCCTCTGGCTGTGTCATATACACTTCCTCTTCAAGTTTCCCATTGAGGAAGGGCGTCTTCACGTCCATTTGCCAGATCTCATAGTCGTAGTAAGCAGCAATCGCAAGCAAAATCCGAATGGATTTAAGCAGGGCTACAGTCGAAAAGGTTTCATCAAAGTCAATCCCTTGCCTTTGTCTGAATCCTTTTGCCACGAGCCTGGCCTTATAGGTCTCTACCTGGCCATCTGCTCCAATATTTCTTTTGTACACCCTTTAGCACCCAATTAGTCTAACATCTTCAGGTGCTTCAACCAAAGTCCATACTTGGTTGGCATACATAGAATCCATTTCGGATTTCATGGCACTCTGCCATTTCTCTGAGTCAACACTACTCATAGCCTCATTATAGGTCATAGGGTCGTCATCATCAATGATTGACAACTCATTGTCATTCTCAATGACAAAGCCATAATATCTCTCAGGTTGGCGAGACCCTCTCTCTAACCTACGAATGGGTTGTTCCACAGAAGGTTGTTTAGTTTGAACCGGTGTTTCCACTTGAACCGTAGTAGTTTGTGTTTTCATGAACTTCTTTAAGTTCAATCTTTCTCCCACTGTTCCCTTCAAGGATAAACTATTTTTCTAAGAAGGTAGCATGTCTGGAGACTAACACCCTATGATCGGTGTAAAAGTAATACCCTAAAATCTCTTTAGGATATCCCACAAACCTACATATTACGGATCGAGATTCCAGCTTATCAGGGTCAACTTTCTTGACATAAGTTGGACATCCCCAAATCTTAACGTGTTTAAGACTCGGTTTCCTTTCTTTCCATATCTCATATGGAGTTTGAGGAACAGATTTGGAAGGCACCTTATTAAGTAAATATGCTGAGGTTTCCATTTCATAACCCTAAAGTGATACAGGAAGATCTGCATAGCTCATCATGGATCAAACCATGTCTAACAAAGTTCGATTTCTCCTTTCAGATACTCCACTCAACTATGGAGTGTCCAGAGCAGTCCACTGGGAGATTATACCATTTTCTTTTGAGATAATCTAGAAACTCACCACTCAAGTATTCACCTCCTCGATCTGATCGAAGAGTTCTAATACTATGTTTGTTTTGTTTCTCTACTTCATACTTGTATTCTTTGAACTTTTCAAAGGTTTCGGATTTGTATTTCATCAAATACATATATCTGAATCTAGATCAATTATCTATGATAGTTACGAAGTTTTTAAAATCCTGCCATGGCTTGCGTAGACATTGGTCCACATACATCTGTGTGTACCAATACCAACAACTCTTTCTCCATGTCCACTAAATGGATATTTGGTCATTTTACCCAATAGACAAGACATGCATGTAGGTTATGATTCAAAATCAAAAGGTTCCAGTAACCTTCACTTATGCAATGTCCGAAGTCTATTTTCACTAATATGACCAAGTCTGTAGTGCCATAAGTAGGTAGGATTTTCATCATTTTTTTAATTATTATGTTTAATATGAAGTAAAACATATTCTATGTCACATACATACAGACCATTATTTAAAATAATAGTCTTGCCCGTAGGCATATGTAAATCAAATGACCCTACAGCTGCGGCAGCAACTCTTGCTCCATTGCCCATCCGTAGAATCACCTCCTCTTCCCCAAGAGCCCTACTTCTCCTTAGTTCTTGCAACTAATTGCAAATGTGAGAACCACAGGCGGTATTATCTAATACCTAAGTAGAAGTTTGATTTAGTGACATGTTTACTTCAATCATAAACATATCTGAATTAGAAGCGGTAGTCTCACTAGCCTTCTTCACCTTCAGTTCTGCAAGGTAAACCTTACAGTTCCTCTTCCAGTGCCTCGTCTTGTTATAGTGAAAACAAACAGCAAATCCCAGCTTCTTAGCCCTTGAGAACTATTTCTCAAGCTTTGAAACCAGTCAGTATGGTTGGGACCAGTCAATATGTGAGCATCTAGTATGCTACGGAGTGATTGTGCAGAAGACCTAGTGTATATATATCTATATATATAAAGTGTGAAAATGATATACACATAACAACACTTAGTTAATATTCAATTTCATTATTTAAACACTATATGAATCGGGTCTTTATTCATAAGTGGCTCCCACTAGTTTATCTAATTTATACAACCCCCTAAGTGGAAAAATTAAGCATTCATAATGCTAGTGGGAATAGGGATCCTACATTCCATCACACAACCTCGACTGTAGCACGAAACGCCATGTGATGTTCAGTAGGCATGTAACAGCCCCAAATCCGGGGTCTGGGATTTAGAGTAGTCACGATCCATTTAATCCTTGCCTTACCTGTATTACTCACAATGTACACAATTTAACTATTTATGACCCCACAATATATATCTCACACACACACACAGGTTAGAGTCTCAGAAACGACACAATACAATAACTGCGGAATAAACAACTTTTATTACAATACCCAAATGTTTTACAAAGTCTGATACTGGTACAATCTCTAAGTAATGGTACATTACCCACTAAGGATCCGGATGATTACAATCTTCTCATTCCACTCACATCTATACATAAGTTCAACAAGCTGCAGCCTGATCTGACTGGTTCGTATTATCTCCGGGATCACTGGTGCCCTTGTCATCCTGCTTCGCTGCTCTATAATATATATAAAACAATAGCAAGAGTGAGCAAATAGCTCAGCAAGGTAATGAAAGCATGGCATAACTATGCCTATGACTCAACCCAGAATAAAGCGGGTATAAGACAATATTTGTCAAAATATCTCTTTACCGAAAATATTTCCTCATCGGAATATATTCCAAAAATAGTACTATCGTAGTACTCCAAATATCATTTCATAATATCTCTGCAAACTTTTATTATACTATTGAACCAAGTTCCAGTATATTATAAAAGTTGAGGTTTCAAAATAACCCAATATAACCTTTTTGTAGGAAAGAAATATCTGCTATATAAGTATAAGCAGAGTATCAACATATAACTTAAAGATGAAGTTATAAGGTGATTTAATATAAACCAACCCCTTACCATAACCCCCGTTATGTAAGGCAATCACAGAGTCATAAAAAAGATGAAGTGACAAGGTGATTCAATATAAACCAACCCCTTACCATAACCCCCGTTATGTAAGGTAATCACAGAGTCATATAAAAGATGAAGTGACAAGGTGATTCAATATAACCTTTTTAAACACTTTTCAAAACCCTGCCAACATGACCATTATGTTTCCTGATCCATGTTGCAGAAAATATCCAAATTGGATGATTGAACTAATACCGGAGTACGTCGCGCAGAAGCCACACCCTTATGATGATCAGTCACAGGTTGTGCCTCTCAGAATTTGTTTCTCTACATGTAGAAGGAAGAAAGCATGGGTACCCCCCATATTCCAGATCTCCCGGCCAACGGTTGGGCATAGACGGGACCGGCGCCACTCGGACCCTGTATAAAGGATGGACTGTCCCACAGCCTCTTACACAGTACTCCTAGTTCGAACAGTATCCATGACTCTGAAACGTAAAGCTTGTCCTCCTTTCCCCAAGTTTAACACTTGTTAATAGGACTTCACAAAGAAGCCGTATCAGGTTGGAAAGGGGAGTCCACCAATATTTCCCAAGCAATGCTTGTTAATGGATTTCAAACTTGATACCCAGATTACTTCTCGAACAGTTGAAGAAGTAATAAAATCATTTTTGACTTGCAGTCATTGCACTGCGAATGAGAGATGAGTTTCTTTTAAAGAGTTATGACCGGGGAGTCAATTACAAATAACAGCTTCCAAGTAAGGTGCCCTATGCTTTGAAAGTTTGAGCGAATATTTAAATCTTCTTAAAAGATAGATTTAAATGAAGAAATAGGATTTGGGGAACCTCTCCTTGGTAATATAGCTTTAATAAAGCTTCAGAAATCTCCTTCAGAATTATTGAAGGTCAAAGATAAATTTTAAATAAGATAAACTATTTTTAAAACTAATTAAAAGTATTTAATAAATATTCGAAGAATATTTATTAAATAAATAAGTATTTACTAATTAAATAACCTTTAAATGAATATTTGAAAATAATATTCATTAATAAATAGTAATTAAATGAATATTCAAAAAGTAATATTCACTTAATAAATAATCCTCAAATGAATATTTGAAAATAATATTCAGTACTATAAATAATCTTTAAATGAATATTCAAAATAATATTCATTTAAATAAATAGTATTTAAGTGAATATTCAAAACTAATATTCACTAAATCAGAAATTCTCAAATGAATATTCGAAAATAATATTCATTTAAATAAATAATCTTTAAATGAATATTCAAAATAATATTCATTTAAATAAATAGTATTTAAGTGAATATTCAAAAGTAATATTCACTAAATAAATAATTCTTAAATGAATATTGGAAAATAATATTCATTAAAGTAAATAATCTTTAAATGAATATTCAAAATAATATTCATTTAAATAAATAGTATTTAAGTGAATATTCAAAAGTAATATTCACTAAATCAGAAATTCTCAAATGAATATTCGAAAATAATATTCATTAAAATAAATAATCTTTAAATGAATATTCAAAATAATATTCATTTAAATAAATAAACTCTTAATGAATATTCAAAATAATATTCATTGTACTCAATAAT
Organism: Heracleum sosnowskyi; assembly: GCA_030848705.1. Classification (NCBI taxonomy): domain Eukaryota; kingdom Viridiplantae; phylum Streptophyta; class Magnoliopsida; order Apiales; family Apiaceae; genus Heracleum; species Heracleum sosnowskyi. The sequence continues at coordinate 434,781 of JAUIZM010000045.1, read as the reverse complement.
ATTTATTCGATATATTATGAAAATATATCTCCAAAAGTATATGAAATACCGACTCCCGGTCTTTTACAAAAGATACGACATATACACCCTTTATTATGGGTAATAATAAAGTCCGGCTTATAACTGATATCCCCATATCTAGCTTATAAGCCAATTCCCAATTCATTTCCTAGTAATAAATACTTTCTGGAAATATAATAATGATTATTAATAATAATCCTCGAAGTACATAGTATTCTGTCGCTGGAATCCCTCCGGGTTTCCACGACTATCTCTATATCTTAAATACTGACTCCCGGTCTAGAGTCGAACAAAAGTATGCTCTTATCACTAGAGCTACAAGGTATACCGGTTTATAAATACTTTATCTCAAAGTTCGTATATAAACCGAAAGTCAAACTTACACAATAAGCATATATCGCAAAACTATGCAATTCTATATATGGCAAAGCAGTATATAGTCAATACTTCAAAGTATCGAAATAGGAAACTTGCCTGGTGCTCGAGAAGTGGTAGGGGCTCGTGACGATGTCGGGCAATCTAGACAAAGTCAAAAAGAAAACGTACGATTAATCCCCTAGATAATCCACTTAATATCTAAAGCATAAACACGTACGCGAATCACCACCAAGGCATTACTAACTCGCTTTAGGCTCATACTAAGTCCATGTTAATCAAAAATTACTTAGGTCGCAGATTCGTTTTAGAAATCGGATCTCGCTCGTCCGTTTCACTAAGTGGTTTACAAAGTTATAATCATGTGCTCCTCTAAGGGGTTCCTTCGCACTTAACCTTGATTCAAACATTTTTATAAAATCCAAAAATAATCTTTTTGACACGAGGTCTTCTCTCATATCTTCATTATGACCTCTAGTATTTAATTACCAAGATTCGTAACCGAATATCTCATTTTAAAGGGGTTCAATTGAAGTTACGAACTCATGCTTACGGTTACGAACCGCTTTTACGAATTTTACCATAACGCATAAACCGTAAGTCAGAATGCTACGATTCTTGTGCCAAAACGATCTATGACTCGAGGTCCTCGAATACATGTCATATACTCAGTAAGGTCAGAAGATTACCTCTACTGTTATGCACGGTTTTTAAGGGTCAAGGAAATTTCGCCATTACGACGGCTATAACTCGGATATTTCCAAAATTAAAACCCTCCAAATAATCATTCAATCTACCACCAACACTCATGGACACTATTCATCATCATCACCACTGCCTAGACTAGGTTTGGTGCTCTAAATCATATTTTTCTATTTTCATAACATTCACACAACATACATGCTCTAAATCATGCATACAATCTCTATATCTCATCTAAACCATCAAAACTCAAATTAAGGGCTAGGGTTTGACAAGATGATTACCTTCCTTGATGTGTGTAGGAGCTTACTAAACCTTGTATAGCCCTTATATAGCCTTGATCTAGCTTAGATCATCCAAAGAAATCAAGAAAACCAAGTTAGCAATTCGGAGTTACTATTCATCATCTAAAAGAACTGGATAAAGGAGGTCCTTACCTTGCTTTTCTGGACGAGGATCCTAAAGAAGAGTTGTAGAGCATCTCAATACCTTTCCAACAAGCTATAGAATGCATGATTCCAGTGAGAAATGAAGGCGCTATGGCCATTTTACCAAGCTGATGTTCTGCTGGGCAGAATGGAGTTCTTGGTGGTGATGTTTGTTTTTGCTTTGGATCATGTTTGTATAATGTTTGTCCATCCACTTTATCTCATCCACTTGCATCCTATCTCTTTAACATCAGATCTCATCTTGCTTTAATGTGTTGGCAAAGTCTCATTGGCTAAGCAAAGATATTACTCCATTTTGTTGTTTAATGACTAGTGTAGCCTTGCCCCTTGGTTTTTATTGCTATTCTAACCTTGCCCCTTCATAATTCCAAGAGCCACTCACTCAATTAACTTGTATTGCAGCTCCATGAAGTCCTTGGGCCGAAATTTGGGCCTTTACCATGCTCTAGGGCTTTTTGTTCGGGCTTCGTTCAAAGTTCTTTAGTCGTTTGACTTACCGATTGAATTCTGTGATTGTCTCAGTGGTTTATCTCTTGTAAATCCCTCAAATATAATTCTCTTGATGATCATGTAGGATATTTAATCTTGATATGAACTCAATCCATAATCCATTTTTCGTTCGATTTATCGCTTAATCTCGTTATAAAGTTTCAGCGATTTCTTGAACGCTCGTTTCACTATCTCAGTGGTTTCATTCTAAATTCTCAAATCAATATAATGAAATTCCAAAATATTAAATCCTCCATTCCTCAAATTTAATATCTCATTTCTTGAATATAATAATATATAATTCACTGCTCGGTCAAATATTATGCTGAAATCAAAATTGGAATTTCTGAATTCCGATCGTCTTTACATACACTTATTTCCTCTGTGGATTACTAATATGACTTCGAAACATCCATACCACGTCCCGTACATAGGGTGGCGTGAAAAGTTTTCCAACTTACAAAATCACTATTCATCCATCCAAATTACTATTCACGTATGAATAGTACTATTCATCAAAAAGTGAATTCTTCTCTTAAATCCAGAAATTAGGGTTATCACCCTAACCCATTGCTCATCTCCCCTCTAGGGTTCACCATCTCATTTCCTGGACAATAGATTACTCCTATCTATGTCCTCAACCATCAAATTGATTTATTCTGACAATACACTTTCATTACAATCACTGTTCCTTAGAATCGCTATTCATTAATGCACTTATTCGTAAATAAGAAAAGTTTTAATTCTATCGAAAATCTGGGTTATTACAGTCTCCCCTCCATAAAAGGATTCCGTCCTCGGAATCAGTTTAGGAACAACTGGGGTTACCTTTCTCCCATGGCACTTTCTATTTCTCAGGTGGATTCTTCCACTTCTTGATTTTCTTCAAATTTCTCACTATCTTGACAACCTTATCTCTTAGCACTTGCACTTTTCTATCCGTGATTTTCCACAGGTTGTTCTTTGTAAGTCAGGCTAAGTTATATATCTAACTGCTCGTATCTTATCATATGCCGGGCATCTATAGTATACTGACGAGGCATATACACATGAACCATGTTATTACCATTCTACATGTTTGAGTAAGGCTGGCTCGTAGGCCACCTTTCTGATGCGTTTAAATTCTCAGATGGCCCAATGAATCTCGGGCTCAACTTCCTTTCATTACCAATCTTGTTAATTCCTTCTACGAGGATACCTTTTCGTAACACGCAAATCGATCCTCATTTTCTCTATCTTGTTTGTACAAAAATACACCAACATAAACTTGCTTGTCATTCATCAACATGCCATTTAGCTTGTCAATGGCATTCTTTCAAATCTCTAAACAGTTTGGTATCATCTTGGTGCATATAATATCTCGAACTATGGGTCTCGTGTAAATTTCCATCCTGTACTTCCTGATCATTCAGAATCCGTCTCTTTCTTAGTTTTACTAAGGGTATCGGCCACCACATTGGCCTTCCTCAAATAGTAGTGTATCTTACTGTCATGATCATTTGGCAATCCTAGCCATTTTCCAATTCCATCGTATAAATGTCAACTCACTTGTTGACGGTGTACTTCTTATTGAAACTAATCCGAGTGTTCTAGCAATCGATTCGAGTAACTCTTGCCATCTAGTAACGAGCTTGTCGGCCATCACTATTTTGGCCTTGCTATCTCATTGTTATCTACTATCAATCCCCCAGTATTCCTGCCTCTTCTCTAACCATTTTACAGAAAGCTAATCTACCTCCTATATTCAGTCATTCTATATCATCTCTTCTCTCTTCTTTCTGAAAGAAAGGCGAGTCTCTTGGGGAGTTTATTTGCGGGGAATGTTGTCTGGCTCGAGGACTCTTAATTCTTTTATCACAAATCATAATCTTCATATACACATAAGCACACCTATTTTCCTATCTGATAGACCTGAAAGTCGATCATGTTTGATCCTTTTTGATTCTGCACCTTTCCTTTATATATACAACATTTCGATATACTTAGGGCGAACACTATCGCAGACGACTCATTGTCAATTCACTACTTTCCATAAAAAGTTGCGGGTGCAATAGTCAACCCAAAATATCCTTACTGAAAACTCGGAGTGTCTATACCTGGTACGAATCGCAGTCTAGGTATATCCTCGAATTTACTCCCAACTGGTGATGTCCAATTCTCAAATAAGTTTGGAGATACACAACGCCCTCCAACCGATCCAACGACCATCTATAAGAGGGTACCTATTCTCAATGTTGAGCTAGTTTAACTCTTCGAGGTTCGATGCACATTCTTGTGCTAACATCTTTCTTTCTTACCACAAAACCAGGCTTACCACGGTGGTATACTGGGTCTTATTATACTCTTGCCCAACACTCTTCGTAACTGAGTTGCTAATCTTTTCACCCTTACTAGGGCTAACAGGAGGTGTAGCACTATACTCTGAATACTCGGTACTCATTCTCATGTCATCCAAATCGATATCTGGTAGCTCATGCCATCCAGATCGTTATCTGGTAGCTTATTAAAACCTTGTACAACCTCCCAAAATCATTATAATTTCCTTTATACTTGAGGTCTCTTTTCTAAGCATCAACTATAAGGGACCATCAAGCCTCATATCTCTGGCATCATAATTTCTCAGTCTGAACTATATTCAAGAATTTCTGAATCTGTCTCCATCCCATAATCATTACTCTCTTTTCTTTACCATCAGTTTGCTTCATTGGGTATTAGCCAACCCATCACTATTGTTATATCAACTTCTCCCAACTCGAAGGGAGTCAAACTTATTAAAAGTGTCGGTCTCATATTTCTAGTCCCTCACTTGTATGTACCAATTTTAGGGAAAATCTCTCGATTGGGTGGTAACCAGGGTAGATTCTCTGGGATACATTCTCAAACTTTTCAATCGCTGGAATTTATTGTTGGCTAGGTGCTTTTCTCTTTGTATCAACCATATAAGCTAGATAAGCCACACACCCATCCCATAACAACTCATTTGTTCATATTACCGTAGGAAATTTCGTAATTTGCTTCTGTCCTTTAAAGGACCACTCCCCTTCTCTGGGCAATCAAAACTTCACTCCAACATCGCCACGCGATTCTAGATTCATCATTTCAGCTCTAGTCGAAACCTTTAGGCTCGTTTTTCTTCTATATCCACCAACTTGGCCTCATACTCTGCCACAGTCATGGTTTCTTATTTCAACTCTAGGAACTTTTTATTTCCATCTGGATCTTCATATATTTTAGAAAACATTTCTCTAAAAACAATAATCTGAATCTCTCCCAAGTCACAACACCTTTTACCTCTAGGTTTGTCTTACAATTCTCACCAGTGATTCGCCTCTCCCTTCAGGAGATAGGCGTCGACCACTGTTTTCTGATTCTCTACAATACTCAGTATCTCAATTGACTGCTTTATCTTTTTAAGCCAAGCTCTGACCTCCACTGGGTCAGTGGTTCCATGGAATTTTGTGGGTTCTAACTGACTCTATTATCATTGGAGTTTCACAACACATTGCTATTCCTCCCACATATATCGATTGACCAACCTTTCATTATCATAATATCCTTAAGAGAGAAAATAGACTAAGTCTATTGATACGTCATCCATGTTCTATTCGTCATAGGGATCCGTTCTTGTCATTGACTATTTCGTTACGAATCTAACTCCTATCAGCGAATTTAACTTAATCGACCTGGTTGGCCTCCCCTTGATATTCAATAAGATAACAAGAATCATGGAGCTTCGGAAAGATAGCTCCCATATCAAAGAAAACATCACACACTGGTGATTACAAGGTTATGACTGTTAAGGTAACCTTATTTGAAATAAGGGAATTTACTGAGAGATCAATATGATCATAAGAACTCAATGTCGCGTGTCTTAATTTAAGACATTACTAAAGGTAATTAGCCTTCTTGTATTTCACAACTTACAAGTGATGGCATCCCATCAGACTTCTATCACACAGATAGACGGTCCTTGTGGCCCCTATAAGTATAGGGTTGTTCGTCTCAGTGGAATTTGAGAAGTACGAAAGAAATTCAAAGTTGAGTTAATAATTATCGTCGTTTGACAAATAATTTCTCAGATGGACACCTTGGATCAAAAGTAAACAGGTTCCAAGGGTGCGATTTCCAAAGAAAAGAATAACCAGAGAATACTGGTATTTAACACGGAAGTGGTGCTATATCACCATTAAATTACCCACTATTGAAGGAAAGTGGGGGTTTTAGATAATATCATTCACCAGGGCTTTGAAAACCTATAAGCAGGTATTATGACGGCCTCTGGCACAATTGAAACTAATTGTGAATTAACACAAGGGTCATCAAATACTTCGAAGAGGAATTATTCCCTTTCTCAATTCTCTCTTGGAGAGATGTCAAGATAGACCATAGATTAGGAATAATCAGCGTAATTTGCAACTGGGGAGGGTACTGCCATGGTCTCTACGGATGCCTTTTATGTCGGCTCCTCTATTGGGTAATCGTTCGATTCCGGAGCTTTTATTCTCCCTACACACCCTAAGGTGTTCGATACTTACGTCGTTGCTGACTCATAATAATCGCTACGGATTCAATCATCGATATTTGCAATCGCAGGGAGTTCTATCGGACCAGGCAAAAGCATCGCAAGCAAGCGTTCTATTCTATATGAAGGCTTCGATACCGTCGTCACTTATAGCAACAACGAATTCCACATGTCGAACGGGCGGTATTCCGGAAGATCGTTTAGAAACTGCAGTCTTCCCCCTGATTATTATTATAACCGTCCTTATACCACATTTTTCTTCTCCTCGTATCACTCCCGGGTGTTACCTAAGCGTACCCCAGGCAGCATTGCAACCTTTTCATTTAAGTCAATCCCAGACTTCCTTAGTCCGTCTTGATTCTTGAAATATATCTCGTCTTAGCGCATTTGTGTTACAATAACATTGTACATAGTACGTACCTATACAATCTCGTTCGAGGTAGCAAAATTCCTTGGTTCCTTAGTAAACACCATCCCTGGTGGAATCGCTTATCGTGGGAAATTAAACTCCATAGATAAGGTAATGCCTCTACGGTTTAAGGTAACTAAGTACCCTTAATCATACACGAAGTTCGAACGTCTCAGTTCTTACGTATGCTGCCTCCCTAGGGCAACTGCAACAGATTACGAGTAACAGGTCTCGTTCAAGTCGAATTAATCCACTGGTATTGGCTATACAGCCTCTACCTCATCTGCTTTTGGAGACTCTACTCCATTCTCTTCGTCATATCTCTTGGTGAATCATAATCGATTCTAAGTTCTTATCTTGTCACTTATTTGATCTCTGAGGATTCGTCCGGTCCTATCATAAGACCTCAACTAACATATCACATCTTTGTCAACACGTTCTCTTACAAGATTCTTACTTTGACCCACCATGGGTGTAACAGCCCCAGATCCGGGGTCGGGGATCTGGTCGTTACGGTCTCATTTCCATCAATAATACTTGTACTTGAATCAAAATAAATAAACAACATGCAGTGACCCCGCAATAATACACACTCACAACCAGTTATAGTCCCAGAGATGAAATTGAAATAAGCATAAAGTCATAGGATCCACAAGTTATAAGTTATTACAAGCCCAAAAGATCATCAGTTTTAAGCTTACAGATTCTTGCCATAGTTAAACATAAGTGATAATTATACAATAGTCTGAATCCCAACATATAACCATCCTAGCCTGCTAGAGGTTCCTACCTCAGCTATAGCCTCAAGGATGTCTGCGGGTAGCCCTCGAGCGGGTGCTACGCGCTTGCGGCGCGTCTGGCAAGGTCTGGCCATCTGTTGTTGTGATATCAATAAAGAAAGCAAGAGTGAGCAAAAGAGCCCACCACATAATATATATAACTGATTAACAAAAGGGTAATCAAATACTTACTACTCCTGTAATCCTTTATTATAAGTGAGCAAGTTTTAGTGCATTATAAAAGGATGTGGTTTCAAAGTAAACCAATATAATCTTTTCGTAGAAAAGAAATATCTGCTATATAAGTATAAGCAGAATATCAACACCTAACTCAAAAGATGCAGTTATAGTGTGATTTAATATAAACAACCCCCTTACCATAACCCCCGTTATGTAAGGTAATCACAGAGTCATATAAAAGATGAAGTGACAAGGTGATTCAATATAAACCAACCCCTTACCATAACCCCCGTTATGTAAGGTAATCCCAGAGTCATATAAAAGATGAAGTGACAAGGTGATTCAATATAACCTTTTTAAACACTTTTCAAAACCCTGCCAACATGACCATTGTGTTTCCTGATCCATGTTGCAGAAAATATCCAAATTGGATGATTGAACTAATACCGGAGTACGTCGCGCAGAAGCCACACCCTTATGATGATCAGTCACAGGTTGTGCCTCTCAGAATTTGTTTCTCTACATGTAGAAGGAAGATCATACGGGCTGTCATCCAGCCTCTGCTCCCCAGCCAACGGTTGGGCATAAACGGGACCGGCGCCACTCGGGCCCTTCAAAGAGGAGGGACTGTCATCCAGTTTCCTCGGGACTGTCATCCAGTCTCAAATACTCCTAGTTCGAGCAGTTATCCATGACTCTGAAACATAAAGCTCGTCCTCCTTTCCCCGAGTATAATACTCGTTAATAGGACTCCACAAAGAAGCCGTATCAGGTTGGAAAGGGGAGTTCACCAATATTTCCCAAGCAATGCTTGTTAATGGATTTCAAACTTAACGCCCAGATTACTTCTCGAACAGTTGAGGAAGTAATGAAATTATTTTGTCTTGCAGTCCTTGTACTGTGAACGAGATGAGTCTCTTTTAAAGAGTTATAACCGGGGAGTCAATTACAAATAACAGCTTCCAAGTAGGGTTCCCTATGTTTTGAAGGTTTGAGCGAACATTTAAATCCCCTTAGAGGGTAGATTTAACATGGAAAAGAGTCTGTGGGAACCACTTCCTTGATGAAGTACTTATTAATAGGACTCAGAAATATTCTTTATAATTATTGCAGGTCAAAGAATATTTCTAAATAAGATAAACTATTTTAGAAAATAGTTAAAGGTATTTAATAAATATTCGAAGAATATTTATTAAATAAATAAGTATTTACTAAATAAATACCCTTTAAATGAATATTTGAAAATAATATTCATCAAATAAATAGTACCTAAGTGAATATTCAAAAAGTAATATTCACTTAATAATTAGTCCTCAAATGAATATTTGAAAATAATATTCATTAATTAAATAAAGGCTAAATGAATATTCGAAATAATATTCATCCAGTAAATAGTATCTAAGTGAATATTCAAAAATAATATTCACTTATAATTAATCCTCAAACGAATATTCGAAATAATATTCGTTAAATAAATAATCTTAAAAGAATATTCCAAATAATATTCATTTAAATAAATAGACTCTTAATGAATATTCAAAATAATATTCATTAACTAAATAATCTTAAATGAATATTCAAAATAATACTCATTTAAATAAATAAACTCTTAATGAATATTCAAAATAATATTCATTAACTAAATAGCTCCCAATGAATATTCAAAATAATATTCATTGTACTCAATAATATTGATTCTATATATTATGAAAATATATCTACAAAGTACACGAAATATTGACTCCCGGTCTAAGGAGTAATAATCATATGCCTTACCCTGATGGCAATAATAACCCGGCTTATAACTAACATATCAAGTCTAGTGTATGAGCCGATCGATATACTTCCCACAAGCATATGCATATATATATATATACAGAACACAATCACAGTGTATATATATATTTCCAGGAGTAGTCATGCTTTTCATATAGCATACATATCAGATATACTATCACAACAACAGTAGAGAGTAGGTATGAAGACTTGCCTGGTAGTCGAGCGGGTATAGTGGTAGCTGGTCTCGGAACAGTCTGGTGATCTATACATATCATCAAAATATCCGAGGTTAATCACTTAAGCTTGAAAGCTACGCTTGTTTTACACTTATACCAAAGTACGTTTTTAAGTTAACCTTTAGTACGTTTCATTGCGCATGCTCGACTCCGACAATTTTATAAAATCAACGATTAATCATTTTAATACGAAACCTTTTCGAGGGTCTTTCTAGACGCTCCTAACATGTCATACAAAAGTATCGTAACCCACTTAGTCGTCTACAAGGTTCATTCATAGCCTCGAAGTTGTATGCATTTCATAGTTTGGTTTTACCGAACGTCGTTTACTAAAACGGACGCTCCTCCTAAACCGTAAGTCCGAATGTTACGATTCTCGCGTCAAAACGATCCTCGTAACACGAGTCAACTATTCATGGCATATAACCTTACTGGTCAGTGGGCTATTGACACGAAAAATGGCCAACACAAAGTGGTTTTACAAAATCGGGCATTATAACGGCTATGTTTACGCGATTCTCACGTTTTCGCATCACCGCGATTCATACGAGCACTACACACCAACCATCATACACATGATTCATCATGACTAATCTCATATAATCTCCTTATATCAACCACATGGATCATCAAGCAAGATCATCCACCAATCAACTAGCTAATCATGGATTTTAAAGCATCATATCATACTAACATGAAAATCAATCCTAAAAACACTTAATAATCAAAGTAGCTCTAGGGTTTCATGATTGTATACCTTCCTTGAAGTATATAAACACTTGGTAAGCTTTGTAGGATCCTTGATATGCCTTAGCTAAGCTTGAATCATCAATCAAAGACATGAAAAACAAGTTAGTTTCTTGAATTTCACTATTCATCCTCCTCAAAAACCCATTTTTCTACCTAGGTTAGAGATAGAATTAAAATCCAAGATTCATACCATATCTTAGTTATGAAATATAGGTCTTACCTACAAAGTATGAGAATTGTTGGATGCTTGAAGCTTGGTGTTCTTCTTTGTCCTTTTTGCTTGAGGCCGTATGTATTGTAATGGAGGGGGGAGGAGTTGGTTTTGCTTGCTCTTGCTTTCTATCAACTAATAATACATCTAGATATGATATGTATCATTTAACCTTGGATGCATCAACTTTGGATGTGTTGTCAAGCCCTTATTGGCTTCCCAGATTTTCTTATCCACTTAAAATTGCAAGCAAGTCCTCTACTTATAAGTAATTGCACCAAGTCCTTGGTTTAATTACATTTTGATGCTTATTACTTTAATAAAGTGCTTATGTCATGTTCCACTAGCTTTTGGCTAGGTGACGTCACTTTCTGTTAGCTTTTCCGGCGGTTAAACGCGAAGTTATCGTCCGTTTGTTAACCGTCTCTCGTTTACACTGCTATGTCCCTTCCTCAATATTTATTATAATCCTTTTGATGATCATATATGATATTTAATCTAGATATGAACTTAATTCATAATCCCAGATTCGTTCGCTTTATCGATTAATCTCGTTATAAAGTTTTCGGCGTTTTCTGGAATGCTCGTTTCACTGTCTCAGTGGTTTCTGTTCTTCATTCTTAAATCAATTATAATCAATCCTCAAATTATTAAATCCTCCATATTAATATCTCAATTCTTGGATTATAATAATATATAATCCGCTGTCTGGTCAAATATTGCACCGAAATAGATTTTGGAATTTCTGAATTCCGATCGTCTTTGCATACACTTATTTTCCCCGTGTATCACTAGTATGACTTCGAAATATCCCTAACACGTCCCGTACATAGGGTGGCGCGAAGAGTTTTCCAACTTCCCAAATCACTATTCATCCACCAGAATTACTATGCACGTATGGGAATTACTATGCACGTATGGGAATTACTATGCACGTATCATTTTTCTTCCCAGGGTTCATTAGCTCATCCTTGGACGATAGATTATTCTTATCTTGTATTATCAATCCATTTCCATCATTCATATAATACACAAAACCTTGGAATCACATTCATTGCAATACTTGTTCATTCATACATTATGGTTACAACCATACATTGCTTTACAATGAAAGTTTTAATTCCTACCAAAAATCTGGGTTATTACAATGGGTCCTCCTCTAGATCCTCCTATGGATCTTCCTTTATCGGGTCTCCGTCCATCTCAAGGAGCCCATCATCAAATGCCTACTCGAAGGCCTCGGGATCTGGTATCTCAGAATCCCATCCATCTACAACTCATACGAGTCGAGGTTACTAACCATGAAGTCCTAAGCATGGTTTCCCAGAAGAAGTCCCCTCTTGGGCTTCATCTCAAACAGTCAGGGTCATGTCTTCTAACCCTGCTATGAACTCTACTGGAGCTCTAGTTGTTCTTATCATTCTTAAGGGTATTGTAAGACTCAATCTCCTATCGTTTCTGAGAACTGTAACCTAACTCTCTGATACCATTTCTGTAACAGCCCCAAATCCGGGGTCTGGGATTTAGAGTAGTCACGATCCATTTAATCCTTGCCTTACCTGTATTACTCATAATGTACACAATTTAACTATTTATGACCCCATAATATATATCTCACACACACACACAGGTTAGAGTCTCAGAAACGACACAATACAATAACTGCGGAATAAACAACTTTTATTACAATACCCAAATGTTTTACAAAGTCTGATACTGGTACAATCTCTAAGTAATGGTACATTACCCACTAAGGATCCGGATGATTACAATCTTCTCATTCCACTCACATCTATACATAAGTTCAACAAGCTGCAGCCTGATCTGACTGGTTCGTATTATCTCCGGGATCACTGGTGCCCTTGTCATCCTGCTTCGCTGCTCTATAATATATATAAAACAATAGCAAGAGTGAGCAAATAGCTCAGCAAGGTAATGAAAGCATGGCATAACTATGCCTATGACTCAACCCAGAATAAAGCGGGTATAAGACAATATTTGTCAAAATATCTCTTTACCGAAAATATTTCCTCATCGGAATATATTCCAAAAATAGTACTATCGTAGTACTCCAAATATCATTTCATAATATCTCTGCAAACTTTTATTATACTATTGAACCAAGTTCCAGTATATTATAAAAGTTGAGGTTTCAAAATAACCCAATATAACCTTTTTGTAGGAAAGAAATATCTGCTATATAAGTATAAGCAGAGTATCAACATATAACTTAAAGATGAAGTTATAAGGTGATTTAATATAAACCAACCCCTTACCATAACCCCCGTTATGTAAGGCAATCACAGAGTCATAAAAAAGATGAAGTGACAAGGTGATTCAATATAAACCAACCCCTTACCATAACCCCCGTTATGTAAGGTAATCACAGAGTCATATAAAAGATGAAGTGACAAGGTGATTCAATATAACCTTTTTAAACACTTTTCAAAACCCTGCCAACATGACCATTATGTTTCCTGATCCATGTTGCAGAAAATATCCAAATTGGATGATTGAACTAATACCGGAGTACGTCGCGCAGAAGCCACACCCTTATGATGATCAGTCACAGGTTGTGCCTCTCAGAATTTGTTTCTCTACATGTAGAAGGAAGAAAGCATGGGTACCCCCCATATTCCAGATCTCCCGGCCAACGGTTGGGCATAGACGGGACCGGCGCCACTCGGACCCTGTATAAAGGATGGACTGTCCCACAGCCTCTTACACAGTACTCCTAGTTCGAACAGTATCCATGACTCTGAAACGTAAAGCTTGTCCTCCTTTCCCCAAGTTTAACACTTGTTAATAGGACTTCACAAAGAAGCCGTATCAGGTTGGAAAGGGGAGTCCACCAATATTTCCCAAGCAATGCTTGTTAATGGATTTCAAACTTGATACCCAGATTACTTCTCGAACAGTTGAAGAAGTAATAAAATCATTTTTGACTTGCAGTCATTGCACTGCGAATGAGAGATGAGTTTCTTTTAAAGAGTTATGACCGGGGAGTCAATTACAAATAACAGCTTCCAAGTAAGGTGCCCTATGCTTTGAAAGTTTGAGCGAATATTTAAATCTTCTTAAAAGATAGATTTAAATGAAGAAATAGGATTTGGGGAACCTCTCCTTGGTAATATAGCTTTAATAAAGCTTCAGAAATCTCCTTCAGAATTATTGAAGGTCAAAGATAAATTTTAAATAAGATAAACTATTTTTAAAACTAATTAAAAGTATTTAATAAATATTCGAAGAATATTTATTAAATAAATAAGTATTTACTAATTAAATAACCTTTAAATGAATATTTGAAAATAATATTCATTAATAAATAGTAATTAAATGAATATTCAAAAAGTAATATTCACTTAATAAATAATCCTCAAATGAATATTTGAAAATAATATTCAGTACTATAAATAATCTTTAAATGAATATTCAAAATAATATTCATTTAAATAAATAGTATTTAAGTGAATATTCAAAACTAATATTCACTAAATCAGAAATTCTCAAATGAATATTCGAAAATAATATTCATTTAAATAAATAATCTTTAAATGAATATTCAAAATAATATTCATTTAAATAAATAGTATTTAAGTGAATATTCAAAAGTAATATTCACTAAATAAATAATTCTTAAATGAATATTGGAAAATAATATTCATTAAAGTAAATAATCTTTAAATGAATATTCAAAATAATATTCATTTAAATAAATAGTATTTAAGTGAATATTCAAAAGTAATATTCACTAAATCAGAAATTCTCAAATGAATATTCGAAAATAATATTCATTAAAATAAATAATCTTTAAATGAATATTCAAAATAATATTCATTTAAATAAATAAACTCTTAATGAATATTCAAAATAATATTCATTGTACTCAATAATATTTATTCGATATATTATGAAAATATATCTCCAAAAGTATATGAAATACCGACTCCCGGTCTTTTACAAAAGATACGACATATACACCCTTTATTATGGGTAATAATAAAGTCCGGCTTATAACTGATATCCCCATATCTAGCTTATAAGCCAATTCCCAATTCATTTCCCAGTAATAAATACTTTCTGGAAATATAATAATGATTATTAATAATAATCCTCGAAGTACATAGTATTCTGTCGCTGGAATCCCTCCGGGTTTCTACGACTATCTCTATATCTTAAATACTGACTCCCGGTCTAGAGTCGAACAAAAGTATGCTCTTATCACTAGAGCTACAAGGTATACCGGTTTATAAATACTTTATCTCAAAGTTCGTATATAAACCGAAAGTCAAACTTACACAATAAGCATATATCGCAAAACTATGCAATTCTATATATGGCAAAGCAGTATATAGTCAATACTTCAAAGTATCGAAATAGGAAACTTGCCTGGTGCTCGAGAAGTGGTAGGGGCTCGTGACGATGTCGGGCAATCTAGACAAAGTCAAAAAGAAAACGTACGATTAATCCCCTAGATAATCCACTTAATATCTAAAGCATAAACACGTACGCGAATCACCACCAAGGCATTACTAACTCGCTTTAGGCTCATACTAAGTCCATGTTAATCAAAAATTACTTAGGTCGCAGATTCGTTTTAGAAATCGGATCTCGCTCGTCCGTTTCACTAAGTGGTTTACAAAGTTATAATCATGTGCTCCTCTAAGGGGTTCCTTCGCACTTAACCTTGATTCAAACATTTTTATAAAATCCAAAAATAATCTTTTTGACACGAGGTCTTCTCTCATATCTTCATTATGACCTCTAGTATTTAATTACCAAGATTCGTAACCGAATATCTCATTTTAAAGGGGTTCAATTGAAGTTACGAACTCATGCTTACGGTTACGAACCGCTTTTACGAATTTTACCATAACGCCTAAACCGTAAGTCAGAATGCTACGATTCTTGCGCCAAAACGATCTATGACTCGAGGTCCTCGAATACATGTCATATACTCAGTAAGGTCAGAAGATTACCTCTACTGTTATGCACGGTTTTTAAGGGTCAAGGAAATTTCGCCATTACGACGGCTATAACTCGGATATTTCCAAAATTAAAACCCTCCAAATAATCATTCAATCTACCACCAACACTCATGGACACTATTCATCATCATCACCACTGCCTAGACTAGGTTTGGTGCTCTAAATCATATTTTTCTATTTTCATAACATTCACACAACATACATGCTCTAAATCATGCATACAATCTCTATATCTCATCTAAACCATCAAAACTCAAATTAAGGGCTAGGGTTTGACAAGATGATTACCTTCCTTGATGTGTGTAGGAGCTTACTAAACCTTGTATAGCCCTTATATAGCCTTGATCTAGCTTAGATCATCCAAAGAAATCAAGAAAACCAAGTTAGCAATTCGGAGTTACTATTCATCATCTAAAAGAACTGGATAAAGGAGGTCCTTACCTTGCTTTTCTGGACGAGGATCCTAAAGAAGAGTTGTAGAGCATCTCAATACCTTTCCAACAAGCTATAGAATGCATGATTCCAGTGAGAAATGAAGGCGCTATGGCCATTTTACCAAGCTGATGTTCTGCTGGGCAGAATGGAGTTCTTGGTGGTGATGTTTGTTTTTGCTTTGGATCATGTTTGTATAATGTTTGTCCATCCACTTTATCTCATCCACTTGCATCCTATCTCTTTAACATCAGATCTCATCTTGCTTTAATGTGTTGGCAAAGTCTCATTGGCTAAGCAAAGATATTACTCCATTTTGTTGTTTAATGACTAGTGTAGCCTTGCCCCTTGGTTTTTATTGCTATTCTAACCTTGCCCCTTCATAATTCCAAGAGCCACTCACTCAATTAACTTGTATTGCAGCTCCATGAAGTCCTTGGGCCGAAATTTGGGCCTTTACCATGCTCTAGGGCTTTTTGTTCGGGCTTCGTTCAAAGTTCTTTAGTCGTTTGACTTACCGATTGAATTCTGTGATTGTCTCAGTGGTTTATCTCTTGTAAATCCCTCAAATATAATTCTCTTGATGATCATGTAGGATATTTAATCTTGATATGAACTCAATCCATAATCCATTTTTCGTTCGATTTATCGCTTAATCTCGTTATAAAGTTTCAGCGATTTCTTGAACGCTCGTTTCACTATCTCAGTGGTTTCATTCTAAATTCTCAAATCAATATAATGAAATTCCAAAATATTAAATCCTCCATTCCTCAAATTTAATATCTCATTTCTTGAATATAATAATATATAATTCACTGCTCGGTCAAATATTATGCTGAAATCAAAATTGGAATTTCTGAATTCCGATCGTCTTTACATACACTTATTTCCTCTGTGGATTACTAATATGACTTCGAAACATCCATACCACGTCCCGCACATAGGGTGGCGTGAAAAGTTTTCCAACTTACAAAATCACTATTCATCCATCCAAATTACTATTCACGTATGAATAGTACTATTCATCAAAAAGTGAATTCTTCTCTTAAATCCAGAAATTAGGGTTATCACCCTAACCCATTGCTCATCTCCCCTCTAGGGTTCACCATCTCATTCCCTGGACAATAGATTACTCCTATCTATGTCCTCAACCATCAAATTGATTTATTCTGACAATACACTTTCATTACAATCACTGTTCCTTAGAATCGCTATTCATTAATGCACTTATTCGTAAATAAGAAAAGTTTTAATTCTATCGAAAACCTGGGTTATTACAAGGCAGACAACTCTTGTCAATTACATCTCATGTTATTCCCTAATAAAACTTTAGCCTCTTGAATAATTGAGTCACGGCTGTAGCACGACAAACTCAAAATTCTGAGTCAAGTCTAACCCAACATTTCGTACAATTGAATCATTCTCCAATGGCCCAC
Organism: Heracleum sosnowskyi; assembly: GCA_030848705.1. Taxonomy (NCBI): domain Eukaryota; kingdom Viridiplantae; phylum Streptophyta; class Magnoliopsida; order Apiales; family Apiaceae; genus Heracleum; species Heracleum sosnowskyi. The sequence goes on along the minus strand of JAUIZM010000045.1, from coordinate 417,023 downwards.
GGCTGTAGCACGTAACGACCATTAGATTCTAATTCATTGTACACATCTCTATGTAATAGACAAGTATTTCTTATCTCGAAATCAAAGCCCTCGGCTGTAGCACGAAATGACAATGATTCGAAAATAAAATCTACTTTCTACCATGTTGGAAGGCTATGACCGACACAAGCCCGTTGTGTCATTGGCCAATTACTACTTGATATTATAAAGGAGGGTTTTTATTTTACTAAGGTCACGGAACATTTTCGTATAAACCTATAAGTCTAACGTGTTTTAAGTTTAATAGATAATATAAATCTATAACAAAAACACGAAAAATCCCAATATTATTAGTCAAGTCAGATCCAACATTTTGTACAATTAAATTAGATTCCAATAGCCCACGGCTGTAGCACGTAACGACCACTAAAATCTAATTTTGTACACATCTAATGTAACAGACAAGTATTTTCATGTTGATCGGTAACAGAGCCCTCGGTTGTAGCACGAAACGACAATGCACCGAAAACAAGAAATACTTTCTGTCATGTTGGAAAACCATAACCGATACAAACCCTTTTGTGCCTATGGCCGATTACAACTTGACATATATAATACATGGATCTCATCTTCTCTGTTATTAACTAATAATTAAAACTCTTTTAATTATTAATTCTATTTCTAAACTCTTTAGAAAATTAATCTCTCCTTTAATTTAATTTCTTAAATTAAATCAATAATTAATAATATTAAGATCACATCTTAATTATTTTATAATCAATTAAATCTTATTTAATCAATTAATAAAATTGCTAACTAATTATTCGTTTCATAAATAAATAATTATCAGCCATTATTAATTAACTAATATTATTTAACAATCATAATCATATTATAAAGAGATTCTCTTTTCTGAATTAAATATTTCAAATCAATAATCGATAATCAGATGATTCCCAGATCGGGGGGAGCATTGTCAAGAGGCTTCACTTAATACCCCTTTCTTACAGATCAATATCTATTTTTGACAGAATCATCCTTTCTCTCAATATTGAAAATTCATATTTAATCACGTGTTTCATAAACACAAGAATCTCATGATTATATTTATAATATTAATATTAAGGTAAGAAACGATTCCTATTCCAGATTTTCTAGAGCACGCCTTATGTTGATTTAAGTTCGCCTAAATCTATCATCGCATGGTAAATATAGGCATATATCTCATATATAAACATAAATAAACATGTAAGCATGCAAGTAATATCATGTCACACAATGATATAATGATGTATGGATTTATTATAGTATTTAAAAGCATTTAAAACAATTAATACATGCTTTAAAACACTTCCAGGAATATAAATAGTTCATAACTATTTTATAAAAAATATTTGACCACTCCATTAGATCCGTCTCGGAAAAACGAATCCAACGATATATCGCACGCCCAAAACGGAGTTACGGAACTCCCGAAAAATCAAATTTAATTTTGGGCAGAGGGCTGTAATGCATTACGGGAATGCGTTACAACAATTAAATCCAATTAACTGAGTAACGCATTTGTTAAATGCGCAATCAGCCCTGTAACGCATGTCTCACATGCGCAACAGTCGGTTTAACCAGCCACCACTCACACGCATTTAACGAATGCGTGACCAGCGCGTGGTCCCCACTCGCGCGTGGGTTCCACGCGCCTGATCCCTTTCTTTTTGCTTTTTCAGTTTTTTTTTTTTTTAATTTTAAAATCCTGACATTTCAGCTTTCGGCCGTTGCTGTGTAAAGTTGTACTGATTGTGTCAGATAGAAAAGTAATGCCCGAACAGTTACACCGAACAGTTACAAAAAAAAAATAGCACAAACAAAAAACTGATCTAATCAATTAATGCCCCTAATAACAATAACTTTTATTATTATTTAATTTTAATATTAATAAATTAATTAACAATTAATTAATAAATTAATAAAAATTATCAAAACATGATTTCTAAAATCAATCAGCAACAAAAATATTAGATCATCAAGGGGTTCTTGTGCAAAATTTTAATTTCATATTTATCCACATGCATAATTATTTTATGAATTTTAATTAAAACAATTTTAAAAAATTCATAATAAATAATCTATACATCAGAAAATTATGAAAAAAAATATCCAGATGATCCACAACACTTGTAGAATCCAGATCAATGGTCAAAATCACATGCAAAATTTATTTTGAATTAATTCATAATTAAATCTAAATAAACTTGCAAAAATCATAATAAATCCATACATGCATAAACAATTCTGAAATTTTTTATATGAGTCTCTATATGCAAGAACCTAACTCTGATTCCATTGAAGGAATTTACGGACGAGCGGAAGCGCGATATAACAATTATTCCGTAAAAACCATAAATCGTGCATATAGAAAAGCATATAAAAATTCTAAAAGTGCGAGGGGTTATGATCATACCTTAAACATTCGAAGCTTTTCAAATATGGTGTTCGCAAGCAGTTGCTCCTCAGAGTGTGAAGCACTCTACCGGTATCCACCAAAAATTGTTCTTCGACGAAGCTTTTTATAAAATCTTGATTTTATAAAAATGGAGATTTAAGAAAATGAAAGAGAGAGAGGAAGAAGATGAAGATGGTGGCTACTAGGTTTTTCACAAAAACCAAAGTATATTTTAGAATGAGCCATCTCATTCTATTTATAGTCTCACTTTAGGGTTTTTAATATTATCTTAATAATATTTCTTAACCCCACATTTTATCTTATAAAATGCTCTAATAATAATTAAAACTATTTTAATCATTATTTCATTTTCTAAACTATTTAGAAAATAATTCTCTCTCTCATAATTTAAAACTTTTCATCAAAGAAAATATTCTTTTATGGTGTGACCCTGTAGGTTCAAAATTAAGCCGGTAGTAGAAATAAATAATAATAAACATTTTATTTATTATTTATATGAATTCTAATAATTCATTAAATATAATTAACTAATTAATTTTATTTATTCTACATCGTGAGTGATGCTTCTCAACATATCGCGACTATCCGGATAATATGAATTCACTGCTTAGAATACCAAGAACCTGTCAGTGACTAGTTACCGTACAATCGATTCCTTCTACCCTACAATATCCCGATTAAATACAAGGCATGGATCTCGTGTCAAGCCTATCAAATTTAATCATATGATTCCTTATTCATAATGCAAAGCTCATATTAATGCAAATTAGAAACGTCTTTCTAATTTCATTCACTCTGGCCAGAGATTCCAGAACTTGCATACTAAGAATAACATAGGATATTCACTTCCTTACTGGAAGGGGTAGATCCTTTATTGACCGTTAACTATCTCCATACACAAAACCCTATGCCCAGAATAGACCTAATGGATGTCCTTGAGACTAAGGACTAAACCAAAGCACAGTTCATTATATACAAGATTACTCTAATGATCTCAAGTCTAAGGACACTTGTACTACTATCACCCAGTGAACAACTATAGACACGTGAGTAAACTCCATTAGTTGTTCAACTTATCGAGTCATGTTCAGTGAACTTATTCCCTAATAAGCACCTACATACTAGCTATAGTGTCACCACACAAATGCCTATGAGAACAGACATCCTCCTGAAAGGAGCAAGCATAGTATGTACCAATCTTTGCGGATTCACTAACTTCCAATTAGTTATCCTATGATCAGGAACTGTTTAAGTCTAGAGTTATCATCTTCTAGATCTCACTATTATAATCTCATTATAATTCTAGAAGCTTTACTCTAAACTATGGAACATCTTATTTAAAACACTTTAAATAGATAAAGCCCGTAATAAAAACAAATAAGTCTTTTATTAATATCAATGAAATCAAATAAGAGTACAAGAAAGATCTTCCTAAATCATCATACATGATTGGATTTTAGGACAAACTCTTTCAAAGACTGCTTAGAGAAGCTCATCCAGAAATTGTAATTCAATATGAAAACTCAGAAGAGAAGCAAGCCAGGCTAGCTTAGGAGTTACTTGATGAGATTGAAGAAGAAGAGAAAGAGGAAAAGGAACTTGAGGAACTCCCTAAACCCAAAAAGAGAAAAGGTGGAATTAAGCATAGGGCAAAGAAAAACCCAAGGCTAAAGCAAAGAGCCAAGAGACCTGTTTCTCTACAAACGGAATCAAGAGAAAGAGAAAGCACACCACCTCCAGTTCAAATCCCTAAAGAGGTGATCAACCCAACTGTGAACTTCCATGGAGAGCCAACAATTCCAAAGGAGGAACTTGTGGACTTTGACAAAATTGAAGTGCCTAAATTTCTATTGGAAACCAAGCCAAAGAAAAAGGTTTCAAGGAAGCAAACTCCAAAGGCTCCTATCCTTGTGTCTAGAGTACCCCCAATTGTCAAACAATCAACTGTTGAGAACAAGGATGACTTCATCTATCAGGCAAAAATTGAAGAATACTCTGGCATCAATCTATTCCTAGATGAAGTGTCAGAAGTAAGGGGAATTGATAAATACAACCAATTGCCTGAGAGATTGGTGTTTGTCTACAAGAGAGGAAAGCAAAGGACATGGCCTCTTAAAAAGGTACTTGGAGAAAATTATCACACTTTAACCAAAGTATTCTCTAGCATCAAGAGAAATACAAGGTTCTCCCAAGTAGCCAGAAGTGAAATAATAAAGAGGATTGAACGGATAAGAGCAGAATGGAATTCTCCATCAAGTCTACCAAGGAAATTGAAGATCCCATATAATGGAGAGAATATTCACAGTCAGCCATTTTGGATGATGGAATTCAGGGATGAAGATGGATGCAGGAGATTCTTCGGGATGGAAGACCAACTGTCTAAGGCTAGCACTCAATACCTTAGATGGTTGCAATTAAAGCTTAATCCAAAAATTGCTGAAGAAGATGCCTTCTATAGGCAACTCCAAGTGCAGATAGAATTAAATTCTGCCAAGGAAGGAAAGACAAGGGTGTTGCCAACCATAAAAAAGAAAACAGAATTGATCTGCTCAGTCTAGAGGAGCTACCTTTCTCTGTAAATCTCTCAACCTTTCTGTATTCATTTTTGTAGCTTAATACAATTATGCATCTATCAATAAATCTGTTTAGGGGAATGTTTTTGTTATCATCAAGTCCCTGAATTTATGGATTTATAACTATCAAACATAAATTGGGGGAGATTGTTAGGAATATGTTGTACTTGATGATAACTTTACATTTATGCACAAATTGTATAAGTATAAGTTTTGTAACTGTCAACGAATGAGGCATTATAACTCTATCCGTTGACAGGAAGCTCATCAACGGATGAGGTACTGTAGCATACTGTAGTATCTCTATCTATTAGTTGATAGTGTTTTTCTATGAGTCATGTTGACTATAAGTGGATATTCATAATAGGATAGCCAATTGTAAATATGCTATGCTATGTAATTCTGTCTAAGTAAAAGTATGTCAACGGATGATTACAGGATACTATCAACGGATACAGCCCAAGCTTCAACGGATGACTTTGTATACCATCAACAGATGATCAACTCATTGTCAACGGATGATTGGTTACACTGTCAACGGATGATCAAGTCAACCTCAACGGATGCTACCTGGGGATTAGCAGTTGATTGAGACAGGTTGATCTGACAGATCACATGGGTTGATAGTAGGTACTAAAGCAGTATGGAAGCCATACCTTGGAAACACAGAAGAAAGAAGCTTTCCAGTTACACAAGGGATTTGAGAAAGGTATAAGGAATTGATCTGTTCACAAGGACAACCTTTCAGCTACATTTGTACATGGAGTGGTGTAGCAAGTCAAACAAGAATTAGATTAGTATTATCTTATTCATGTTAGTACTTGTAAACTTGGGACATATAACCAAGTGTAGCAACTCTTTGGTAGACAAGAAAACTGTTTTGTAAGTTCATTTGCTTAGGTTTCTTGAATATCCTTATAAGCAAAGAGTTGTAAAAATAGCAGCTGTGTACATTTTGTATCACAGAGTTTTCTTCAAATAAACACATCAGGTGGTACATTTAACCACCTGATTTTTTATATGCTTGTGCTTATTTGTCATATAGTAATTATCTTTTTATAAGTTTCTGTGGTTTTTATCAGAAATTTATAAACTATCAAGAATTGTATTCAACCCCCCTTCTACAATTATACTAAGTAATACAAGTGTGTAATCTGGGAATAACAAGAGGCAGAAGAAAATTTAATTAATGTTGTTACTTGCTAAAAAGAAAAAGAAAACATTGTATTGCAGTTGGTCCAAGAGGCAGAGGGGTAGATGAGGGTGTGCAAAGAGCCCAACTGCAGCGGGGCCCCAATCTACAAGAGTCCCTAAATATTACAAGCCCGTTATATATGTGTAGAATAGGGTTAAATGACATTTTGGTCACTCAACTCACTACAAAGTTGCAATTGGGTCATCGCACTCAAAAAGCTTTCAATCAGGTCACATAGCACTTAAAAGCTTTCAATCGAATCACTAAACAGGAAAAAAAAATCACGACCGTTAACTCATGTTGACTTTAGACGGAATCCGTTAAATCATCCTCCAACTCAGCCTCCAACTCATCCTCCAACTCAGCCTAATTCATTCATTCAAATTTTTTCAAAATCAAAAAGAAAATTTCCAAAATAAGAATTTAAAAATCAAAACCTCTCTCTCTCCCGACACCTTTGTCTTCTCTGCCATCTCTCCCTCTCTCTCACCACCTTCACCTCCACTATTTCCGACGAGCCGCCGACACAAAGTATAATTTCGTAATCTTCCACTGCTTTGACCTCCACATGGGCACCATTATAATCCCTCATTTTAAACATAACTTGCATAGCCCCAAGATTCATTTTATCAATGACAACATGAAAAACGTGCTGACTAGGATCTTTAGCATTTTTCACAGCCGAATTCACCACCACCGAAGCTGCAATTACATTATCAGAGAAAATAGCATAGTGATATAGGTCCGGATCTTCAAGCACGAGCGGAGGTTGCTTCCCTTCATCAGATTACTTATCTGGATTGCAATCCTCTCTTCCATTAGCCTCATCGTGACACAATGCAAGCTTTTGGGGATGGATTTGGCAGCAATCAAACTCGAAAAAGCTCCTTGCTTCGTAGCCTTAGTCAACTGCTCATTCTGCGCAAAAATCGCATCTTTCAACTTCTGAATCTTGAGTTGATTATCAAAAGACGCTTTAGCCTCGGTAATGACTTGTCTCGTAACCTTAATCCGTTCTTTAACATCCTTCTCAAACTGCCTCAACAGCGATTCATTAATCGAACTAGAATCGGAGTTATGTAGTGCTTGGTAAGCAGGTTTAGAAAGGAGATCAGTATAATTACGAGATAGATGAGAAAAAATTACCTCCACTCTGCCTATAGCACAACTAATACCAACCCATCCACACTCATACCAGCCACACCTCAACATACACTCGCACACTGATGTTACTGGCCCTGCACCAAAACCACATAAAGACTCACACCAGGCGTTCCTAGACACAACTAGTAAACTCTCACTCTCAACTAGTAAAATATTTTTCGGTAGTCGCCCTCCTCCCGACTGTTACACGGCGTCGCATCCACTACCACGCCAAACCCAAACACACGTATCTATATATATATGTATATGAGGGAGGAGAAAGAAAATGAAGGGGAAAACGAGAGAGATGGAAGAGATATAGAGGGATGTTAATTGGGAGAGAGAGATGGAAAGGATTTGAGAAAATAAGAAACAAGACCGAGTTCTACCGATTGAAATTGGGGGTGGTAGTGGTACTGCTAATTTAGGGATTGAAGATGGAGGGGTATTTTGGTAAAATCGTGGGTTAATGATGGAGGGGTATTTGGTAATTATTTGTAAAAAATTGGGGGTTTTATTTGTAAAATCGTGGGTTATTGGTAAAATTGGAGATGTACAGCCATGTCAGCCGCCCAGTCATCTTTCCATCCAAAATTTAACGGAACCAACGACAAGTGATCTGAATGAAAGTTTCAAAGAGTGTAGTTATTTGACTGAAATCTTTTTCAGTTCGATGACCCACTTGCAACTTAGGGGTCAGTTGAGTGACCAAAATGCCTATTAACCCGTGTAGAATATGAACATTTGATTGATGATTTTGCTTCAAAAATCATTCGTAGAATAACATTTTTTAAATAATTAGTATTATTAGATTATACTTGTATTAAAAAAATAATTGTTTGTTTAAATAAAATATTGGCTTTTGATTTCTTTTTGTGTGCTTCAATCTTAAAAGCTCTTTGTGTTGGAGTTCTGACAATCCTAAAAACTCTTTGTGTATTTGAAGTTATGATAATTTTTTGCTATATAAAAGACCCAAATTTTAAATTTAACACAAAACCTCTAAAAAACATTGATACGGGTCTGCCAAGACCAAGAGGTTGGTTGGACATGATACATATATCATGTCCTCTCGGGGGGTTGTCACATGCCAACAACCGGGGGTGGGTTGGTTTCGGAGGGACTTGTATCATATGTGTGCAACTTTAGAGGGCCTCTTTTGACTATTGGGCTTACCCCAATATCAATATGGGCCTCTTTTTGCCCAAAAGCCCATTGGGGTAGCCTGTGTATTACCAACAGAAAACACACCCAGAAGATTAAAACAAAAAGTTAACCTATTTGATCATTCTTCTTGCTTGGCCCATTCTCTCTGTGTTTCTCACTTCCCAAATACTGGCGGGTCATACTTTCTTCTTCATTATCATCAGTTCATCACTGTATTTATGTATATATATGCAGATGAATATTGAATTTCTGTATGTATATGCGTGTGTTTGTATTGCAGACGAGGTTTAGCAGCTGTACGTGATCTTAGGAAAGGGGAATTGATTCTTAGAGTTCCAAAAGAGGCATTATTTACAACTCAAAGTGTTGTGTTGCAAGATCACAACTTTACTGTAGATCTTCAAAAATATCAAACCCTCTCTTCTACTCAGGTTCTTGTGCCATTTTTACTTCATTTTGTATTGTATGCTTGCTGTTAAGGATATTCTATGTGTGATGTCCAGGAGAAACAATACTTTGCTCATATGTTATCTATACTCCATACCTTGTTCATTCTACACTACACTCCATACCTTACCCACTTCACATTCTATCCTAGTAGTTTGTAATATATATAAGCATGTAATGTCATTGTAATAATCATCCAAGTAATATACAATGTAGCCTTTGAGCTTACTCTCGTTTGTAGTATAGTTATATTATTATCTATCTACATATATATTATTAGAGTTTTTATCATGGTATCAAAGCCATAAGGGAGTTTCAAGGCTTAACAACCTTCCCTTCGATCCTATCTTAATTTTCGCATTCTAGTCCCAGAAATTTTTCTGTAGTCCCAGAAAATTTCTGCATCTTATATAATTTTTCGGTTTGTCATGTTTTAATAAATTGCTTCGGCAAAAGTGTGTTTTCCATCCATTCCAAAAAAAATCTTGAGCAAGGTTACAATCGGTCTCATCAGCAAATTCAACAACCCAACAGCAGTAGTAAATCTCAATCCACATCTTTATTTGGAGTGGCCACTTACTACATGTCTATAGCTGGTATTCGGCATGTAGATAACTGGGGTGACACTTACGAAATATCTATAGATAGTTTCCGGCATGTAGGTAGCTATACTTAGCTTCAATTCAAGCGCATTAATTTGTTTAGCCAAGAGCCAAGAGCCAAAAGAGCCAAGAGCCAAAAGAGCCAAGAGCCGGAGCAAACAAAAACAAGTCGCAAAAATTCAAGCCAAAGAGCTTCACATCATTTAACGTACGCTGCAACTTGCTGTTTGAATTATATCGTCAAGTTGAATGTTTCCGATTCTATCCAACATACAACTTGAGGGAGGATGTTAAGGATATTCTATGTGTGATGTCCAGGATGTTGGTAATCAAAAGTTGATAAATTAAAATGGTCTTGAGCTTTACTTAAACACTCAATCAATTAAAACACTGAATGTATGTATAACAAACGCGGAAAGGAGATAAACTAATACAAGCCTTCTTCTCATTTAATAAACTGATTATAAGTAGATATATATAGAACAGAAACAACGTGATAACTAAAACCTACATTATCTCCACTACTTTAATGGACTTCAACTAAGTCCACTAAGCCCACTACATCTCCTAATTAATCTCAACTACACACGACTTATTTTTGTTGCTACTACATGCTAATATTAACAACAACAATAAATCATTTTCTTCTCAAAACACATAAAACAAATACTTAACTAAATGAAACAAATAATTACTAACTAAATTTAAGATTATTCCAACAATCACCCCCATAATCTTAAATTTACGAAGCACTTCTCTTCATCTCTTTGTTGATACATAATTTTTTTTATCAAACATTTGTCTTCTTCATTTGTGTGATGCACTTCTCATCACCTAGCATATTGTTTGTTGATGAACTTTTCACCAACATATACTTTGGATATAGAGCACTTCTCTCTAAGTTTTTCTTCGATTGATGCACTTCTCATCAACATATCTTTGATTTTTGGAGCACTTCTCTCCATGGTGCACTTCTTACCCGCATCTTTTACATGGCTTCTTGACCCGCATCTTTTACATGGCTGCTTGTGCCATTGTTCCTTTCTCATCATTTTGAATCTTCATTATCTTGCCATAATCAAGCCCTCACAAGCCCTTTGATCATTTGGCTCTGATACCAAGTGTTGGTAATCAAAAGTTGATAAATTAAAATGGGCTTGAGCTTTACTTAAACACTCAATCAATTAAGACACTGAATGTATGTATAACAAACGCGGAAAGGAGATAAGCTAATACAAGCCTTCTTCTCATTTAATAAACTGATTATAAGTAGATATATATAGAACAGAAACAACGTGATAACTAAAACCTACATTATCTCCACTACTTTAATGGACTTCAACTAAGTCCACTAAGCCCACTACATCTCCTAATTAATCTCAACTACACACGACTTATTTTTGTTGCTATTACATGTTAATATTAACAGCAACAATAAATCATTTTTTTCTCAAAACACATAAAACAAATACTTAACTAAATGAAACAAATAATTAATAACTAAATTTAATATTATTCCAACACAGGAGAAGCAATACTTTGCTCATATGTTATCTATACTCCATACCTTGCTCATTCTACACTACACTGAAAGCCTTGTTATTTTGATGATAATATTGTTACATATATTTTGGCAATGATATTTATGCTACTAACATGCTTTGATTTGATGATAATATTGTTACATATGTTTTGGAATGAAATGTGTACTGTTATCATGCTGTTAGTAAGTTTTGCAGGGAATTAACTTGTATTCAGCAAGCTGTATGGTCTTTTAGCAAGCCGTTTCTGGGCAAAATTCATTCCCAGAAAAACAGGAACAAAGAAATATTTATGAACTGATTATATGATTAATATATAAGGATTCTCTGCATATATAAAGTATGTTTAATGTATTTAGAGCTCATTTTCAAACCGATTTTTTCAACAAAAGACTTTTTTCTTAAAGGTATGAGTTGATTTTCAAAACAAAGACTTTCTTTCCAACAACTCCAAGACTTTTGTTAAATGTAGGTGATGATTTTCAACACATAGATTTTTCTCACCAACTGATAATACTCCTTCAGATATGGGAGCCTATGTTTGTTTAAAGCAAAATCATTTCAAACATCTATTTTGTGGAATATACCTATAATAATATTTTGTAGAGAAATTTCAGGAAGCTGTTTTCAAACTGCCAAGCTTTCTATATATATGTGTTCTTGATTTCAAACGGTACTACACCAAGAGAAACACAACAACTCAGTTGTTTACTTTGCAAAATCCATAAACAACATTCTTGAGCTCTAGATATATTATACATGTTTTATATATATAAAGAGTCTATATTGGAGTTGTAATCTCTTTTATTCAATTTGTATTGTTCAAGTTGTACTTAGTTGTTGATTAAGTGGCTTAGGGAAACATGGGTTTGGTGAACTAGAAGCTAGAGAAGTTTGTACTAAGGGAATAGTATAGTACTTAGAGAGCAAGTTCAGAAACGGGGTTTCAGCAAGCCATTTTGATAGAGTATATATTTATATGTATTTTATAGGATTTTATTCCCATATTTATAGTGTTTTGTGAATATTATATGTTATTAATTAGTGTTGAATGTGTTTATGATAGGAAATGAAGAATTGCCAAAGTTGGATGGAATTTAGCATTATTTGATGTTTAGATGATGGATTCTAGCTCAAGGGTGCAAGAAATTGAAGTTGCAAGCAAATCGGGATGAAAAGTGGTAAAACCATGAAAGCCAACAGAACCATTTAGGCGCAGGAGCACTCCAAACAGCTCAAAAAGGGGTCAAGAACAGAATGGATGCGGCGCTCTAGCGTTGTGCACGGCGCAGCAGCGTTTCGAGGCAGACTTGACACGGCGCAGCAGCGCTAGGGGCGGCGCAGCAGCGCCCGCGCGTCAGAAAATTTTTCAGTACTTATTTATTTTTTTAGACTTCTATTTTAACTTGGAAACTGCCATCTTCTAATCCTACTCTAAATTGGCGATTACTTGGAACCCAATACATATAGAGGCTATATAAACACATCTAGGGGAACAATTTTAGGATCTGGAATCTCGTATTATATTTTAGAACAATTGAGTTTGTAAGAAAAATCTAGAGTTTTTATTCTTCTCTTTCATTGGAAGCAAGTTCAAGCTTGGTTTATTTGTTCTTCATTAATATAAAGTCAAGGTATTCTTTAGCTCATCTTAATTATTAAATATATGTTTCATATGGCTTCTTTAATCGATTTTGTTAGTTTAATCTTAATATGAGTGAGTAGTTTACTTCTAGGGTAAAAAGGGGAGCCATGTTTGCACCATGATTAGGTCTTAATTTGATTAGTAGTTAATGGGTGAAGAGTAATTCTAATTGATATGTTTTAATACTTAATTTGTGTAATTGGCCAATATCACGAATTAACTAAATGCAAATAGGAGTAACAGATCGAGAGATTTTACTCACTAGAGGCACACATACGATTAGCAGAATTGAATTTGAGTGCGAGAGCATCATTGGATTTCTGAAAGTGTTAATGCTTGAGAGAGATTAACCATTACTTTAATTATTTGACCCATTGAACTGCTATACTTTCGTGATTATTTGGTGTAAGCATGGTGAACCTGAATTGCCCTAGACCTTTAGTTAATTGATTTAAAACATATTTAATTCACGTTATTAGTTAATAAAAATCTTCAAACACTCGATTTTCTCTAGGAACAATTTATAATAATTAGATTGAAATTCTTGAAACTTGTCTCCTTGAGGATACAACCCATTTGCCATTATTGTGCTAGCAATAGACACCGTGCGCTTGCGGATAGATATAATTTGACACATCAAGTTTTTGGCGCCGCTGCCGGGGAGACGCCTAGTTTCTATAGATTTTAGTTTAATTGTTTAGATTGTTTTCCTTGTCTCTTTGGAACTTCTGTTCCAACACCGATTTTACTGCCTTTCCTTGTTTAGTTGTTGATGCCCAGGACCAGGTCTCAAACGAATAAAGATACAACTCCTCCTAGTCCAGATTTTGAAATTACTTGTCAATAATACATAGATCAACAAAGGAAAGAAAAGCAGAAGCAGCAACAGATTTGTGATTCAAAGATCAAAATGGCAGACCTTCCTATCAAATCTTTGAAGAACTACTCACAGCCCTCTCCGAGAGGTGTGCCTATAGGCCTTGCTATGCCAGCTATTCAAGCAACAAACTTTGAGATCAAACCTGCATTGCTTACTATGATCCAACATAATCAGTTTGATGGTCTTCCCTCTGAAGACCCTACACTTCATCTGCAAAGGTTTCAACAACTCTGTTCTACAATTAAACATCAGGGAGTCACTGCGGACCAGTTGAAAGTCATGTTGTTCGGATTTTCTCTTCGTGACAAAGCTAAAAAATGGTTGAATGGTATCGACTTAACCGGGTGGGATGCGATTGCTCAAGCCTTCTTAACTGAGTTTTTCCCTCCCAACAGAACTGATGAATTGATCGACAAGATGACGGGTTTTAAACAAGAGTATGGAGAGTCTATTAGAGATGCATGGGAAAGATTCAAGGATCTTCAACGTGCCTGCCCTCACCATGGTCTTGAGAAGTGGTTTCTGCTCAAACGCTTCTACAATGGTCTTGACCCCGATACAAAAGGTACAGTTGATAATGCTCCAGGTGGTGTATTTTTAGATAAAGGAGTTGATGATGCATATACTTTTCTTGCAAATTTGGCTGCCAATCACTACAATAACCCGAGAGCGCCCAAGAAGGGGGGAAAACTTGAAGTGGATGCTTATTCCCTTTTATCAACTCAACTCGCTGCATTAACTCAGGAGATACATTCATTAAAGACATCTCGGTCCTCTACTCCTCCTATGAGTATTAATGCATTGTCGTCCATGGCTCCTATGAATACTCCTGTTTGTGAAGTCTGTGGCATCCAAGGCCACTTTAGTAATGATTGCGCACACAATGTTCAATATTCACAAAACTTTCAGATGGAGCAAGCAAATGTTTTTCAACAGCGGCCACAGTACAATCCGTACTCCAACACTTACAATCCTGGTTGGAGATATCATCCGAATTTCTCATATAGGAACAACAATGCTCAGAATCTTCATGTTCCTTACCAGTAGCAACAGTATCAACAATCATATCCTCAAGAACAGCAATATAGGCCTTCCCAAGGACCTATGAATCCTCCTGGCTTCCAGAAGCCCTCTCAAAACTATGCTCCTCAAGCAAATCAAGCTGCACAACCTGACCAGACAGGTGATATGATGAAGATATTGCTACAAATGCAAAAGAGCCAGGAAGATAACATGAGAGAGATCAAAGAATTGAGGACTCATAACAAGATGATGGAAACTCAGATTGCACAATTGGCTAGTTCTTCCACTACAAGGCAACCTGGCTATCTACCAGCACAACCAACTCAGCCCAAGGAGAATGTGAATGCCATTACTCTTAGGAGTGGCCACATATATGATAGTCCTCCGATGCCTACTAATGATGTTACTGTTGAGAAAGAGAAAGAGAATTCTGAAGATGACAAGGTAGAAAAAGCTGTTGATCTAACAAAAGAAGGTGGAACTGACGGAAGCAAGAACAAAGACAACGAGAAGATTGAGGCTGCTCCTCCACCATTTGTGCCCAAGCTACCATTTCCTAGCAGGATGAACAAAACTAAGGCGGATCAGCAATTTGGTAAGTTTATGACGCTTGTCAAGAATCTCGAGGTAACAGTTCATTTCACTGATTTAATTTCTCAAGTTCCATCATATGCAAAGTTTCTAAAGGATATCCTCGCTAAGAAAAGATCTTTTGGTGAAGTGGAGACAGTAGCTTTTACTGAAGAATGTAGTGTTGTTTTGCAAAATAAGTCTCCACCTAAACTTAAAGATCCCGGAAGTTTTTCAATCCCATGTCATTTAGGTGCATTATTCATCGACAAAGCTTTATGTGATTTAGGTGCTAGTGTCTCTGTCATGCCTCTCTCGATTTTTCAAAAATTAAACATGGGAGAACTGAAATGTACACAAATGACTTTGTAAATGGCCGACCGTTCTATAAAATATCCCCTTGGTGTCCTAGAAGATGTGCCTGTTAGGGTTGGAAAATTCTATTTTCCTGTGGACTTTATGGTATTAGACATGGAAGAGGATAGTCAGATACCCATCATTTTAGGTAGACCATTTCTTTGTACTGCAGGTGCTGTTATTGATGTTAAAAATGGGAGTCTTACAATGAGTGTTGGTGATGATAAAATTACTTTTACTCTAACCTCTGCTCTTAAGTCCCCTTTGCTTGAGAATACTTGTTGCAGGATTGATATCATAGATGAAATTGTCCATGACGACCTACCTCAGATTCTATTGAAAGATCCATTGGAAGCAGTGCTCATGCTTGAAGCTTCAGAAGGAGAAGGACATGTCGCAACGGACTCCCTGATTTTAGAGTTGGATGGTAAAGTAGATTCAAGCCAAAGTTGTGAGGTAACCAACACTATCACTTCTTGTGTTAAGCCTCAGGTAAAGAAACTAGAGTTAAAGCCTTTGCCATCTAATCTTAAGTACATGTTTCTTGATGATGATGAGTCTTGTCCAGTGATTGTTAGTTCTAATCTCGATGATAGTGAAATTTCTAAGCTTCTTACTGTTTTGCGAATGCATAGAAAAGCTATTGGGTACAGTATTGATGATCTTAAAGGGATTAGCCCAGACTTTTACATGCATAGAATTCATCGAGATGAGGATCATAAGCCTTACATACAGGGACAACGTCGGTTGAACCCTAACATGCAAGAAGTTGTTAAAAAGGAAGTTTTAAAGTTGCTTGACGCGGGCATCATTTACCCAATTTCTGATTCAAAATGGGTAAGCCCAGTTCAGGTGGTCCCTAAGAAGGGAGGAACAACAGTAATCAAGAATGACAAAAATGAATTAATTCCCACTAGGATTGTCACTGATTGGCGAATGTGTATTGATTAACGTAGGTTAAACACTGCCACTAAAAAAGACCATTACCCTCTCCCATTCATAGATCAGATGCTTGAAAGACTTGCGAAACATAAGTTCTTTTGCTATTTAGATGGATATTCAGGGTTCTTTCAGATCCCTATACATCCTGATGACCAAGAAAAGACTACATTTACTTGCCCATATGGTACTTTTGCATATCGTAGGGTGTCTTTTGGTTTGTGCAATGCCCCTGCTACTTTTCAGCGTTGCATGACAGCCATATTTTCTGATTTCATAGAGTCAATTATGGAAGTATTTATGGATGATTCCAGTGTTTATGGGTCTGATTTTGATGTATGTCTGCATAATCTTTCAAAAGTGCTTAAGCGTTGTGAAGAGGTCAATTTGGTTTTAAATTGGGAAAAGTGCCACTTCATGGCCAATGAAGGAGTAGTACTTGGTCATCTTGTTTCTGAGCGTGGCATCCAGGTTGACAAAGCAAAAATTGAGGTGATTGAGAAACTTCCTCTTCCTGTTAATGTCAAGGGAGTGAGGAGTTTCTTAGGGCATACAGGGTTTTACCGACGTTTTGTAAAAAAAATTTCAAAAATTGCAAAACCCCTCACTTAATTGTTGCTTAAGGATGCCACCTTTGAGTTTACTAATGCTTGTTTGGAGTCTTTTGACAGGATCAAAGAAACTTTGATAAGTGCACCAATCATACAACCTCCAGATTGGAACCTTCCATTTGAAATCATGTGTGACGCAAGTGATTATGCTGTAGGAACGGTTCTCAGTCAAAGGAAAGCTAAGGTATTGCATGCCATCTACTACGAATGTAAAACCTTGGATGAAGCTCAGGTCAATTATGCTACTACTGAGAAGGGGCTTCTAGCTGTGATCTATGCTCTTGACAAGTTCCGAGCCTATCTCATTGGCTCCAAAGTAATTGTTCACACAGATCATTCAGCACTGAAATATCTGTTGGCGAAGAAGGAAGCAAAACCAAGGCTTATTCGATGGATTCTGTTACTCCAAGAATTTGAGCTGGAAATCAAAGACAAGAAAGGTGCTGAGAATGTGGTTGCAGATTATCTCTCACGGTTGCGCTTCCAATCAGATATCACATCAGACACTCCCATCGATGATTCTTTTCCGTATGATCATCTGTTTTCGGTTGTTACTAAAACTCCATGGTATGCAGATCTTGCAAATTTCTGTGTTAGCGGATCTCACCCTCCAGATTTGACTTATCAACAACGAAAGAGGTTTTATCACGATGCTAAACAATACTTTTGGGATGACCCTTTCTTGTATCGCAAGTGTGCTGATGGAATCTTCCGTAAATGTGTTCCTGAGTTTGAAGTAAACGACATTCTCAAGCATTGTCATTCTCTTGCATGTGGAGGTCACCATGGTCCTTCTAAAACCGCTGCTAAGGTACTTCAATCCGGTTTCTTTTGGCCTTCTCTATTTAAGGATGATCGTGCTTTCTGTTTGGCTTGTGATGCATGTCAAAGAACGGGTAATATTTCTAAACGCCATGAGATGCCTCAAACCGGTATTCTTGAGGTCGATATATTTGATGTATGGGGTGTTGATTTTATGGGATCTTTCCCAACTTCTTGTGGGATGAAATACATCTTGGTTGCAGTTGACTATGTGTCCAAGTGGGTTGAAGCTATTGGATCGTCAACCAATGATTCAAAGGTAGTTATGAAATGTTGGTCCCTTTGGATCATAGTGAATTGCGTTTAACCCGTTTATGATTACAAAGGGGGTTTAGAAGATTTACCTTAATCGCTACGGCGCAAGCGATTCAAATCCACGATCTTCTATTGTATTCCCTCACTCCCTTGAACGAAGTGTGGACTTCGATCCTCCAAGGATTGGCCTCCAAGATCTAGAATTCAGAACTATGAACAATAATGATTCTTGAAGTCTTAATGAGTATTTATAGGCTACAATAGGGATCAAGGACAATTGGGTTATGCCTCCCAATAACATTCTGGGCCTGGCCCAATGTTATTAAATATTAATTCACTCCACTAAAGAATTAATATTTGCACTACCTAGCCCAATACCGTAAATTATTTAATCAATTAAATCGGCTCCTTTATTATTTGCTTATTAAATTTCCCATGTTTAAACTAACGCATGCCCATTAATTAAATAAATTACTGATAATTCATTTAATTAATATCTTTTATCCTTGATTATCCACTCAACCTTTATTTAATTATGTCGGAATAAGTCCACCTGCAGGGTTTGACATAATTAAATCTTTTTTGAGCTTTCAAGGGGACATCATTAACCCGAATATTATCAGGACATGGATTCCTTCTACAAATAATATCCACCATGTATATAATTCCATCACCCAAAATATAATGATATAATTCAATAGAATTATTTCATATATAAATCAAAGCATGTAAATAATATACACGTGTCAATTAATTATATCCGGATTAAGAACCTAAGCATTAACAATAACATAGAATCTTAGTTCACCTTCTTAATCAGTTTAAGGGAACAATTCTAAATTTGATCCTGTTCAATATACACAAAGTATACTAGTATTATTTATTAGTCAATATAAACTAATCTAAATAATACTACAGCCATACCAGTGGATTGTCCAACACCACCTCTGCTGTGAACCTTATTATATTATATTATATAAACCGTATTTAACAATCTAATATTCTGTATCCCATTTGATACTAGATTGTCCACAATATATAATATTAGACAACATGTAAACATTCAAATGATTCTCAATAAAACTGGCCAGAAATAAATGTATATACTTCAAATAAATATTTTCAGTATACCCCAACAATCTCCCGCTTATACTCAAAATATCCTAAGAGTATATCAGTGTTTATTTAATCCACTATTACTCACAAAACTACTTTATAACCAAACATCTGACTCCTATCTTTCTGGAAATCTGAATCGGTATACCCTATAGGAAACAAATCTGAGGCCTTATAAATTAACATATACTCCTTAGTCCTTCTCAGGTACTTGAGTATCTATTTTTTACTACTCTCTAATTTCCTGACCTGGGTTCGACTAATATCTACTAACTATGCCCACTGCAAAGCAGACATCATGCCTCGTACATAACATAACATACATTAAGCATCCACATGCCCAAGCATAGGGAACTGCTTTTACACTCTCTATCTCCTTAAGTGTCGACGGACACTGCTCCTTTGATAGAGCAACTCCTTTCTTGAAAGGTAAGAAACCCCTCTTGGAGTTCTGCATGTTAAAACGAGCCAATACCTCATCAATGAAAGGTTCCTGAGATAAAGCCAACATCCTTTTCTTGCGATCCCTTATCTCTTTGATCCCAAGAATGTATGCCGCTTCACTCCAATCCTTCATTTCTAATTGTTTGAACAACTATGATAACATCTTAACATTATTTACAATAAGCAAAATGTCATCTACATATAGTACTAGAAAAACCACTGCATTACCCTCACTTCTCTTATACACGCACGATTCGCTTGGACTTTGATCAAATCCATATGAATGGATTGCCTGATCAAAACGAATATTCCAGTCCCTAGAAGCTTGTTTAAGTCCATAAATAGACTTCTTAAGCTTACATACCAGATGCTCTTGGCCTTTCTTAATGAATCCTTTTGGTTGCTGCATATAGATGGTTTCCTCAAGACTTCCGTTAAGGAAAGCTGTCTTGACATCCATTTTCCAAATCTCATAATCGAGATGAGCTGCTATAGATAAAAGAATCCGGATTGACTTAAGCATAACAACCGGCGAAAAGGTTTCCTCATAATCGATCCTTTCTTTATGAGTATACCCTTTCGCAACAAGTCGTGCTTTCCAGGCTTTCACCTTTTATTCAGATCCTCTTTTCTTCTTGTAGATCCACCTACATCCAACGGGTTTTACACCTATGGGTGGTTCCATGAGCTCCCAAACTTGATTGGAATACATAGATTCCATCTCAGATTCCATTACCTTTTACCATAGATCTGCATCTTAATCTAGAATTGCCTCTTCGTATGTCCTGGGATCCTCATCATGTTCACTAGAGACCAAGTCCGAGGACTCTACCAAAAACATGAACCTATCAGGTTGTCGTACAACCCTCCCACTATGATGAGGCACTGGTGCGGTATTAGTGTCAAGTTGTGCATTTACTTACGGCTAATCTACTTGTACTATTGGCCCCTTAGTATTTTCTAATCCTCCCACTAATTCCTTTAAAACAATACTACTCATGGGTTTGTGGTTCATTATATAGTCTTCTTCTAAGAATCTAGCATTGGTGCTAACAACGACAATCTGATCCTTAGGACTATAAAATGAATACCCTTTCGTTCCCCTAGGATAGCCTACAAACAACCTTACTTCTATACGAGAACCCAACTTAGTCACGTTCTTGTTCAGCATATGTGCCTGACAACCCCAAATCTGAATATGCCTTAGGCTTGGTTTGTCACCAGTCCACAATTCTATCGGAGATTTAGTAACTGGCTTAGAAGGTACTATGTTCAGAAGGTAAGCCGATGTTTCTAAAGTATGTCCCTAAAACGATCTGGATAATTCTAAATAACTCATCATCGATCTAACACTCTCTTAAAGAAGTCTGGTTCCTTCTCTCTGCTACACCACCCTATTGGGGTGTTCCAGGTGCAGCTAACATGGATGTGATCCCATAATCTGATAAATAATCCCTGAATCCTCCAAGCATGTACCTAGAATAATCGTCAATAAAAGTGACAAAATATTCATAACTAGCTCTTGCTTGGATATTCACGGGTCCATATAAATCAGAATAAATCAATTCTAACTCTTCCTCGGCTCTTATTTAGTCATTTTAACTTCCAAGCATGATTCACAAACTGGAAATGGCTCCACTGCCAACGAGCCTAATGACCCATCTACTACCAGTCTTTGAATCCTCCTCAAGTTAATATGACCTAATCTTAAGTGCCAAAGATATGTTTGGTTCAATTCAATGGTTCCTTTCTTTTACTTGAGCTAGAAGATGTGTTATTCATTACCCTATGTTGCAATGATGGTTAAATAGGATTATTAAATACAGACTATCTTGTAACGTACCAGAACATATAATTCGTTTATTCATCATAATTGAAACATTATGATCCAAACAAACATTATAACCATCCAACTCAAGTTTAGAAACTGAAAACAAATTCCTTCTAAAAAAGAGTACATTAAGACAATTGTTTAAAACAAAAATCCTACTTAAACCAAAGTAACGACTCCCACTACAACTACTACCACTTTCGTAGCATCTCCCATGAACACATACATCTCATCATCTCTAAGTAGTCTGGTTAACTGGAACCTCTACATAGCGTTACAAACATGGTTAGTGGCTCCTTTATCTACACACCAAGTGCTCGTAGATATAGCCGCTATATATGTTCCTGTAACTAGAGAAAGAGACATACCAGTATCGTTTGTCTTCCTAGGAAGAGGACAATCCTGTTTCCAGTGACCTGACTGCATGCATCTGAAGCACTTGCCCTTAGGCTTTTTCACACCACCTTGAACTCCCACTGTATTATCAATCTTTCCAGCTTTCGGTGTCCGAGTCTTTTTCTTCTTCTTACCTTTCGGCTTATATGAAGAAACTTACTCAGCCACATTCACTTGAACATTCTGTTTAAAGAGTCCTTCAGCTGCTTGAAGTTCTGTCAGAAGTTCCGCGAGACTATACATCCTTTTGTTCATGGTGTAATTCAAGCGGAACTGCTCAAAACTTTTGGGCAAGCTCATAAGGATGATATCGATCTGGGTTTCCCCATCAATATCAGCACCAAGGATCTCCATCTCATTCAGATGCGACATCATCCTGAGAACATGATCCCTCACATGTGTTCCTTCAACCATCTGAGTGTTCATTAAAGCTTTCATCTCTACTTGCCTAGCAGCCCTATTCTGTTCTCCAAAAAGTTCCTTGAGATTATAGAGCATATCTGAAGCAGTGGGCATAGCCTGATGCTGATGCTGCAAAACACCCGACATTGCTGCCAGAATGTAACATCGCGACATCTCATCCGCCTTAACCCACCGCTTATAATACTCCTTCTCACTTTCAGGAGCATCTTCAGCAGGCTGATCTGGCTTGGGTTCATAAGTGCAAAACTTGTACTCCTCAGCAGTCAACACTATGTCCAAATTACGTTTCCATTCAATATAGTTTGGTCCGGTAAGTTTGTTATCCTTAAGTATGGTGAATAGTGGATTAAAGCCTATAATGTTCTTATCCTGAGAATCATACATGTAAACACATAATTAGAAGGTTGCATAAATCTTAAAACCTATTGGTTTCCTCTAACAATTAATTAAAATTAATGCACTAATATTTAAACACCATAAGTATCTGGTACGCCACGATGGGTGGTCATATATACCACTTAAAATCGTTTAAATATTACTTCGGTCCTACTACTAAATAATACGCCACGATGGGTGGTCATGTATATTATTTTTCATAGCTAAGTGTATACCATTATCAAATCTTAAATTAATAATAATAAAGACCGGGTGCCACCATTAAATATTTCAAATCAATAATCGATAATAGGATAATTTCCAGATCGGGGGGAGCATTGTCAAGAGGCATCACTTAAGACCCATTTCTAGACAGAATCATCCTTTCTCTCAAAATCGAAGATCTATATTTAATCATTGGTACCCTATAAATGAATCGAATTCTATGAAACTTGGTACGCCACGATGGGTGGCATGTATACCTTTCAATATTCGTAATTAATTTATTAATTGAATTCTATGAAACTTGGTACACCACGATGGGTGGCATGTATACCTTTCAATATTCGTAATTAATTTTGTCTCATTATTGAATTCTATGAAACTTGGTACGCCACGATGGGTGGCATGTATACCTTTCAATATTCGTAATTAATTTAGGAAGTTTGTTCTAGTAATATCCATAACACTACCCGACACCACAAATCATACGCCACGATGGATGGCATGTATGTAATTTATATTCGTCTCGGTGTTAAATTACATACAAACAATAATGGAGACCGTGAGATTTAATACCAAATCAATTCCCTCTCCTACTTAGTATTTTTATTAAAATTGAGGAATTTTATCTAGATGCATCGCCCTATGTTAATTCTTCGAGGTCCACATGTTACCAAAATAACAATACAAAGAACACATAACATAGTATAGCATACATCTCATGATTAAAGCATAAAAAATTAAATACTATGTCCATGTCGTCCTAATTATGTTAAACATTCAATTAACAAATAATTACACACATAATTAATCAACACACATAATTAATTAATTAAAGCAATAATCAAGCAAGTGGAAAATATGTAAAACATATTAAAATACATCCACTATTATGGCCCCCAAAACAATTTCTACAGCCCAACAGCAAAAACCAAGCCCAAAAGCAAAAAACAAGCCCAACGGCAACAGCCGCGCCGCTTGTCAGATTCTGGGAAGCGTGATACGCATTACATGGATGCGTGATCGGCGTAGAACCTGGACTGGGATACGCATCTCCAAGATGCGTGACTGGTGATGTGCATCTTGAAGATGCGTATCCCCTTTTCCTGACTTTTACGCGCGCGTCGCCATACCTGCTTCTCCTGTTTGTTTTCTGTTCGATTGTTCGACTTCTGTTCGACTACTGTTTCTTCTGCCTTCAACCAGCTACGCAGCGGAATAATTCTTGTCTCCGTTTTGATTTCCGATCGCACATAATTGTTACAAAATACCCGGATTTTTAAAAAATCCATCAAACAATTACATACAAAACAGATCTAATACAAAACTAAATATCACGATCAACCCTCGTGATTTACAACCACGATAAACCACGTGGAAACCAAAAACAAAAATTAACCACGATTAAACCACGTGGGATCCAAACACATAATTAAAATATACATGGCCATAATAGTGGATACTAAACAACCTGCAAAAGATTATTATCCAAGCACACCACTATACATACACAACCAATTTTAATTACGACATGGACGTCATCAAACACAAACACAAGTCCACTAAACCTCAGGCTCTAGATGCCAATTGTTGGTCCCTTTGGATCATAGTGAATTGCGTTTAACCCGTTTAATGATTACAAAGGGGGTTTAGAAGATTTACCTTAATCGCTACGGCGCAAGCGATTCAAATCCACGATCTTCTATTGTATTCCCTTACTCCCTTGAATGAAGTGTGGACTTCGATCCTCCAAGGATTGGCCTCCAAGATCTAGAATTCAGAACTATGAACAATAATGATTCTTGAAGGCTTAATGAGTATTTATAGGCTACAATAGGGATCAAGGACAATTGGGTTATGCCTCCCAATAACATTCTGGGTCTGGCCCAATGTTATTAAATATTAATTCACTTCACTAAAGAATTAATATTTGCACTACCTAGCCCAATACCGTAAATTATTTAATCAATTAAATCGGCTCCTTTATTATTTGCTTATTAAATTCCCCGTGTTTAAAATAACGCATGCCCATTAATTAAATAAATTACTGATAATTCATTTAATTAATATCTTTTATCCTTGATTATTCACTCAACCTTTATTTAATTAT
Source organism: Heracleum sosnowskyi (assembly GCA_030848705.1). Classification (NCBI taxonomy): domain Eukaryota; kingdom Viridiplantae; phylum Streptophyta; class Magnoliopsida; order Apiales; family Apiaceae; genus Heracleum; species Heracleum sosnowskyi. The sequence goes on along the minus strand of JAUIZM010000045.1, from coordinate 391,896 downwards.
GTCGGAATAAATCCACCTGCAGGGTTTGACATAATTAAATCTTTTTTGAGCTTTCAAGGGGACATCATTAACCCGAATATTATCAGGACATGGATTCCTTCTATAAATAATATCCACCATGTATATAATTCCATCACCCAAAATATAATGATATAATTCAATAGAATTATTTCATATATAAATCAAAGCATGTAAATAATATACACGTGTCAATTAATTATATCCGGATTAAGAACCTAAGCATTAACAATAACATAGAATCTTAGTTCACCTTCTTAATCAGTTTAAGGGAACAATTCTAAATTTGATATTGTTCAATATACACAAAGTATACTAGTATTATTTATTAGTCAATATAAACTAATCTAAATAATACTACAGCCATACCAGTGGATTGTCCAACACCATCTGTGTTGTGAACCTTATTATATTATATAAACCGTATTTAACAATCTAATATTCTGTATCCCATTTGATACTAGATTGTCCACAATATATAATATTAGACAACATGTAAACATTCAAATGATTCTCAATAAAACTGGACAAAAATAAATGTATATACTTCAAATAAATATTTTTAGTATACCCCAACATGAAACTCTTCAAAAATATCATTTTCCCAAGTTTTGGAGTTCCACGAACGGTGATAAGTGATGGCGGTTCTCATTCTCACCATCGACATTTTGAAGCTTTATTGAAGAAGTATGGTGTTACTCACAAGGTTGGTCTTGCTTATCATCCTCAAACCAGTGGCCAAGTGGAGGTTTCAAATCGTCAAATAAAAAGCATTCTAGAGAAGGTGGTTACAAAATCTAGAAAAGATTGGTATTTGAAGTTAGATGATGCTTTGTGGGCCTATCAGACAGCATATAAGACCCCTATTGGAATCACTCCTTATCGGCTTGTCTATGGCAAGGCATGTCACTTGCCAGTAGAATTGGAACATCGTGCTTTTTGGGCTATAAAGGAGCTAAACATGGATTTAAAGGCTGCGGGGCAAGCAAGACTTCTTCAATTAAATGAATTAGATGAGCTTCGATTTGATGCTTATGATAATTCTCGAATTTACAAGGAGAGAATGAAGAAAATGCATGACAAAATGATCCAGCGAAGAGATTTTCAAGTTGGTGACAAGGTGTTGTTGTTTAATTGAAGACTTCGACTTTTTCCGGGGAAGCTCAAATCAAGATGGTCCGGACCTTTTACTGTCACTGGAGTTAAATTTCATGGTGCTATTGAGATCATGGGGTAGGGTGGAGCAAAATTCAAGGTAAACGGTCAACGCCTAAAATTATATGTGGATGGTGCATTTGTTGGAAAAATGGAGATAATTCGTCTCGACAACCCCCCCACGTACATCTAAATCGAGGATAGCAGTCATGCTATTGACGTTAAAGAAGCGCTCCGTGGGAGGCAACCCACGTTTGTATTTGTTTATTTTATTCTTCACTTGTTCAAAAAAAAGAAAAAAAATGATGAAAAAATTCGAAATGGGCAGAACAGTTCCAGCGCCAGAAGCAGCGCAGCTGCGCCATCTCGCACCTGTCGAAAAGTTTTCTTTCCCACCCCCATTCTAAATCCCTTAACCTAATTCTATTTCATTCCCTATTTCTTTTCCCCAATTCCTCTCTATATCTTCCTATTCTCCTAATCTATCTCTAAAGCCTATCTATACACACAAATCCTATCTATATTCCAAATCCTTAACTCTCCATTCAAGCATCAAGGATTCTCTAATTCAAGTTTGGGGGAGCTTCATACAAGGTTCACATCTCTAATTCGAGTGGGTAAGATTCTTCTCTCTTTATTTGATTACATCGAATTGAGCCTTGTCTTATGGATATTGTGTGTGAAGAGTTTGGTTTTTTTGTGTGTGAAAAGTTATTTGGGTTTTTGGGTCTTGTTGGTTATTCTTGCTAAGAGTTTGATTATGGCACGTAAAAGATCAAAGCTTATGGGTAATAGTAGTACTAATTAGGGGTGCCCATGGGTCGGGTAACCCGACCAAACCCGCCCTACCCGCCCGTTTTTTAGCCGACCCAACCCGATGATATTTAAACCGAAACATAACTGGGTTATAATTTTTTAAAACCGACTTAAATGGGTTGGGTCAGGGTTTTATAAAATTTGACCCAACCCAACCCAACCCGACAAATTACTAATGGGCTGGACTTCTATCTAGATTCTAGACAGTGGACTCAGACACTCAGTACTCGGTAGTCATACTTTACTAGTTTACTACTTTACTTATTTACTTATTATTACTTTACTAGTTTACTACTTCTAAAACCCTAAGCTAAGCGGCGGATCTGGGAAAAAAAGCGATCTTGAGAGATACTTGGCTGAGGAACCTATCAGCCCAATGACCCCCTCCTTTGATATCCTAGATTGGTGGAAGGATAATTCATGTAAGTATGAATTTTTATCTATGATGGCCAAAGATGTCCTTGCTATTCCTGTGTCTACGGTTGCTTCTGAATCAGCATTTAGCACTAGTGGCCGTATTCTAGACTCATTTCGGAGTTCTTTGAGTCCGAAGATGGTGGAGGCACTTGTATGCACTCAAAGTTGGTTGAAAGAAGGTTATGCGGGTGTCAAATCAAGAGTACATTTGGATGAAGCTGCATATTATAAATTTCTTGAAGAAGGTACATAATACATCTATGATCTATTAAATAAATTTGTCTGGTGAATATGTTTAGTTGTTTACTATAGTCTATACTCTCTAGTCTATAATTTATAGTAATATACTTTATTATTAAATTTTGTAGATGATGGAAAGAAGGCGAAGGACAGTGACACATCAAATGATAAGATTATCAACATCGGCGATGAGTGATTCAAATAGCTGCTCACTTTGATTTAAGTTGAATGTTATGAACTTCTAAATTTGTAATTCTGTTGATTTAATACTTATTCTATGTCCTGTGTCTTTTATTTGGATGTAATCTTATGATATGACTATGTCTTTTATTTGGATGTACTTAAGTGAACTACTGAACTACTGGAACTCTGGAAGTCTGGAAGTTGGAACTTTATTATTATTTTGTAGCTCAATTGCATTTTAAAATATTTTATTTTATGTTCAACCCGACCAACCCAACCCGACCCAAATTATTGTTAGTAAGGCTGGGTTATACAATAATTTTTTTTATAATGGGTTTAAATTTCGCAAACCCGAATTAAATGGGTTGGGTTACATAATTGCTTATAACCCGCCCAACCCGACCCGCGGGCACCCCTAGTACTAATCCCTCTACGGATGAGGATTCGACAATGGGTGATGTTAATGAGAAATTTGCAAGATGAGTTTGAAAGATTAATGTCGAAAGCCGTAATTAAAGAAAGGGGTTTCTCACCTACGGACCAAGATGGTGAGTTGCTAGCTATGGTTGAGGAGATGAATTGGGAGGGTGTTTGTGACGGGCCGGTTGCGGTTCCTTTGAGCGTTGTGAAAGAGTTTTATGCCAACGCAAAGATAGAGAAGAGTGGGTTGACAGTGGTTAGGGGTAAGACGGTAGATTACCGGCCGGCTGCTATTCGTCGCGCTGTGAGTCAGCCAATCAGACCTAGACAGGCAAACAAACATTGAGGGGCCTTGGTTATATTGTTGATGCTAAGGAAGGTGGTAATCCGCCACCGGTGCATAGAGTTCCTAGATAGGGTCCTTCTCATGGAGACATTGACAGAACGGAGTATAGGCACTTGGCAAGGCGCATTGATGCTATACACGACAACCACTACCGTTATGCTAGGGAAATGGCACAGGCTCTAGGTGTTGCCTTTCAGGCTACTGGAACCAATATTCAATGGCTTGTTTTTGGGGGTCATTCTGTTTATCCACCACCGAACACACCACCCGAGGATTGTGGCCCTGATGACGACTAGCACCACAATCTTTCATCAAGGACAGAGGCACTTCATAGGGGAGTACTTCTTTCCTTTTACTTATATATTGTATAGTTCATTGTTTAGTATGTCAATGAGGACATTGCCCCATTTAATTGTGGGGAGGTGTTTTCAATAGTTGTATGTATAGAAAAAAATTAAAAATTTGAAAATACCAAAAATAATTCTAGCCATGCAAAATGATTACTTGTTGTATTTTACCTTGATGCACCCATGCATGCTATAGGAATTTTGTGTTATTAACACTTTTGACTGAGAAGTTATATGCTTTGTTCTTGAGCACACACATACACTAGCAAGTTGAAGCTGGTAGACTTATTGAATGTTGTAAGTGATTAAAATGACATGAATATGTGCAAGATGATTTGGTTTGCATGATTTGAGTACAAGTCAATGCGTTAGAGAGACTTTTTGCTTGGGATTGATTATGTTTTTCACACCAAGTGAGTTTTGAGCCTATATGCATAACTTTTGCATTTTATATTCGTTTGCTTGAGTGTCCACGTGTTGTTTGCATTGCTAGCACTTGTTTGAGATCTTTCTTGAAACGCATAATATTATTTGATGATAACATGATAAAGGCATTTATGGATAACCATATATTTTCCCATATTACCACACCATTTATACATGATCAATTAGTTAACCCGTTGAGCTTAATCCTATTTTTTCGGTGACACACCACATTACTTGCCTAGACCTTTTTCTTGTATTGGCCTTACTTTATCTTGAACCTAAATTGTCAAAGGCTAGTACAGTGCTTGAGGGAGTGATAAGGTGTGCAAAGTGGGTTTTATTGATGATCATTATCTTTTGGGAAATATTGAGTTTGGTTGATTGCTTGATAGTCGAAGTTTGTAAAAATATCAATGGATCATTGTGCTTGTTTATATTTAGCTCTCGAAAAAAAAATGATAAAAAAAAGAGAAAAAAAAAGAAAAAAGAAGGAAAAAAAGTATCTATATGAGAGCATAGTTATGTCTTTGTGATCCTTCCTTGTCCGACTAATCAAGTTATTTGTTGAAGGGAATAGAAAAATTCAAGTGTGGGGAGGTGTTTTAGGGAGTTGAATGATGATTATTGTTGGGTACTAGCTTTTGACTTAACCTTCTTTGGCTTTACTTGACATGCCTTGTCCCTAGCCCCATTACAACCTGAATAAAGACCTTTTGATTATCATCAGTGGTGTATGTTGTGTTAGAGTTAGATTGATATCAGGTGTCAAGCATGTTTATGATTTTGTTGGAATTGAGTGATATACTTAACCTTGTTTTTGAGTGAATATTCTTTTGTGAGTGAAAGGTGAGTTATTGCTTATTTTTTTGCATAGGAGATCCCGAGTTTTGTTTCAAAGATGTGTTTCTTGTGGGCTTAGCATGTTTACCAACTTATTCTTACATTTGACATAGACTTTCGTGATCTTATGCTTGTTCATTGAGTAGATTATGTAGATACTTGCACTTTCGACACCAAGGCATTGCATTATTACTTTGATTCTTTAGTTGATGTGGCATGAGAGGACTTGTATGTGTGGTGTTATATTGGCATTTGATCTTTTGCATGAGCTAGATGGATTTTGTGGGTACATTCACTATAGGCCCTCACGAGATCTCATTCGTCCACTAGGGATACCTAGGGGTTTAAAGGGCTTGTTGCATACGCCAAATGCAACTGTGATCACCTACGGAAGTGGTACTAGTTAGTTAGTATAGTTTGTTATGCTAGTTTGCCCGAGGACGTGCAAAGTGCAAAATGTGGGGATATTTGATAGAGTATATATTTATATGTATTTTATAGGATTTTATTCCCATATTTATAGTGTTTTGTGAATATTATATGTTATTAATTAGTGTTGAATGTGTTTACGATAGGAAATGAAGAATTGCCAAAGTTGGATGGAATTTAGCATTATTTGATGTTTAGATGATGGATTCTAGCTCAAGGGTGCAAGAAATTGAAGTTTCAAGCAAATCGGGATGAAAAGTTGTAAAATCATGAAAGCCAACAGAACCATTTAGGCGCAGGAGCGCTCCAAACAGCTCAAAAAGGGGTCAAGAATAGAATGGATGCGGCGCTCTAGTGCTGTGCACGGTGCAGCAGCGTTCCGAGGCATACTTGACAAGGCGCAGCAGCGCTAGGGGCGGCGCAGCAACGCCCGCGCGTCAGAAATTTTTTCAGAACTTATTTTTTTTTAGACTTCTATTTTAACTTGGAAACTGCCATCTTCTATTCCTACTCAAAATTGGCGATTACTTGGAACCCAATACATCTAGAGGTTATATAAACACATCTAGGGGAACAATTTTAGGATCTGGAATCTCGTATTATATTTTAGAACAATTGAGTTTGTAAGAAAAATCTAGAGTTTTTATTCTTATCTTTCATTGGAAGCACTTGTTCAAGCTTGGATTATTTGTTCTTCATTAATATAAAGTCAAGGTATTCTATATCTCATCTTAATTATTAAATATATATTTCATATGGCTTCTTTCATCGATTTTGTTAGTTTAAATCTTAATATGAGTGAGTAGTTTACTTCTAGGGTAAAAAGGGGAGCCATGTTTGCACCATGATTAGGTCTTAATTTGATTAGTAGTTAATGGGTGAAGAGTAATTCTAATTGATATGTTTTAATACTTAATTTGTGTAATTAGCCAATATCACGAATTAACTAAATGCAAATAGGAGTAATAGATCGAGAGATTTTACTCAATAGAGGCACACATACGATTAGCAGAATTGAATTTGAGTGCGAGAGCATCATTGGATTTCTGAAAGTGTTAATGCTTGAGAGAGATTAACCATTACTTTAATTATTTGACCCATTGAACTGCTATACTTTCGTGATTATTTGGTGTAAGCATGGTGAACCTGAATTGCCCTAGACCTTTAGTTAATTGATTTAAAACATATTTAATTCACGTTATTAGTTAATAAAAATCTTCAAACACTCGATTTTCTCTAGGAACAATTTATAATATTTAGATTGAAATTCTTGAAACTTGTCTCCTTGAGGATACAACCCGTTTGCCATTACTGTGCTAGCAATAGACACCGTGCGCTTGCGGATAGATATAATTTGACACATCACATTTACAACAGCTGGGAGGTTTTGGGTTACTGCATAACAGCAAGGAGATCTAGGTGATCAAGGAGTGTTGTGCTCAAGGGGAAATCATTGTCCTAAATAGGTTGCTCAGGGAACCAGAGGAATTCAAGGAAGGGGGACTTCAAGAGGAATTCAGTGTTCAGGGGAGCAAGGTTGTTAGAGAGGCATTGGTTCAAGGGAGCTGTTTTACTCCGGGGGAGCAGTTGTTCCAACAAGCTGTTATCAGTAATTGGGTGATATATTATTGGATCTTGTAATTGGTATATTTATTGATCAATAATATATTCTCTTACCAAGTTGGTAAGGGACTAGGACGTAGACCATAGGGGATTAGGGGTCGAACCTAGCTAAAAGTCTTGTGTGTTCTTTACTTACCATCTGCACTTAATTTCAGTACTGCATTGCATCATAACAGCATGCTATTATATACTATAACTGAACTCAGCAAGCTTCCTGCAGACTTACTCTAAGTCAGCAAGCTACCTGCAGACTATTTCTAGTCAGCAAGCTGTTTAACTACTTGGTAAATTTTAAAATACAATAGTCAGCCATAACACCTATATTTAATCCCCTCTAGGTGCATATTCCGCATATTTTCACACTACACTCCATACCTTACCCACTTCACATTCTATCCTAGTAGTTTGTAATATATATAAGCATGTAATGTCATTGTAATAGTCATCCAAGTAATATACAATGTAGCCTTTGAGCTTACTCTCGTTTGTAGTATAGTTATATTATTATCTATCTACATATATATTATTAGAGTCTTTATCACTTGCTTTAATGTTTGGTTGATTGGTGAATATATAATCTTTTTATTGACTCAATGTGGTTATATCATAGAAATAGATTGTAGTATCTCTATTGGAGATCTGGCCTTTCGGTTAGCTTTTCGCTCGGCTAAACTTGGAGTTCTAAGCAAAAAAGAATCTTGATTGAAATTTATATCTCTAAAGCTGTAGTTTTTAGTTGGAAGTAGTGGTTTGGCTTTTTCTTGGATGGTGGTTTATGAGGCAGAAGGTAAGGGGAAAGGATGGAATGAGGATGCACTGATGAACTTTGTTTACTAAGTCGATTTTGCTCCTCTAACAGAAGATGGAAAAATGAGGTTAAATTATATTTGGATAGTGGTACACCTTTGACCTTTCATATTTTAACTAAGTTAATGGAGCACTTTAGCAGATCCACTCATCATATTGCACTAAGTTAATGGATAGTGGTACAACTAATGGAGAACTTTAGCAGATGATTGTGCCTTCTTTTTACCCGCATAGTTCTCAAACCATCTTGTTCTCTAATTAGATTTCCTTTTTCTGATTCCATATTTTGCTCTACACTGCCTGCTATTCACCTTGCATACCTCCAAAACATAAGATATGCAGATATTGTATTGTTGGTGTCTTTGAAACCACCTCCACCGGAGTTCAAGTGTTTAACTGATATATGGGATTGTTAGTGTAAAGACTGAAGAGTCAGTGTGATAACAAACCACACATGTTTCTTGTTTTTTAAGGCCAAAGAGACTGTTTCAACGTGACGGTTAGTTTGCATATTGTTTATATCTAGTATATTTCCAAGTTATTTTCCATGTTTGGCTTAGCTTCCATATCTAATTCTCTGCTGTAATATTCGGTTGCCTCTTTAAAGCGAGTTGTGCTTCTCAGATCTTGGACTACGTTTATCAAGCAATTTTGATCATGTGTTCACTCTGTTTGGTACCTTACAATAACTCCTACTTCCTTCCTTCAAATCTAAATGTCTCGAAAAATATAAAGGTTTCTCTATACTGTCATAACCATAGTTTGAGAACTTACAAACTGTAACAATTGAACTTTAAACTATATTTACCTTTCGGTTATGGATTTTTGACCTCTGGATGTAGTTGCTCTTTACTGCTTGGTTTTATTTTAATGGAAGATTACTGAATATAGGCAACATATTGTTCTGTTCAGATACTGACTATTGCATTATTGAATGAAATCAGTAAAGGGAAGAGTTCCTTATGGTTTCCTTATTTAAAGCATTTTCCATGAAGTTCTGACATATTGGCAAGTTTTAGTCATTTTGAAACACAATCTTTGCAGGTTTGGCTTCTGTCAGCTAACAATCAATTTCTGAACTAGTGGCGAAACCTTAAAAAGTGTTTATAGTACAAGTTTGTTAATCAGTTTTTGTTTTGTTTTGTATATAATATAATGGATAGGTAGATGATGCAATGTGGGCAGCAGAAAAAGCTATAGGTGGTTAGGCTAAATCAGAGTGGAAGGAAGCTATATTGCTGGTGAATGATTTGAAGATAAAAAATAAACTTCAAATCTTGAGGGCTTGGCTCTGGGCTTCTGGAACTGTAAGTATATATTGGCTGGCTATCAACTATGCCTATAGTACTCTCATAGTATATATATATATTTCCAGACCCTGAACTTTTCCTTATGTCATCTTTAACAGAACAATTCAATTGATATACATGAGAAGTAGAAGCACAGGAACCATGAGGAATTTGCTGAGACTGCACTAGGTTTCCTCAGAAGACTATTATTACCTTTACAAAATAAAGAAGATCCCTGAACTTTCCAGCTTTTCTTGGAGATATACTTGATGCAGAAACAGGGGGTGAAAAGGTCTTATAATCTTATTCACTGGCACAGATGCAATCAATGTACCAGGTTGATGCCACAATCGGGATTCTGCATTATCCGTGTAGATTAATTTATCATTCACCAATTCTTTCTTTTCTTCTTTAACCATTTTTAGAGATTTGTCGGGTGTCAACGGCTCAACGCAGAACCACCTCCAGTCTCCAGACACAGTTTCCTTCCTCGCTATTATGGAAAACTTGTATTTTCTTGATAGGAGAAGCTCTGGCTGTAAACTTCTATTAGCTCAGTGTACCACTTTCAGAAGAACAGTTGATTCCAGAACAAAATTCCGGATTTTCTACTGTAGGAACCTCATTCTTTAGACAATTTCTTAAAAAGGTACTCGCATGTATAATGGTGCCACCGAGACAAATCTGGTTGCCCATATCATTTGCAGGACAAGTGGAAACAATTTTGTCCCCTTGAATAATGGTGATAGCAAAATAGGAACTTGAAGGGGAACTAGGACTACAATCAGAGCCGTGTTTATCTACTGTACCACTCATCAACTACGTTTCCATTTGATTGGACAATTCAATATTACCATGGCCTCGGCTCCAAGTGAGATTCAGCAGCATCCAGGCATGCTTCCTCAATGCCAGTTTGTAGCAGATTATTGTTCTCCATTAATGCCAACTGCTTGTCATAGCACAATCCTCTATCCTCATCTACGTTTGCTTCTCTCTCATCCTCTATCCTACATTTAGGAAACACAACACAATCTTTATCTTTACCCCTCAAACTATCCCAATTCTTTTCATAGCTCCTACTATTGCATTCCTCTTATGGGTATCCCATAATCTGAACTACATTGCATCCTATCGCATGGCTATATACGAACCAACATCCCACATTCTTCAGTTTTAAAAGCCCAACTTACACCACTAATTCCAACTATGATCATCAACTACCATCTTTCGGATATCAATTTTGTTCTTCCGGTGCTCACATATTATACTTGCTTTTGTAGTTTTGTTGCATCATTCCCTGGAAGTTGTGCTAAAATATTTTACCAATTCTATCAACTCATCGTCTCATTATTTAAATGCACATGCGCTTTTCACTTTTTTTAAGAAATATAAATTTAGTCCTATGTTTATCATTCCATGATTAAAACAAAAAAACAAAATTAACAATCGTCGACCCTAATAAACTTTACAAATACGCGTACATACATAAAAAAATTGGAATAGAGATAATTTAAGGGGTGATGGCGATTTTTACCACTTTTTTAGAAAAAAAAATGAAAATACCATTTTTCGGAAGCTTTGGCGAATTTTACCACTTTTGTTACGCATTTTGGGTTGGGGTAAATGCTGTTACGCATTTCGGGTTAGGTTACGCATTTTAATTCTGGGTATTTCATGTATTTTAAAACTGGGTTATGCAAAATAAATCTGGGTAAAGGGGGGATACGCATTTCGATCCTGCGTATCAGCTGTCACGCATGTGTGTGATGCGTGATGACGTCAGCTGACGTCATCATCACTTTTCTCAGAAACTCAAACGGGGGAGCTCTAATGGCGATTTTTGCCGGATTTTCGCCGACATCTATTCACCACCCTCTCGCAACTTTACATTAACGTTCTATATACCATTCAAATAATTGTTTCGAGCTCTACAATCCTATACCCATTTTATCACATTTCTAATGCACAATTGAAAACCCCCAATTCAAACCTAAAATCCTGATTCATGATCTGATTCTCGACTGCGATGTTTGATTCCGGCAATTACACGCCCTTGCGGGACCGGAGCTTACTAAAGGGATACGAGGAGAGATTGAAAAGAGGATATTGCAGCCATGGCAACGGCAGCAGCAAGCAATGGAGAGGAGAGAAATCGTCGGAGGGGAGTGGAGAGAGATCTGTGAGATGGCTGCTACAGTGCTGTTACGCATTTGCGTGATGCGTAATAAGTAATACGCAAGCTACAACGGGGTAACCAAAGTGGTAAAATTCGCCATCCCCCCGGAAAGTGTTATTTTCATACTTTTTGTTAAAAAAAGTGGTATTTTTCACATTAATTCTAATTTAAATTGCTTGTGATGTGATTCTTTAAGGACTAAAGAAACACAAAATAAAACTCAAGATCTGATCTCTAAAGGCTACGCCACCAAGAAACAAATCAAGAGGTCGGAATCTAAACAAACTTGATTAAAGCCTAAGCACCCTCAGGAATGAATAAAAACCTCACACAAGTATAAAGGAATTAACCACCAATTAACTTGCAAAGAACAAACGTTTATAAAGAAAAACGAATAAAACTAAGCATTAGCTTTCATAAAATTCTGGTCCCTTAAAACATTACAAGATATGGGTATATATAGGCAAGGCAAATAACCTAAACCCATTAGGAATCCAAACTCAATTCAAAATCAGCTATTAATTGGCTAATATTTGAACCCAGCTAGGAAACCAATTAAAAACCCAATCAAACTAGGAAATACATAAAAACCAAATCCAACGAGGAAAATAAAATCCTAGTGCTTAAAACAAGAAAAACCATTTCAAGTGAAAGGTAAAAACTTGCAAGCAAAATCTACTTAGTAACATATAATAATACAACTAGCAAACACAAGAAAGCACAATACAACTAAACAAACATAACAAGCCAAAGAATACTACCTAACCCTTGGATTAAGGGATTAGTTACTCATAATAAGATAAAATAAATATAAATTTAGAACGCAAACCATGAGTTTAAGAATTTAAGTATGAAGAATACAACTTGAAGAAATCGTTTGAAGCCCGGATGAATCCCTTCACTCCTTCGTTCAATCTCCCCCTTTTCTCTCCAAAAGTACGGCTAAGAATAATAATATTTACAATATGATATGGGTTGGTGTGTTGTGGTCTGTTTCTGGGCTAATCCAGTAATATTTTCGATGTTGGACCACTTCTGAATTGTAGGAAAATTATGTTGTTTTCGCGTGGGCTATAAAATTACCCAATTTTAGGGATTTATGGATTTTCCATTTCCCCCCACAAATCCAACTCCAAAAGGGAACATGGAGTTGGGCGGAAAAAATTAAAACTTAAAAAAAAAATCAAATGAGACAAATATATACTCTATATCATAATGTTCGAACAAGGAAGGAGTTTTGTACCTGCAAGATTTACCCGAAAGAAAATCAAGGGGAGAGCCAAATATCTATAAATGGTGGTGGTTGCCATTGTCCAACTGATGTGGTGTTGTAGGTAGGTGGAGCATAATATGGAGGGTTTGTGTGTGGTGTGTAGTGATAAACAGGTGCTTGAGTAGTATATATGTAAGGATTATTTGGTACATTAGAATTTAGAGCTACAGTAGCATTATAAGGAGTGATGGTATGAGTCACCTGGCCAGTTGTATTGTGAGTGCCTCAATCCCTTCGATTTAAATGCAGATTGAGAATAAGCTGCCTCAGCTCCCCCAATGATCCCACGAATCAACAAAATCATTTGCTTCATGTCTATCAAGATTATATGAAATAAAATTATAGCAAGTAAAAACTATTGGTTCACCGTTGTTCCTTAGACCCAAGACTTCCTCCCGACAACCTTCAGTTAGACCAACATTCATCTTCTTCTCCCAAAAAAACTCATTTATTGAATCGCCTTTTAATACCCACATGTCAACACGACCTGCTCTGTAGTTCTCAACAAAATAAGCAACCCAGTCTGGCAACAAGATTTCTCGCAGCGTATTGGTCTTAGTATCAAAGCACACAAGTATTCGACAATCCATCGGCTTGGACCCTAACCAAAATGCAACACCATTAACGAGAACAGAGTGATGCATCTTGATGGTACCTTTAAAGAAATAATCTTGCCTACGTCTTCCATGAATTATTGTTTAGACTATAAACAACAATCTTAACGAAGTGGGGGTTAGGTGGGCGACAGCTCCAATGAGGCTGGATAAGATTAACCACCACATAATCATTTAAGTACGGTACAAACCTGATAATGCTCCTTGCTCCACTCTACCGCACTTGTCCCTCTTCCGGAAAGGCTTGGACGGAAATGTGGTATAGCTGTCGGAAGGGTGTCTGCAAAACAATGCCTGGCCGGGGGTGGTGGCCGTCAAGCACCTCCGGCGTGATAGTAAGTAACTTGGTGGTGGAGAATACAAGAAACAATATCGGAAAATGTAAATACCGGTGACTGAGAATGTTGAGAGCAAAATGTGAAATGTGAGAGTGAGTGTGTGAGTTTTTAACCCCCTCCATGTGTGAATTTACCTTGGTATTTATAGAGTTTGGTGTTACCTCCTCTTGTCCGGAAGAATGTTCCCTTCCTTGAGACAGGTGTTGGTTAATAACATGTCTCTTTAACTTTCTTCTGTCAAAGTGACTACTTTCGTGAAGGCTCCACATTGTCCGGGAGTGAGAAGGAAGACTCGAGCTAAGTCCACGAAATAATATGCTGTGGAGGAGAGAACACCATTTGTCCAAGAGGTAGAATGTGCTAGGGGAAGAAGGTGCCTTTTGTCCGGAGGAATGTTCCTGGAACATGCTTTGACCTGGAGGGTGAAGAGTCTGCTTCTGGGAGGGTATTAACATTGCCCCCCACTCCTTCAACTCACTTTAGTGGGTTGGAGGAGTAAGTGCGTAGTTGTGACATGATTTCTGATATTTATTACCCCAACGGCTCTTTATAACGGCTAGTTGGTGGAGGCCTATAAATACTTTAATTTCCTTCAAAAGTTGGGATATCTTCTTTTCCTGAAATCTTTCATATCTTACTTTATATGTTGTAGATTTTGAGAAATTCTTCATGGAGGGATAGCAGAAGACTTGCTACTGTGACATGTTCGTGGTTGTGAAAACCATATGGGCCGGAAGCAATGCTGGTCGAAGGTTTGAGCGTTGCGCCACCAGGGAGTGTCACTATGACATTTGGATAGATGAGCCTCTTGGTTCCCGAGCTTGTGAGGCTATTGAAGAGCTGGTTCGGGAGAAGAATCAGCTGCACCGCTTCTACATGCAGAAGATTGACTGCTTGAGGGCTTGGGAGATGTCCAAGCGGGGAGCTATGTTGGCGAAGCTGCAGGAATTGGAGGACGAGGTGCACCGTGAGGAGTACTCTGAAGATGAAGATGCTTTCGTAGCTTAGTGTTAGATCTTTCCTTTGTATCCTAATGAGGACTTGATGGGTCTATCCTTCACTTGTCTTCTTTGCATTGTAATATTTTCCCTAATGAATGAAACATGCTTTCCTTCTCTTCCTGCAAATATCGTTTTTGTTGTTTTGAGTTGTGTCTCCCCCCCCCCCCCCCCGGGCATCACTTGTGGGTAAAGTCCACTAGTGATGGCCTTAGAATTTTACAAAAGTGTTTCTTTGAGAAGGAAGGAAATTTTGAGGGGGGGGGAATTGTGCCCCCTGAAATTTTACTAAGTTTGAATTTGGTGCCCCCCGGACATTGCTGGCGGATAGTGTCCGCTAGCAAAGGTTTCAGTACTAAAACCGAAAAATTTGTAAATGTTTATATTAGAGTGAAGGAATTTTTGTGAGGTGGAAGGAGTCTGGCGAGGAGGAAGTAATGTTTTTGGAGAGGAGGGATTTTCTGGGGAGGAAGTAATTTTTGTGGAGATGAGGGATTTTGTGAGGAGGAAGGCATTTTTTCGGAGAGGAGGAAGGAATTATTGTGTTTAAAACTTGTTTTGTTTTAAGGGACGTAAATAACATAGAACAAACCAGGGCTTTGCCATACAAAAGAGTAGCTATTGAGCTAATTTCTAGACCATTGAGGGAAGTCCTATCAATAGAGGAGGGTCATCCAGGAACAGAAAACCAGCTAGACTTAATAGCAATATATATTTAACAAATTAGAATTAGAAACCACAATAATTGGGCCACCACCAATCTGCAAAGAAAAAGCCTGAGTGTCCTTAGTGACTTGAGGAAGGTGAGCTGCAAAGAGCCAGGGGCGACTGATCCTCCACAGAAGCCAAAGACAGACTAGAAGTAGTAGTCTCCGAATATAAAATCAATAGTGCGTGAGATGGTGCAGTCACGATAGAATTGGCGGTAATCGTGAGTGAAGAGTGTGTCTTGGTTACCATCCATACGGCAGTTGAAGAATATCGATTTATCTGCTGCTACGTGAAGGGCCACTGCTGGACCTTCGTCTGCGGCTGCTGTGTTCTCGAATGAAATGCCCTTTCCTATTATGTTAAATCCACGTATTCCAACAGTTGCAGAATCCAATGTGGAAAATCCTATGCGGAATGCCCAGATTCTATCAAGAAACCATTTCTACCCTGTAGGGAGAAGGGTCTAGGAAATATGGTCCGAAGAATCTCGATAGTCTAACGATCTTTTTATATTCACCAGCCTTAATGTATATAATTAATAGTCTTAACTTTCCCGAACCATCTTGAGCCACAATCACATTAGCCATGTGTTTGGATTTATCACCTTTAAGGAGTTCTTTGTTGTTACCCTTTACCCAAGCAGGAAATTGCCCCTGTTCCGGGACCTGTAAAAGTTTTCGTGGAGGTTGTGGACCTGTCACCTGAAGGTCTGCCAACTCACGCGATAATTGATCAATCATATTAAAATCGTCAATGGTCAGCTCTCGAGATAGCCTCAAAAGCTCCTTCAGTTTTTCCCCTGCATCTCCACTTGTTTTCTCAAAAGTATCCAAACAAGTCCCTTGAACTGTACTGGCAGCAGATAGCCATACTTTCACATCAAAAAGATATTCATCTATATGATTCGAATCAATATCAAAATCATTCACTTTACTAAAAGATCTCTTTAAATCATCAATAGCTGACTCAAGTACATTCTGGCACACTTTATAAGCCCCGGATGTTCTTGGATCCATCTCCGCTGCATGTAAAGTTGTTGATTTGTTAATGGAGTCCCGGATATGTTGCACTGCATATTCAAACCCGGCCTTAAACAACTCTTTTGGATCCGTCGTATTTCTTGATGCAGGACCAAGAACTTGAACACAAGTGTCCTTGTATTGTGTAGGCCTGCAAACTGATTCTACAACCTTTTGTGATTCAGCTATTTGGGTTTTTTGAGCCTCTTCTTTATTCTTGTTTTTGAGCCTCTTGATCTCATTACCACTGGCTACATCTTCATAGCACTCATATAAGATTTCCATGTATGGGTAATATGTGGCACTATATGCAGCCTCAAACTCTTTTTTCTCATCTTCTGACAACGAATTGTAGACTGCTAACATGCCCTTGGAAGATATTATCTTGGATATAATCCCTGTTATGCCTTCTACAGTATTCTTATAAGCCAAATCTTCACTCATCCCATTCTCATTATACCTTCTGAACAATGATTCTACAATACCGTGAACAGCTCCAAGCAAAATCCCTCGAAAGACGCCCGAATCAAATAGACCCCCTTTCGAATACAAATAAACTTGACCAGAGTTATTGGGGTTGCCCATATTTGACACAGAAAATGACTATGAATGGGGATTGTAACCCATTAGCAAAGCCTTTTCAACAGCCTCCTGCTCAAGTCTTTGCGTTAGCAAACTAACAGGCTCATGAATGAGACCATTAGAGAAGGCATTAGAATGAAGCTTATTCTTCTCCGTCGAATCATCGAATCCAAACCTACTAAACTTGGCATAAACCCTATCCCCACACCAAATCTGCGTCCAGTCACGGGAACACTCTCCATCAATCTGCGATCTGACATAATTTCAACTCAGACATAATTTCAGCAATATTGTCCTTTGGTGTTGCTGTTGAAATTTAAGAACAGAAGAAAAGCTCTCAGCTTGCTCAATTTCCGAAAAATGTCGATTCCAAACGATTCCAATCCCAATCCAAACAAGAATCATCTTTATAACCGTTCGAAGTAGAAGCATTCATATTACTCCCACTATCATTCTCATTCCCACTACACCTACACCTCCTTCACAACTTTACTCCCAATTTTACAACTTGGGCTTCTTGATAAACTATTACAACTCCAGCCCAACAAATAATTAAGCTTTGTCAAACTCAAAAACTTATTAGAATTCAAACAAGATTGAGGATGGGTTATGTGTGGCGCTGGAACAGAGTGACCAGTGGCCAAAGCGTTGGTCACACCCAGCTACGAAGGGCAATGAACAAAAAATGCGAAGCCTCAAGGAACCTCTAGGTTCTGACTAAGTGTTGTTTCAGCACTGGGGTTTCAAGAACGCATGGATTTGTGTGTATATATGTGTGTATAGGGCGTGTGGGTGAGGGGAGTTTGGTTTATGGATAGAATCGCCCGCCGAGATAATAATGTTTATGACCCATCACTCAATCAAGAAAATCTTGAGTGAGTTGATCTAAGGAGCGTAATAAAATGGGTATTTATAGGTGTTTTTTGATTTATTGTCTGTAAAGCAAAGTGATAGATACAGTGTTGTCTGTGTGTGTGTGAAGATCTGAAGAGCTAAATATAAGTCAAGTACATAAAAAGAGTGGTTTTGTGAGGCAGCATCTGTGTGAGTGTGTTGGGAGAGAATAGAGGAGGCGGGACTATATAGATAGGTGGAGGCGGGGCTAGGTTTCGTAGATTTAGTGTTTTTGTGTGGAGGCGGGACTCGAGGAGGCGGGACTGGGGAGGTGGGAGCAGGTTATTCCAGAGGAAGCGGGAGTGGAGAAGATGTATGTTTTTCCTGTGTTGTTTGTAAGTTGCAAGTAGGAAAAGTATAGTATATTTTTGGTAGTGGGGCGTGTGACAGGTAGGACATGTATTTGTCATTGGTTGAAAGTGTGAGTGTGTTTGGAGTAGAGAAGGCGGGACTGTATAGATGGGTGGAGGCGGGACAAGTTTGTGAATTTTTTTTTTGTTCCTCCTCCTCCTCTCTCAAAACAAACAAATGAAAATAAAAGTCAATACCTTGGTGTTTTTATTTTTGTTGCATCACCTTTATTTCATATCTGCTTCCTCCTCGCATGTATACCATTTTTTTTTTCATTTGACTGACTTGTCTTTTGTTGCATGTATTGACAGATGGCAGGAGTTAGCACTTCTAACGGAAGAAGCAATACGAGGTCAATTTCAAGTTTGTTGCTTAAAGACGGGACTTGGACGGATGCTAACTCTCTCTTTCCTCTGGCTCCTGTGACTATTGATCCCGAGGCTTATTTTACTAGCAAGGAGGAGTATTATGAGAGAAATAATATTAATCCTCCATCATTTGATCGAAAGAAATTGGATGCTACACGGGGGAAGCTTGAGCATCTCAAACATGGGAGTTCTTTTCAACATCTCAAGTGGAAGATTTTCTGTCTAAAGCTTTCCAAATCGGCGGTAACTATTCTTGGAGGGTCCCTTCTCCTGATGAGAGACTATACTCCCGGCCTGAAGGCGGTGGAATAGCAATGCCCGCTTTTGTCTGCATAAAACTTATGATAATATAATGCAAGAAATTTGTCAGAAAAAATATTTTGTGTGCCCGGATGAGTCTCATTAGATAATATAGTGCTCTTAATCATTTTTGAGATGCTGTTACTTATGTCAGAGATAATGTAACTTGTGTCTGAAGCGGTTTTGCTCGCCTTGTATCTGAATTGTGTCTGTTCACATGTTTCTTGTGACTTGGTTTGTTTTCTTTGTGTCTGAATGAATCTCGTGAGGTAAAACAAAGCCTTTAGTTTTGTTTGAGATGATGTTACTTTGTGTCTGAGGCAGCTTTGCCTGCCTTGTGTCCGATAGAATATTACTTGTGTCTGAGATGATGTTGCTTGTGTCTGAGATGATGTTTCTTATGTCTGAGATGATGTTATTTTCCTTGTGTCTGAATGGATTTTTTGAAATAAAATTGTACATATTTTGTCTGAGGTTGTTACTTTGTGTCTGAGAGGGCTTTACTTGCCTTGTTCCTGAGATAGTATTGCTTGTGTCTGAGATACTTTTGCTTGCAATATATTGTGACTAGAAAACAGATGATTCATTCATGAAAGATGATTACACGAGTAGTTGATGAGATCCACTAATAACATAGATAATGTGTTGTGGAGACTCATAGAGGTATGCCTCCAACACTTCATTGTAGTAGTAGTAGCAGTAGTAGTAGTAGTAGTAGTAGTGGAAGAGGACAAAATATCCTTAGGTATAGTACTTTTCAACCATTTGGACATCTCTCTTCCTCTTTTTCTGATTTTGTTGGTGCTCAAGGTGCCTTTTCCTCTTTCCCCTCTTCCGTTGGATTGTCCGATACCTCCTCATGTTACTTGGATCAGTTTGAGCCAAGTTGAGGGCAGAGCCATAACAATACTTCGAAGCCTCCGTGTCTCCTTTGATCTCCCCTGTTCCCGCAATGGTTGGGAACTTCATTTTCAAATGTGTAGTGGAGGTTATCGCTCTCAAACGAGTTAAGGTGGGTCTTCCCAAAATCATGTTGTAGGGGGGAGGAGTGTTAACCACGTAGAGCTTGATAATATGTTGTACTTGTCTCGGGGCTGTCCCAAAGAGTATGGGCAACTTCACTACTCCTGCTATGGGGACTGCATTGTGGCCAAAACCATAGAGTGGTGCCTCTTCCTCACATTCTTCTAACTTGTCCTCCAATTTCAACCTTTCCCAGCAATGGGTGAATATTATGTCTACCGATGAGCCATTGTTAATTAATACCTTTTTGACCACGTTATCACGTGTCTCTATAGTGACAACAAGGGCTTCAGTGTTGTAAGGATTGACTCCTTCCACGTCAGCATTGGAGAAAGTGATAACATCTCCCACTGTATCCTTTTGAGATATTGCCATAACTTCATGAGTCGCAGATGCTCGTGGAGGGGACTGTGTTCCTCCAATGACTACATTGACAATGTTCTTGTCTCTGTTGGCTTGAGAGGTGGAAGGAGTATCATAGTTGTTTCCATTAGTAATTTGGCGAGGAAGGTATTGGTTGATGAGTCCTTGGTGAACCAACTTTTCAAGGAAGTGTTTAAGGGAGAGGCAATTCCCCGTAGTATGCCCGTGGGTGATATGGTATTCACAATGCTTGGACGAATCTCTGTCACCCGGAGCTGTCCAAAGTGGTGGAGGTGCCTGGTAGAAGGGTTTATTTCGTATCTCTCGCAAAATATTTGCCCGGGACATGCTCAGTGTTGTCCACTCCGGCTCAGATTTACGCACAAGTCTTGATTTATCAAAATGGGGTTTTTGCCTTGGCGGAGCGGGACCATGTGTGGTTTGTACTTGGTGTTCGTGGACGGGCCTTTGGCTATGGTGGAAGGTGAAACATTCCTTTTGAAAGTAAGGATTCTGGTGGTGAGGATTCCTTGTTTGCTTCATGACCCTCATAGCCTCCGTCTCGGTGATGAAGTGTGAAGCTAACTCGTATGCTCTGGCCAACGTAGTTAAATTGTGTTCCATGAGCTTGCAAATATATCTCTCACAATTGTAAGGGTCTAAACCCCTTCTCAAGTGTACCAATGCTTCCGTTTCATTGACCGACACCACTTTGTTTACCGCTTCCTTGAACCTTTTTAAATAGCTTTCCAACGTCTCTCCACTTCTTTGCACGATGGTTTCAAGGAAGACAGTGTGCACCTCGTGTGGTTGGTTTGCCTTAAACTTGTTCAGAAAAACTTTTTTGAAATCGGCCCATGTGTCAATGGTCCTTGGAGGAAGCCTACAGAACCACCTCTGGGCACCTCCTCTCAAGGTAGAGGCAAAGAATCTACAACATGTTAGGTCCCGGTACTCATAGAAAAGAGCCAATTGATCAAAATAACTTAAATGTTCTTCCGGATCTCCGGTACCATCATATGAGTCTAAGTTAGGGTGTTTCAAATGTGTTTGCCTGCTCTCATCTTCTAGCCTTTTGGAGAAAGGAGATTCACCGGGACTAGCAGATACTTCCCCTTCAACTTTGCGCTTTAGCTCGTTGAGGGTGTTGAGGATTTCTTGTTGAGAGCTTCTGATACCTCCCACCGGGGTAGGCTCGGGAGTTCTTTCCCTTTCTTTTTCTTGGTAGAACTCATCTTCGAATCTCCTCTTCTCTCTCTCATATTCTGCCTTCTTTGCTTCTAGTTCATGTCTAAGGTCCCGCATTCTCCTGTTTGCCCCCCATGTCTCCGAGCGATGATGGTTTTTTCCGTGTCGGACATGGTTAGTATTTTGGGAAGAGCCAAGGCGGGAGAAGATTGACTTGGTTATCCTCAGTCTCTTGCTGCCATTGTTGTTTGCACTATGTGCTTCGTCTTCGAGGGGAGGTGGTTCCCTCCTCCCGTCAGACCGAGGTGGGTCATTTTATTGGTTGGGGTTTTGGAGATTCGCAGCAATACTGAGGAGAAATTCCACTTGGTTAGGAGTGAAACGGGTCAGGTCTAAGTTGAGAGGAGGGTTTTCCTCTCTTGTGCCAATCCTTTGGACGACGGGTTCGCTGTGGTGGGAGGTGCCATGGATGATCTCTTGGTGATTTCCTTGGAGTTGTTCTTCAGTATAGTTTGGATTATTTGGGTCTACCGGGGTTCGGGTTTGGAACCTCGTGTTCTTAGAAGGTCCCATTCAAGACAACTTGTTACTGAGAGCCTCTTGTTACTTCTTACAATCTGGAAAGGATGGAGGGTCTTTCAAGGAGAAAATCCCCTCCTTCTAGCGCCAAATGATAATGCTCCTTGCTCCACTCTACCGCACTTGTCCCTCTTCCGGAAAGGCTTGGACGGAAATGTGGTATAGCTGT
This sequence comes from Heracleum sosnowskyi, assembly GCA_030848705.1. Taxonomy (NCBI): domain Eukaryota; kingdom Viridiplantae; phylum Streptophyta; class Magnoliopsida; order Apiales; family Apiaceae; genus Heracleum; species Heracleum sosnowskyi. The sequence goes on along the minus strand of JAUIZM010000045.1, from coordinate 369,594 downwards.
CGGAAGGGTGTCTGCAAAACAATGCCTGACCGGGGGTGGTGGCTGTCAAGCACCTCCGGCGTGAGAGTAAGTAACTTGGTGGTGGAGAATACAAGAAACAATATCGGAAAATGTAAATACCGGTGACTGAGAATGTTGAGAGCAAAATGTGAAATGTGAGAGTGAGTGTGTGAGTTTTCAACCCCCTGCATGTGTGAATTTACCTTGGTATTTATAGAGTTTGGTGTTACCTCCTCTTGTCCAGAAGAATGTTCCCTTCCTTGAGACAGGTGTTGGTTAATAGCATGTCTCTTTCACTTTCTTCTGTCAAAGTGACTACTTTCGTGAAGGCTCCACATTGTCCGGGAGTGAGAAGGAAGACTCGAGCTAAGTCCACGAATATGTTGTGGATGAGAGAACATCATTTGTCCAAGAGGTAGAATGTGCTGGGGGAAGAAGGTGCCTTTTGTCCGGAGGAATGTTCCCGGAACATGCTTTGGCCTGGAGGGTGAAGAGTCTGCTTCCGGGAGGGTATTAACAAAACCCAAATGCTAAAGCAAACAAGCATACAGGGTCATAAATACGAGAAAGAGGTGAGCGATGAAGAGTCCTATACTTTGAACAAGAGGATTCCACAGATGTACGTCTCCTGTTTGAGGAGTCATGTCATCAACATAAGTGATGCAAAACAAACCATGTGATTGTAGGTGGAATGGGGCAAGTGAGGAAGATATGTCTCCTGGCACTCCTCCTTATCTAAATCCTTCTTGTAAGAGTCACCAAGCTGTTAGTGTAGGTGCCCTAGAGGCAATACACTGGTTCTTTTAAAGAACCATTATGTCATTTGATTAAATGAATATATTTATTATGACTTTAATTACTGCGATATATATTAGCATAATAAATGTCCTTAGAATCATGATACACATTATATAGTTTAAGTACATGACTTGAACTTGAGATTATATAATGAATCATATTCTTAAAGGTCCCTAGTCGAGTATTATTATATAGGACAATAATAATACATAAATAGACTAGTATGTGATTTGACAGATAACCACATCTCATTGGTTATAAGTATGGAGATACTAAAGTCAAATACATAGGTACATGTAGGAGTACATGGTACTGGACAGACCCACACTGAGATTCTTCATGTTTGATAAAGTCATAAGAAAGACTCACAGTAATAATGGTGTAATGGTCCTTAGACCTGAAGTCATTATATTTCTACATGAGAATTAGTATATTTTGATTTCATCAAAAGTTATCTTTAACCGGATAATGATAAAGGTGAATATTGGATATATTATGAATCATGTGAGAAATATGAATGATCTAGATGGGATTTAAATCTCCTGATAAAGGAGTGATATTATCGGCCTCTTGTTTGAGTGAGACTATGAAATGCATGGCCATGCTCAAATGTTGATTTGATTAATAGTCTACTCATCGATCAAGAAAACTAAGATTAAATTATGAAGAGGATGACACATTACATGCCTCGAGTTTAATCTATAATATCGGATTTAAAGGGATTATATTACATGGAAACATTAGTTACAAAAGGTTGATTGAATCGTTGATTTAATTATTATTTAATTGGGTAGCAATGATGTGTTACTAGACGCCGCTCATTGTTTATAATTTTATTATAGAATAAAATTATTGCCAAAATAAATAATAACCTACAGGGTCACACGCAAAGAATGTTTAAAAGGGAAATTAATTTATTTCATGAATTTAAATTAATCGTAATTTAAATTATGAATTTAAATTAATAATAAATAATAATTCAGATTTTATATTACTAATTAAGTGAGACTTGATTAGTTGAAGATAAAATTTGAAGATGTATTTTCTTGACTTATTTGATTAATTAAGTATGACTTAATTAATTAATTTAAATAAATAAGATTTGTTTAAATAAAGGAGGCCTAATTATTTAAGCCTCCATGTCCTTTCTCCATCTATAAATAAGATGAGAAGGCTTCTCATTCTATGAACAACACAACTGAAATTTTCAGTTTGTAGGAGAGAATAAGAAGTTCATAAGTCAAGAATACATTCTTGATTATTTGTTTCTGCTAGTACCTAATTCCGTGGCTTAGTCGTTCGACGTTTTGAGCAAGCATTCTCGCGTGGATACCGGTGGAGGAGTTATAATTTTAGCTCTGGAAATCAACAAGCTAGGATCTCCATTTGTCATCCTCAAGAAATCTTCAAGATCAACAAGCTAGGATCTCCATTTGTCATCCTCAAGAAAGCTTCAAAGAGGTACAATCTTGTTCTTGAACTTTTTATACCATGATCATCGTTTTATACAATGATCCGGGACTTGGAATTCATTTTTAATTGTTATTTACGTAATTTCCGTTGCGTTATCATGCCCGAATTCCAACAATGGCATCAGAGCTACTTGTATAAAAGGATGATTTGGTCTTGTGTTCTTGAAAATGAAGCCTACATGATTTTTTAGAAATTTTTCATGCTTCATTTTAACATACAAAACATTTTTTATAAATTGTTTTGTAGGATGTTATAAATTGTTATAACATATTTTGGATGATGTACTACATGTTAGATATGTTAGATACATCATAAGAATGATTTTAGGATTGAACACTGCTATTAAAATCAAGGCCATGATTTCTGGAAAAATCTGTTTAGCTACTGCATAAAAACCTGCTGCGCCAGAAATTTAGCCTACCGGGTCACGCATGTTGGACATGCGTGACAGCTACAGTGCTGGGTTGCGCATGTCCAACATGCGCAACACCTACAGTAAACTGGGGTTGCGCATGTTGAACATGCGCAACATGGAGATATTATTTTTTTCCCCCAGCTTCCAGCCGGCAGTTTCAATAATTGTATTGAATTATTAGAGGCCCCATTTCTTTTAGCTTTTTATTGTTAATCCTAATGCTTTTAATTATTATATTCCTTGTGTTTTTAATGATTAAAGTTTTAATAATTGAATGTTTAAATTATGAATTTAAATATTATTATTAATTCCAACTTTATTAATTATTTTAATTTCGATTTTTAATAATATATTTAAATTATGAATTTGAATATTATTATTATTATTAATTCGAATTAATTTAATTAATTTAAAAGTTTTAATAATTGAATTTTTAAATTTTGAATTTAAAAATTATTATTAATTCGAATTTATTTTTTTAATTAAATTTTGAATTTTAATAAATATATTTAAATTATGATTTAAATATTATTAAATTCAAATTTTGATTAATTAAATATTAATTTCATTTTTTATTCGAATTAAATTTAATTTTTTTTTATAAAAGAGTTTATTTAAATTATTTTTTAATTCAAATTTAATTAATTAAATTTGACTTTATTAATTTTAATTCCTTTTAAATAATTAGTTATTTAAATTATGGAGTTAAATATTAATTATTATCTATTATATGATCATGATAAGTGTGATGTCTATTATTTGTTATATGAGCATGGTGCATTGGTTATGGCCCCTAAGACCCGTAGAATAAATGTAATAATTTATTAATGGTCTGTAATAATTAAAATACGACTTGCATGTCGTTATTCTTGTAATTATTTTATCTTGAATGCAACTCGAGTTCTTTTGTAATATATATTTCAAAAGGAGAGGGAGGCAATCAATGGAGGCTTTGGAAGCAAAGAAGAATTTTGTAATAATTAGTTATTACAACCATAGATTGACCTTGATCTTTTCATTAGCTCGAAAAGATCGCATAGGATCGGGCCATAACCATCGCACATTTTATTTTACGTAATTGCACTTTACATATGATGTATGGATTGTATATGTAGAATAGAAGATGCATGCTTAATTAGATTAAGTAGAATGTATGAATGTATGTATTAGATACGCCATCCATGTCATGTTAAACAAGATAAAATCTGCAATGATTCAAGATTTTATATTAACAAACGATCATGAGATTCTTGTGTTTATGAAATATGGATTTTAGAACACGGAATTAAATATGGATTTTAATATCTAAAATTGAGGATCTCTTTATGATGTGATCATGATCGTTATAAATTTTCTAAACCCCTTAACAAAATATTAAGTTATTATATGCTTTCCAATTGAATAACACTCATCAAAGCCTAGATCATTAGGAGTTGGTCAGCCAAAGCAGAGAATTCCTAGTTATCGTGGTTAGGTGCGAAAGAATAAGATGTGATATTCGATATGTTAATCAAATTGGGTCTAACTTAACTAAGTTATTGCAATATGATTGTAAAATGAGAACTTAGAAGCATAGGTTTGAGCTGGAGCAATTATTGTTCACCAAACTATCCAAGAATTATATACGAGATATAATTGACAAAAGTTGTTTACCTAAATAGTTGTGTTTCGGGAGTATCAGCCAACGCTGACCCAAGACATGATAAAATATGGATCTTGGCCCACTAGAAAGTAAAGTTTCGCATAGGCTTTCCGAGTTAATAGTAAGGGCTATTAATTTGATAAAAATAGTGGGAGGTATATTAAGTTGAATGTACCATAATCACTTGAACATAATTAATGTAACAATCTAATTTATCTTGTGCTTTTATCATTGTAGAAATTAAGTAATGACAAAAAACACAAACTCACTATCCGTACGATCAATCCTTGAGAAGGATAAACTGACAGAAGGAAATAACTTCCTAGACTCGCAGAGGAATTTTGAGGATTGTCCTCAGGCAGGAGCGCAAGCTTCATGTCATTGATATCCCTCCGCCAGGCCCCCTTCCTGAGGGCGCTACTGATAATGATCGAGCGGCCCATACAAAGGAAGAGAAACTGTCATATCTATTTGGAGGATCTGAAGAAGAAGAAATCTGCCATGAATTTTTTTTATTCAGGTATAGAAGTCAATTTGTCTACTTCTACATCTTGGGTATTGGATACCGGATGTGCTTCTCACATTTGTATAAATGTGAAGGAAATGCAGAGAAGTAGGACTTTGGCTAAGGGAGAAGTGAACCTACGAGTTGGCAATGGAGCAAAAGTTGCTGCCTTAGCTGTGGGGACTTATTATCTATCTTTGCCCTCTGGGCTTGTTTTAGAACTTAATGACTATTTCTACGTGCCTGCGATTCGCAGAAACATTATTTCTGTTTCTTGTTTGGACAAGAAAGGTTTTTCATTTACAATAAAGAACAACAGTTGCTCTTTTGCTTTGAATGATTTAACCTATGGTGTTGCGCGTTTGTTTAATGGTTTATATGTTCTTGACTTAGATACTCCTATCTGTAATATAGAAAACAAACGAATTAAAGTTTATGACTCAAATCAAACATACCTCTAGCATTGTCGTCTAGGCCATATAAATGAGAAACGCATATCCAAATTACATAAGGATTGATACTTGGATAAGTTTGATTTTGAATCATATCAAGAATGTGAATCGTGTTTACTTGGTAAGATGACTAAAGCCCCTTTCACTGGTAAAGGTCAAAGGGCCACTGAACGTCTGGAGCTAATACATAGTGATGTATGTGGCCCAATGCGTGTGATGACTAGAGGAGGCTACTACTACTTCATAACATTTACTGATGATTTCAGTAGATATGGATATGTATATCTTATGAAGAATAAATCCGATTCTTTTGAAAAGTTCAAAGAATACAAGGATGAAGTAGAGAAGCAAATTGGTGGAGGTGCAAGTATTAAGATCTTACGATCCGATCGTGGGGGTGAATACTTAAGCACCGAATTTAAAGATTATTTAAAGGAGTGTGGTATTGTATCACAACTCACTCTTCCAGGTACACCTCAATGGAATGGAGTTTCAGAGAGGAGAAATCGCACCTTGTTGGACATGGTACGATCGATGATGAATCACGCAGATCTTCCAATTAGTTTCTGGGGTTATGCTCTAGAAACAACGGCTTTCACACTTAACCGTGTTCCTACTAAAAAGGTTCAAAAGACTCCATATGAGATATGGGAGGAGAAACGGTCAGGCATGAGCTTTATGAAAGTTTGGGGATGCAAGGCGTTTGTAAAACGTCAAGTATCTGTCAAGCTTGGACCTAAATCCGAAGAGTGCAATTTTGTGGGATACCCTAAAGAAACAAAGGCGTATTATTTTTATAGTCCTTCTGAGCAGAAAATGTTCATTGCTCGAGATGTTGTCTTCATGGAAAGAGATTTTGTTTCCAAAAGAAACAGTGGGAGAACTATAGATCTCGATGAAGATCGAGAACCACAAAATAACATTGAACCTGAAGTGGAACAAGAGCAAAATAATGATAATGCTCAACAAACACAGGTTGTTCGTAGAACTGGTAGAATTCACCATGAGCCAGAAAGATATGGATTTCTTTTGACTCAAAGTGGTGATTTGATGCTTATAAATGATGATGAGCCTCTCACATACCAAGATGCTATGAACAGTCCAGACTCTAAGAGATGGCTTGAATCCATGAAATCTGAGATGGATTCCATGTATGAAAATCAAGTATGGACTTTGGTTGATCCACCTGAAGGGGTAAAACCCGTAGGGTGCAGATAGGTTTCAAGAAGAAAACTGACATGGATGGAAATGTTCAGACCTATAAAGCTAGGTTGGTTGCAAAAGGTTTCAAACAAATTCATGGTATTGACTATGATGAAACTTTCTCACCAGTAGCTATGGTCAAATCCATAAGGATTTTGCTTGCCATTGCAGCATTCCATGATTATGAAATCTGGATAATGGATGTCAAAACAGCCTTCCTTAATGGAAGCCTTGAAGAGGATGTGTACATGACACAACCTGAAGGTTTTGTCGATCCAAGGAATGTTGGCAAGGTATGTAAATTACTTCGATCCATTTATGGATTGAAGCAAGCCTCTAGGAGATGGAATATTCGTTTTGATGAAACAGTCAAAGAGTATGGCTTTGTTCAAAACAAAGATGAACCTTGTGTTTACAAGAAGGTTAGTGGGAGGCATGTGGCATTCATAGTACTATATGTTGATGATATACTACTACTGGGGAATGACATATCTTCTCTAAAGGCTGGTAAGACTTGGTTAATGTAATAACCCGAAATTTCGATAGAATTAAAACTTTTCTTACTATGATTAAGTACATGAGTGAGTGGTGATTCCAAAGAACAATGATTGTAATGAATGGATATTGCTTTGGACAATGATCCTGATTCAATTGTATATTGTCAGAATAGAGTGATCCAATGTTTGAGGACATAGATAAGAATAATCTATCGTCCAGGAATGAGCTAATGAACCCTGAGAGGGGAGATGAGAAGTGAATAATGTTTCCCATGCGTGCATAGTGTTTCCCATGCGTGCATAGTATTCTCCATGCGTGCATAGTAAATTGGTGGATGAATAGTGATTTTGTGAGTTGGAAAACTTTTCATGCCACCCTATGTACGGAGCGTGGTATGGATATTTCGAAGTCATATCTGTGATCTACAGAGGAAATAAGTGTATGTAAAGACGATCAGAATTCAGAAATTCCAAATTTAATTCTGGCTTAATATTTGACCGGGCAGCAAATTATATATTATTATATTCAAGAAATAAGATATTAAAATTGAGAATTTGAGGATTTGATATTTTATAATTTTATGAAATGAGAATTGAGAATCTAGAACGAAAACCACTGAGACAGTGAATCAAGCGTTCTAGGAACCGCCGAGACTTTATAACGAGATTAAGCGATAAAGCAAACGAATCATGGATTATGGATGGAGTTCATATCAAGATTAATTATCCTACATGATCATCAAGAGAATTATATTCAAGGATTATTAAGAAAGATTGAGGAAGGTATTATTTATACCGAGAAATTTCCCGGTAAACCCTAGCGGTAAATCTGCTTGGTTATTCTTCGAACGATCAACGAAATTGAGTAATAACCGGACAAAGAAACATACAAACAACCAAGGGGCAACCAAAGAATGACAAGTGGCACCAATAAGAGCTTGACAACACATATGGAAAGGATGCATCCAAAAGATATAGATACAATACATGTATTAATCTTGTAACATAAGATTGCTAGTGGAAGATGATGCAAGGGATGACCTCACCACTTTAATAAAGTAGCTTTATGATAGATATTATTGAGATGCATCACAATTATTCATAAACCAAGCAACAAAGCAAACAAAAGACTATCTCTCCATTTTTAAGAACAAAACCCGAGAGCAAAGAGAGAAAAAAATGGAGGAGAAAGAAATGCTTGTATCTTGAGTTTCCCTTGGCCGATTCGCGCGTTCTACCTGTCAAATCGAAGCCCTCAAGAAGCTCTACGCATATAGGGTAACCACTCTCCTCACCTCCTTGATTCCCATACTCGTTTTTAATGTTTTATAGTTAGATGAATAGTAACTATGTTTGTGTTCTTGATTTTATTTTGAAGATGTGATCATTTTAAGGTTATATAAGGATAATCCAAGGCTTGTTTAGCACTACCCACTCATCAAGGAAGGTATGAACATCAAGAACCCTTAGTTTTACTTTGATCTTTATAGATGTTTTGATGATTATGAGATGAGGAGGTGTTAGTATGTATAGATCCATGTATTTGGAGTTGATTGTTGTTGTTGTTTTGGCCATAATCAAACTTTGATGAGTATGACTTGTTCTTGGAAGATTATGGTTTAGTTTAGATGATGATCATGAGATCTTGGTATATTGGTTATTGGTTGATGTTTATATCATGATTTCAATTTTGGAAATCGTTAGTTTATAGCCGTTATAATGCCCGATTTTACATTGCCTTGTTTTGTGTGTCATTTTGCGTACCAAGACCCTACTGACCTGTAATAACCCGAATTTTCGATAGAATTTAAAAATTTTCTTACTATGATTAAGTACATGAGTGAGTGGTGATTCCAAAGAACAATGATTGTAATGAATGGATATTGCTTTGGACAATGATCCTGATTCAAGTGTATGTTGTCAGAATAGAGTAATCCAATGTTTGAGGACATAGATAAGAATAATCTATCGTCCAGGAATGAGCTAATGAACCCTGAGAGGGGAGATGAGAAGTGAATAATGTTTTCCATGCGTGCATAGTATTTCCCATGCGTGCATAGTGTTTCCCATGCGTGCATAGTATTTTCCATACGTGCATAGTAATTTGGTGGATGAATAGTGATTTTGTAAGTTGGAAAACTTTTCATGCCACCCTATGTACGGAACGTGGTATGGATATTTCGAAGTCATATCTGTGATCTACGGAGGAAATAAGTGTATGCAAAGACGATCGGAATTCAGAAATTCCAAATTCTATTCCGGTGTAATATTTGACCGGGCAGTGGATTATATATTATTATAATCCAAGAATTGAGATATTAACTTGGAGGATTTGATATTTTAGGATTTTATTATATTTGATTTAAGAACGAAGAACGGAAGCCACTGAGACAGTGGAACGAACGTTCTAGAAACCACTGAGACTTTATAACAAGATTAAGCGATTGAGCGAACGAATCATGGATTAAGGATATGGTATGTTAAGAGTCCAAGGGAGGTTATATGATGAGAGAAAGAGAGGATTGAGAATATAATCCTAGAGCAAAGGGAATGCAAACGAGTCACGAGAACATTTTTCGAGAACAAGAAATAAAGAGAAAATGCAAAGGAAATTGAATACAACAATTGCTTGGGGTATTAGGCCACACTATTACAATGGAGTGCAACATATAAGTTGTAGCATGTGGATTTAATTGATTAAATGTAACAAAAGTAAAGAGGCAAGGGCATTGGGGGAATAAATCATGAAAGGGCAAGGACATGGAAGTAAAAGACCAAGAAAGGGAGTAACATGTTTATCATCCAACACTTGGCATCCTTGGATTGGTCCTTGAGATTACAAAGGGATAATATGAGATGAGGATGAGATAAAGTAGATGAGATATACATTATACAAACCATTATTCAAGACAACAAAGAAAACAAAACACAAAACAAAACAAACACCACCATTCTGCCAGCAGAAAAACAGCTCGGTAATTTGAGCATAGAGCCTTCATTTCTCAATGAAATTTTGTGTTCTATAGCTTGTTGGAAAGGTATTGAGATGCTCTACAACTCTTCTTTAGGAGCCTAATCCAGAAAAGCAAGGTAAGGATCTCCTGTTTCCCGTTCTTTCAACTGGTGTATTGTAAATCCGAGATTCTAACTTGGTTTCTTGATTTCTTTGGATGATCCAAGCTATCCTAAGGTTATATAAGGACTAAACAAGGCTTACTAAGTGTTATTCACTCTCCAAGGAAGGTATAACACTCTTGAAACCCTAGCTCTTAATTTGAGTTTTGATGATTTAAATGAGTTATAGAGATTTGATGCATGATTTAGAGCATGTATGTGGTATGATTGTTATGAAAATATAAAAATATGGTTTAGAGCCCCAAGACCAGTTTAGGCAGTGGTAGGGATGATGAATAGTGTCCATGAGTATTGGTGGTAGATTGGTTGATTATTTGGAGGATTTTAATTTTGGAATTATCCGAGTTATAGCCGTCGTAATGGCGAAATTTCATTAACCCTTAAAAATGGAGGATCACCGAACGAAAAACCTCCTGACCAAGTTGAACACTTGACCCATACTTGTAGGTTTTTAATCATAGATCATTTTGGCGCAAGAATCGTAGCATTCTGATTTACGGTTTAGGCGTTATGGTAAAATTCGTAAAAGCGGTTCGTAAACGTACGTATGAATTCGTAACTCCAATTGAACCCCTTTAAAGTGATAAATTCGGTTGCGAATCGTGGTAATCAAATACTATAGGTCATAATGAAGATATGAGAGAAGACCTCGTGTCGAAAAGATTATTTTTGGATTTTATAAAAATGTTTGAATCAAGGTTAAGTGCGAAGGAACCCCTCAGAGGAGCACTTGATTATAACTTTGTAAACCACTTGGTAAAACGGACGAACGAGATCCGATTTCTAAAACGAATCTTCGACCTAAGTAATGGTTGATTGACGTGGACTTAGTATGAGCCTAAAGCGAGTTAGTAATGCCTTAGTTGCGATTCGCGTACGTGTTTATGCTTTCGATATTAAGTGGATTATCTAGGGGATTAATCGTACGTTCTTTTTGACTTTGTCTAGATTGCCCGACATCGTCACGAGCCCCTACCACTTCTCGAGCATCAGGCAAGATTTCCAAATCTATACTTGAAGTATTGATTATAATACTGCTTTTGCCATGCTTAGATTTGCATAGTTTTGCGATATATACTTGTTGTAAAAGTTTAACTTCGGATTGTATATAATCTTTTGAGATATAGTATATACAAACCGGTATACCTTGTGGCTCTATAGATAAGAGCATATTTATTGTTTCGACTCTAGACCGGGAGTCGGTAGTTTCTGTTATATAGATAGTCGTGGAAACCCGGAGGGATTCCAGCGACAGATTACTATGTACTTTGAGGAATGTTATGATTAAACATTATTATATTTCCAGAAAGTAGTTACTACTTGGAAATGGATTGGGATTTGGCTTATAAGCTAGATATGGGGATATCAGTTATAAGCCGAAATTTATTATCACCCTTAGTGAAGGGCGTACGCGTCGTATCTTTCGTAAAAGACCGGGAGTCGGTATTTTGTATACTTTTGGAGATATATTTTCTGAATATATCGAATAAATATTATTGAGTATAATGAATATTATTTTGAATATTCATTAAGAGTTTATTTATTTAAATGAATATTATGTTGAATATTCATTTAAGATTAATTATTTAAATGAATATTATTTTCGAATATTCATTTAAGAATTATTTATTTAGTGAATATTACTTTTGAATATTCACTTGAATACTATTTATTTAAATGAATATTATTTTGAATATTCATTTAAAGATTATTTATATTAATGAATATTATTTTCAGATATTCATTTGAGGATTATTTAGTAAATGAATATTACTTTTTGAATATTCATTTAATTACTATTTATTAATGAATATTATTTTCAAATATTCATTTAAAGGGTATTTATTTAGTAAATACTTATTTATTTAATAAATATTCTTCGAATATTTATTAAATACCTTTAACGATTTTCAAAAATAGTTTATCTTATTTAGAAATATTCTTTGACCTTCAATAATTATAAAGAATATTTCTGAGTCCTATTAATAAGTACTTCATCAAGGAAGTGGTTCCCACAGACTCTTTTCCATGTTAAATCTACCCTCTAAGGGGATTTAAATGTTCGCTCAAACTTTCAAAACATAGGGAACCCTACTTGGAAACTGCTATTTGTATTCGACTCCCCGGGTCATTAACTTTCAAAGGAAATCATTTCTATTCACAAACTCAGATGCTTCGAGTCCAAAAGAGATTTGTTACTTCCTCAACACTCGAGGAGTAAGATTGATGGAACAAGTTAATATCCATTAACAAGCAATAGCTTGGGAAATATTGGTGAAATTCTCCTTTCCAAACCCGATACGGCTTCTTTGTGAAGTCCTGTCAACAAGTACGATACTTGGGGAAGGGAGGACGAACTCTATGTTTCAGAGTCATGGATTTTATTCGAACTTGGAGTAGTGTAAAAGGTCGAGTAGCGCCGAACCTTCATTGGCCCACAGTTGGCATGGGGAGCTTCCAGAGGGCGGTAGACAAGTAAATCCGTCGGACCTTCCTTCTACCGGTAGTAAAGTTTAAATGTATTTGTACGACCGCGACTGATCATCGATGGTCGGGACATCTGTGCGCTGAGAATACTCCAGTGATAGTTCATCATCCAATTTGGATATTTTCTGCAACATGGATCAAGAATCATAATGGTCATGTTGGCAGGGTTTTGAAAAGTGTTCAAAAAGGTTATATTGAATCACCTTGTCACTTCATCTTTTATATGACTCTGTGATTACCTTACATAACAGGGGTTATGGTAAGGGGTTGGTTTATATTGAATCACCTTGTCACTTCATCTTTTATATGACTCTGTGATTACCTTACATAACAGGGGTTATGGTAAGGGGTTGGTTTATATTGAATCACTTTATAACTTCATCTTTTAAGTTACATGTTGATACTCTGCTTATACTTATATAGCAGATATTCCTTTTCTACAAAAAGGTTATATTGGTTTACTTTGGAAACCTCATCCTTTTATAATATACTAGAACATGGTTCAATAGTATAATAAAAGTTTGCAGAGAGATTATGAAATGATATTTGGAGTACTACAATAGTACTATTTTTGGAATATATTCCGATGAGGAAATATTGTCGGTAAAGAGATATTTTGACAATTATTGTCTTATACCCGCTTTATTCTGGGTTAAATCATAGGCAGAGTTATGCCATGCTTTCATTACCTTGCTGAGCTATTTGCTCACTCTTGCCATTGTTTTATATATATTATAGAGCAGCGGAGCAGGATGTCAAGGGCACCAGTGATCCTGGAGATAGTAAGAATCATTTGGATCAGGATGCAGCTTGTTGAGTTTATGTATAGATGTGAGTGGAATGAGAAGATTGTAATCATCAGGATACTTAGCTGGTAGTGTACCATTACTTAGAGATTGTACCAGTATCAGATTTTGTAAAACATTTGGGTATTGTAATAAAAGTTGTTTATTCCGCAGTTTTGTATTGTGTCGTTTCTGAGACTCTAACCTGTGTGTGTGTGAGATATATATTGTGGGGTCATAAACAGTTGAATTGTGTGCATTGTAAGTAATACAGGTGAGACAAGAAGTATATGGATCGTGACTACTCTAAATCCCAGACCCCGGATTTGGGGCTGTTACAGAAATGGTATCAGAGAGTAGGTTACAGTCCTCAGAAACGATAGGAGATTGAGTCTTACAATACCCTTAAGATTAATGATGAGAATAACTAGAGCTCAAGTAGAGTTCGTAGTAGGGTTAGCAGACATGACCCTGACTGTTTGAGATGAAGCCCAAGAGGGGACTTCTTCTGGGAAACCATGCTTAGGACTTCATGGTTAGTAACCTCAACTCGTATGAGTTGTAGATGGATGGGATTCTGAGATACCAGATCCCGAGACCTTCGAGTAGGCATTTGATGGTGGGCTCCTTAAGATGGACGGAGACCCGATAAAGGAAGATCCATAGGAGGACCCAGAGGAGGACCCATGCTGGGTCAAAGTAAGAATCTGGTAAGAGAACGTATTGACAAAGATGTGATATGTTAGTTGAGGTCTTATGATTGGACCGGACGGATCTTCAGAGATCAAATAAGTGACGAAATAAGAGTTCGGAATCGTTTATGATTCATCAAGGGATATGATGAAGAGAATGGAGTAGAGTCTCCAAAAGCAGAAGAGGTAGAGGCAGTATAGCCAATACCAGAGGATTGATTCGACTTGAACGAGACCTGTTACTCGTAATCTGTTGCAGCTGCCCTAGGGAGACAGCATATGTAAGAACTGAGACGTTCGACTTTTGTGTATGATTAAGGGTACTTAGTTACCTTGACCCGAAGAGACATTACCTTATCTATGGAGTTTAATTCCCCACGATGAGCGATTCCACCAAGGATGGTGTTTACTACGGTACTGAGGAATTTTTCTACCTCGAACGAGATTGTATATGTATGTACTACGTATAATGTTATTGTAACACAAACGCGCTAAGACGAGATATATTTCAAGAATTAAGACGGACTAAGAAAGTCTGGGATTGACTTAAATGAAAAGGTTGCAATGCTGCCAGGGGTACGCTTAGGTAGCCCCCGGGAACGATACGAGGAGAAGGAAATGTGGTATAAGGACGGTTATAATAATAATCGGGTTGAAGACTGTAGTTTCTAAACGATCTTCCGGAATACCGCTGGTTCAACATGTGGAGTTCGTTGCTATTATGAGTAATAACAGTATTGGAGTCTTCTTATAAGATAGAACGCTTGCTTGAGATGCTTGCGCCTAATCGAATAGAACTCCCTGCGATTGCGAATGACGATGGTTGAATACGTAGCGATTATTACGAGTCAGCAATAACGTAAGTATCAAACACCTTAGGGTGTGTAGGGAGAATAAAAGCTCCGGAATCGAACGATTACCCAATAGAGGAGCCGACATAAAAGGCATCCGTAGAGACCGTGGCAGTACCCTCCCCAGTTGCAAATTACGTGGATTATCCCAAATCTATGATCTATCTTGACATCTCTCCAAGAGAGAATTGAGAAAGGGAACAGTTCCTCTTCGAAGTATTTTATGACTCTTGTGTTAATTCACAATGAGTTTCAATGGTGCCAGAGGCCGTCATAATACCTGCTTATAGGTTTTCAAAGCCCTGGTGAATGATATTATTTAAAACCCCCAACTTTCCTTCAATAGTGGGTAATTCAGTGGTGATATAGCACCACTTTCGTGTTAAATACCAGTATTCTCTGGTTATTCTTTTCTTTGGAAATCGCACCCTTGGAACCTGTTTACTTTTGATCCAAGGTGTCCATCTGAGAAATTATTTGTCAAACGACGATAATTATTAACTCAACTTGAATTTCTTTCATACCTCTCAATTTCCACTGAGACGAACAACCCTATACTATAGGGGCCACAAGGACCATCTATCTGTGTGATAGAAGTCTGATGGGACGCCATCACTTGTAAGTTGTGAAATACAAGAAGGCTAATTACCTTTAGTAATGTCTTAATTAAGACACGCAACATTGAGTTCTTATGATCATATTGATCTCTCAGTAAATTCTCTCATCTCAAATAAGGTTACCTTAAAACTCATAACCTTATAATCATCAGTGTCTGATGTTTTCTTTGATATGGGAGCTATCTATTCAAAGCTCCATGATTCTTGTTATTGAATCCCAAGGGGAGGCCAACCAGGTCGAATAAGTCAAAATTCGATGATAAGAATTAGATTCCCACGAAATAGCCTATGGCAAGAATGGATCCCTAAGATGAATAGAATATCGGTAACATGTCCATGAATTTAATGAGTGTTTTCTCTCAAGGATATTATGATAATGGAAGGTTGGTCAATTGATGTATGCGAGAGGAATAGCAATGTGTTGTGAAACCCCAATGGTAGTGGAGTCAGTTAGAACCCACATAAATTCCTGAAACCACTGAACCAGTGGAGGTCAGAACTTGGCTTAAAGAGATGAAGAAGTCAATTATGATACTGAATATTACAGAGAATCGGAAAACGGTGTTCGCCGCCTATCTCCTGAAGGGAGAGGCGAATCACTGGTAAGAATCGTAAGACGAACCTAGAGGTAAGAGGTGTTGTGACTTGGGAAAGATTCAGAGTATTGTTTTTAGATAAATGTTTTATGAAATGTATGAAGATCCAGATGGAAATAAAAGCTTCTAGAATTGAGATAAGAAACCAGGACTGTGGCAGAGCATGAGGCCAAGTTTTCCGAGATATCGAGGTTTGTCCCGAAATCCGTGGACACAAAGGTGGAAAGAGACCGTAGGTTTCAACTAGGGCTGAAGCAATGGATCCAGAATCGCGTGGCGATATTGGAGTAAAATTTGAATTGCCCAGAGAAGGGGAGTGGTCCTTTAAGGACAGGAGTAAATTACGAAGTCATTACGGTAATCCGAACGAATGAGTTATTATGGGATGGATGCGTGGCTTATCTAGTTTATGTGGTTGATACCAAGAGAAAAGCACCTAGCCAACAATAGATCCCAGTGATTGAAGAGTTTGAGAATGTATACCAGAGAGTATACGTAGATTACCACCCGATCGAGAGATTTTTCCTAAAATTGGTACATACAAGTGGTGGACTAGGAATATAAGATTGACACTTTTAATAAGTTTGACTCCCTTCGAGCTGGGAGAAGTTGTTATGACAATAGTAATGGATTGGCAAATCCCCAATGAAGCAACCTGATGGTAAAGAAAAGAGAGTAATAATTATGGGATGGAGACGGATTTAGAAATTCTGGAATATAATTCAGATTGAGAAACTATGATACCAGGGATATGAGGCTTGATTAGCCCTTATAGTGGCGCTTAGGACAGAGACACCAAGTACAAAGGAAATTATAATGATTTTGGAAGGTTGTACAAGGTTTTATGAGCTACCAAGATATCGATCTGGATGACGTGAGGATGAATACCGAGTATTCAGAGTATAGTGCTGCACCTCCTATTAGTCCCAATGACAATGAAAGAATTAGCGACTCAGTTGCAAGGATTGCTGGGCAAGGGTATGATAAGACCCAGTGTGCCATCGTGGAAAGCCTCGGTGGGGTTATGAGAGAAAAAACGTATTAGCACGAGATGATGCATCGGACCTCAAGAGTTGAACGAGTTCAACATTTGGAATAGATACCTTGGTAGATGATGGTTTGATCAGCTGAAGGAGGCTGTGTATTTTGGTCCAAAGTTATATAAGAACTGGATATCACCAGTGGGAAGTTAAACTCGAGAGTATACCCAAGACTGCGATTCGTACGAGGTATAGACACTCCAAGTTTTCAGCAAGGACATTTTGGGTGGACTAATGCCCCCACAACTTTTATGGAATTTGATGAATTAGCGGTGAGTCATTCGCGATAGTTTTCGCCCTAAGCATATCGAAATGTCGTATATACGAAGGAAATTGCAGAATCGAAAAAGGATCAAACATGATCGACTTTCAGATCTATCAGATATGAAAATATGTGTGCTTGTGTGTATATGAAGATTATGATTTGGTGATAAAAGGATTGAGAGTCCTCGAGCCAGACAACATTCCCCAAGAAACTCGCCTTTCTTTCAGAGAAAGGAGGGCTGGAATAATATAGAATGACTGAATACGGGAAGTAGATTATCTTCCTGCAAGAAGATTAGAGAAGAAGCTGGAACCCCGGGGGGTGATAGTAGATAACAAAGAGATAGCAAGGCCAAAACAGTGATGGTCGACAAGCTCATTACTAGACAGCAAGATTTACTCGAATCGATTGCTAGAATACTCGAATTAGTTCGATAAGAAGTACACTGTCGACAAGAGAGTTGACATTTATACGATGGAATCGGGAAATGGCTAGAATTGATAAAGGATTAGGACAACGAGATACACTACCATCCAGGGAAGGCCAATATGGTGGCTGATGCCCTTAGTCAAAATGAAAAAAAGTGATGAATTCCGAATGCTCTGGAATTAAAGGACGGGACTTTACCCGAGAGCCATAAATTGAGATATTATATGTACCAAGACGGTACCAAAATGTATAGAGATTCGAGAGGAATGCCATTGACAAGCTAAATGGCATGTTGATGAATGACAAGCAAGTTTATGATGATGTATTTCTGTGCAAACAAGATAGAGAATCTGAGGTTGGAAATTGTGATGCTAAAGATGTCCTCCTGAAAAGGGAGTAATGAGATTTGGAAGGAAAGAAAGTTGAGCCCGAGATTCATTGGGCCATCTGAGAGTTTAAACGTGTCAGGAAGGTGGCCTACGAGCCAGCCTTACCCAAGCTTATAGAATGGTCATAACATGGTTCAGGTGTATGTGCCTCACCAGTATACTATAGATGCCCGACACATGACAGAGTACGAGCAGATAGATATACATAACCGGATCTGAACTACGAAGGACAACCTGTGGAAATCACGGATAGAAAAGAGCAAGACAAGGTTGTCAAACTAGTGAGAGACTTGAAGAAAATCAAGAAGTGGAAGAAACCACCTGGAAGTTAGAAAATGCAATGGGATAAAAGTAGCCCCAGCTATTCCTAAACTGATTCCGAGGACGGAATCCTTTTAAGGAGGGGAGACTGTAATAACCCGAATTTTCGATAGAATTTAAAAATTTTCTTACTATGATTAAGTACATGAGTGAGTGGTGATTCCAAAGAACAATGATTGTAATGAATGGATATTGCTTTGGACAATGATCCTGATTCAAGTGTATGTTGTCAGAATAGAGTAATCCAATGTTTGAGGACATAGATAAGAATAATCTATCGTCCAGGAATGAGCTAATGAACCCTGAGAGGGGAGATGAGAAGTGAATAATGTTTTCCATGCGTGCATAGTATTTCCCATGCGTGCATAGTGTTTCCCATGCGTGCATAGTATTTTCCATACGTGCATAGTAATTTGGTGGATGAATAGTGATTTTGTAAGTTGGAAAACTTTTCATGCCACCCTATGTACGGAACGTGGTATGGATATTTCGAAGTCATATCTGTGATCTACGGAGGAAATAAGTGTATGCAAAGACGATCGGAATTCAGAAATTCCAAATTCTATTCCGGTGTAATATTTGACCGGGCAGTGGATTATATATTATTATAATCCAAGAATTGAGATATTAACTTGGAGGATTTGATATTTTAGGATTTTATTATATTTGATTTAAGAACGAAGAACGGAAGCCACTGAGACAGTGGAACGAACGTTCTAGAAACCACTGAGACTTTATAACAAGATTAAGCGATTGAGCGAACGAATCATGGATTAAGGATATGGTATGTTAAGAGTCCAAGGGAGGTTATATGATGAGAGAAAGAGAGGATTGAGAATATAATCCTAGAGCAAAGGGAATGCAAACGAGTCACGAGAACATTTTTCGAGAACAAGAAATAAAGAGAAAATGCAAAGGAAATTGAATACAACAATTGCTTGGGGTATTAGGCCACACTATTACAATGGAGTGCAACATATAAGTTGTAGCATGTGGATTTAATTGATTAAATGTAACAAAAGTAAAGAGGCAAGGGCATTGGGGGAATAAATCATGAAAGGGCAAGGACATGGAAGTAAAAGACCAAGAAAGGGAGTAACATGTTTATCATCCAACACTTGGCATCCTTGGATTGGTCCTTGAGATTACAAAGGGATAATATGAGATGAGGATGAGATAAAGTAGATGAGATATACATTATACAAACCATTATTCAAGACAACAAAGAAAACAAAACACAAAACAAAACAAACACCACCATTCTGCCAGCAGAAAAACAGCTCGGTAATTTGAGCATAGAGCCTTCATTTCTCAATGAAATTTTGTGTTCTATAGCTTGTTGGAAAGGTATTGAGATGCTCTACAACTCTTCTTTAGGAGCCTAATCCAGAAAAGCAAGGTAAGGATCTCCTTTTTCCCGTTCTTTCAACTGGTGTATTGTAAATCCGAGATTCTAACTTGGTTTCTTGATTTCTTTGGATGATCCAAGCTATCCTAAGGTTATATAAGGACTAAACAAGGCTTACTAAGTGTTATTCACTCTCCAAGGAAGGTATAACACTCTTGAAACCCTAGCTCTTAATTTGAGTTTTGATGATTTAAATGAGTTATAGAGATTTGATGCATGATTTAGAGCATGTATGTGGTATGATTGTTATGAAAATATAAAAATATGGTTTAGAGCCCCAAGACCAGTTTAGGCAGTGGTAGGGATGATGAATAGTGTCCATGAGTATTGGTGGTAGATTGGTTGATTATTTGGAGGATTTTAATTTTGGAATTATCCGAGTTATAGCCGTCGTAATGGCGAAATTTCATTAACCCTTAAAAATGGAGGATCACCGAACGAAAAACCTCCTGACCAAGTTGAACACTTGACCCATACTTGTAGGTTTTTAATCATAGATCATTTTTGCGCAAGAATCGTAGCATTCTGATTTACGGTTTAGGCGTTATGGTAAAATTCGTAAAAGCGGTTCGTAAACGTACGTATGAATTCGTAACTCCAATTGAACCCCTTTAAAGTGATAAATTCGGTTGCGAATCGTGGTAATCAAATACTATAGGTCATAATGAAGATATGAGAGAAGACCTCGTGTCGAAAAGATTATTTTTGGATTTTATAAAAATGTTTGAATCAAGGTTAAGTGCGAAGGAACCCCTCAGAGGAGCACTTGATTATAACTTTGTAAACCACTTGGTAAAACGGACGAACGAGATCCGATTTCTAAAACGAATCTTCGACCTAAGTAATGGTTGATTGACGTGGACTTAGTATGAGCCTAAAGCGAGTTAGTAATGCCTTAGTTGCGATTCGCGTACGTGTTTATGCTTTCGATATTAAGTGGATTATCTAGGGGATTAATCGTACGTTCTTTTTGACTTTGTCTAGATTGCCCGACATCGTCACGAGCCCCTACCACTTCTCGAGCATCAGGCAAGATTTCCAAATCTATACTTGAAGTATTGATTATAATACTGCTTTTGCCATGCTTAGATTTGCATAGTTTTGCGATATATACTTGTTGTAAAAGTTTAACTTCGGATTGTATATAATCTTTTGAGATATAGTATATACAAACCGGTATACCTTGTGGCTCTATAGATAAGAGCATATTTATTGTTTCGACTCTAGACCGGGAGTCGGTAGTTTCTGTTATATAGATAGTCGTGGAAACCCGGAGGGATTCCAGCGACAGATTACTATGTACTTTGAGGAATGTTATGATTAAACATTATTATATTTCCAGAAAGTAGTTACTACTTGGAAATGGATTGGGATTTGGCTTATAAGCTAGATATGGGGATATCAGTTATAAGCCGAAATTTATTATCACCCTTAGTGAAGGGCGTACGCGTCGTATCTTTCGTAAAAGACCGGGAGTCGGTATTTTGTATACTTTTGGAGATATATTTTCTGAATATATCGAATAAATATTATTGAGTATAATGAATATTATTTTGAATATTCATTAAGAGTTTATTTATTTAAATGAATATTATGTTGAATATTCATTTAAGATTAATTATTTAAATGAATATTATTTTCGAATATTCATTTAAGAATTATTTATTTAGTGAATATTACTTTTGAATATTCACTTGAATACTATTTATTTAAATGAATATTATTTTGAATATTCATTTAAAGATTATTTATATTAATGAATATTATTTTCAGATATTCATTTGAGGATTATTTAGTAAATGAATATTACTTTTTGAATATTCATTTAATTACTATTTATTAATGAATATTATTTTCAAATATTCATTTAAAGGGTATTTATTTAGTAAATACTTATTTATTTAATAAATATTCTTCGAATATTTATTAAATACCTTTAACGATTTTCAAAAATAGTTTATCTTATTTAGAAATATTCTTTGACCTTCAATAATTATAAAGAATATTTCTGAGTCCTATTAATAAGTACTTCATCAAGGAAGTGGTTCCCACAGACTCTTTTCCATGTTAAATCTACCCTCTAAGGGGATTTAAATGTTCGCTCAAACTTTCAAAACATAGGGAACCCTACTTGGAAACTGCTATTTGTATTCGACTCCCCGGGTCATTAACTTTCAAAGGAAATCATAGAGTTCCCTATGAATACTCTGGGTGGACTATACTCTGAATACTCGGTATTCATCCTCACGTCATCCAGATCGATATCTTTAAGGATCAAACCATCATCTACTCGGTACATGTTTTAAGGATCGTTTTGACACGAGAATCATAGCTTTCGGATTTACGGTTTAGGAGAAATCGTAAAATTCGTAAAAGTAGTTCGTAATCGTAAGCGTGAGTTTGTAACCTCGATTGAACCCCTTTAAAACGAGTAATTCAATTGCGAATCTTGGTAATTAAATACCAGAGGTCATAATGAGGATATGAGAGAAGACGTCGTGTCAAAAAGATTATTTTTGGATTTTATAAAAATGTTTGAATCAAGGTTAAGTGCAAAGGAACCCCTTAGAGGAGCACTTGATTCTAACTTTGAAAACCACTTGGTAAAACGGGCAAACGAGATCCGATTCTTAAGGAAAACCTTCGACTTAAGTATTTGTCGATTGACATGGACATAGTATGAGCCTAAAGCGAGCTAGTAACGCCTTAGTTGTGTATTGCTTACGTGTTTAAGCATTGGATTATAAATGAATCATCTAGGGGATTAATCGTACGTTTTCTTTTGACTTTGTCTAGATTGTTCGACATCGTCACCAGCCCCTACCACTTCTCGAGCATCAGGCAAGATTTCTAAATCTATACTTGAAGTATTGATTATAATACTGCTTTTGCCATGCTTGGACTTGCATAGTTTTGCGATATATACTTGTTGTAAAAGTTTAACTTTCGGATTGTATATGATCTTCTGAGATATAGTATATACAAACCGGTATACCTTGTGGCTCTATAGATAAGGGCATATTTATTGTTTCGACTCTAGACCGGGAGTCGGTAGTTTCTGTTATATAGATAGTCGTGGAAACCCGGAGGGATTCCAGCGACAGATTACTATGTACTTTGAGGAATGTTATTATTGAATAATATTATATTTCCAGAAAGTAGTTACTACTTGGAAATGAATTGGGAATTGGCTTATAAGCTAGATATGGGGATATCAGTTATAAGCCGGACTTTATTATTACCCATAATAAAGGGTGCATATGTCATATCTTTTGTAAAAGACCGGGAGTCGGTATTTCATATACTTTTGGAGATATATTTTCATAATATATCGAATAAATATTATTGAGCTAAATGAATATTATTTTGAATATTCATTAAGAGTTTATTTATTTAAATGAATATTATTTTGAATATTCATTTAAAGATTATTTATTTTAATGAATATTATTTTCGAATATTCATTTGAGAATTACTTATTTAGTGAATATTACTTTTGAATATTCACTTAAATACTTTTTATCTAAATGAATATTATTTTGAATATTCATTTAAAGATTATTTATATTAATGAATATTATTTTCAAATATTCATTTGAGGATTATTTATTAAGCGAATATTACTTTTTGAATATTCATTTAATTACTATTTATTAATGAATATTATTTTCAAATATTCATTTAAAGGTTATTTATTTAGTAAATACTTATTTATTTAATAAATATTCTTCGAATATTTATTAAATACCTTTAACTATTTTCAAAAATAGTTTATCTTATTTAAAAATATTCTTTGACCTTCAATAATTATAAAGAATATTTCTGAGTCCTATTAATAATTATTTCATCAAGGAAGGGGTTCCCGAATACTCTTTTCCATTTAAATCTACCTTCTAAGGGGATTTAAATGTTCGCTCAAACTTTCAAAACATAGGGAACCCTACTTGGAAGCTGTTATTTGTATTTGACTCCCCGGTCATTGACTTTCAAAGAAATCATTTCTATTCACATCTCAGATGCTTCGAGTCCAAAAGAATGTTGTTACTTCCTCAACACTCGAGGGGTAAGATTGATGGAACAAGTTAATATCCATTAACAAGCAATAGCTTGGGAAATATTGGCGAATCCTTCCTTTACAATGGTGACGACTACTTTGTGGAGTCTGGTCAACAAGTATTATACTTGGGGGAAGGGGGATGAGCCTTACGTTTCAGAGTCATGGATTTTATTCGAACTTGGAGTAGTGTATAAGGTCGAGTAGCGCCGAACCTTCATTGGCCCACAGTTGGCATGGGGAGCTTCCAGAGGGCGGTAGACAAGTAAATCCGTCGGACCTTCCTTCTACCGGTAGTAAAGTTTAAATGTATTTGTACGACCGCGACTGATCATCGATGGTCGGGACATTTGTGCGCTGAGAATACTCCAGTGATAGTTCATCATCCAATTTGGATATTTTCTGCAACATGGATCAAGAAACATAATGGTCATGTTGGCAGGGTTTTGAAAAGTGTTTAAAAAGGTTATATTGAATCACCTTGTCACTTCATCTTTTATATGACTCTGTGATTACCTTACATAACAGGGGTTATGGTAAGGGGTTGGTTTATATTGAATCACCTTGTCACTTCATCTTTTATATGACTCTGTGATTACCTTACATAACAGGGGTTATGGTAAGGGGTTGGTTTATATTGAATCACCTTATAACTTCATCTTTTAAGTTATATGTTGATACTCTGCTTATACTTATATAGCAGATATTCCTTTTCTACAAAAAGGTTATATTGGTTTACTTTGGAAACCTCATCCTTTTATAATATACTAGAACATGGTTCAATGGTATAATAAAAGTTGCAGAGATATTATGAAATGATATTTGGAGTACTACAATAGTACTATTTTTGGAATATATTCTGATGAGGAAATATTTTCGGTAAAGAGATATTTTGACAATTATTGTCTTATACCCGCTTTATTCTGGGTTAAATCATAGGCAGAGTTATGCCATGCTTTCATTACCTTGCTGAGCTATTTGCTCACTCTTGCTATTGTTTTATATATATTATAGAGCAGCGGAGCAGGATGTCAAGGGCACCAGTGATCCCGGAGATAGTAAGAATCAGTTGGATCAGGATGCAGCTTGTTGAGTTTATGTATAGATGTGAGTGGAATGAGAAGATTGTAATCATCAGGATACTTAGCTGGTAGTGTATCATTACTTAGAGATTGTACCAGTATCAGATGTTGTAAAACATTTGGGTATTGTAATAAAAGTTGTTTATTCCGCAGTTTTGTATTGTGTCGTTTCTGAGACTCTAACCTGTGTGTGTGTGAGATATATATTGTGGGGTCATAAACAGTTGAATTGTGTGCATTGTAAGTAATACAGGTGAGACAAGAAGTATATGGATCGTGACTACTCTAAATCCCAGACCCCGGATTTGGGGCTGTTACAGAAATGGTATCAGAGAGTTAGGTTACAGTCCTCAGAAACGATAGGAGATTGAGTCTTACAATACCCTTAAGATTAATGATGAGAATAACTAGAGCTCAAGAAGAGTTAGTAGTAGGGTTAGCAGACATGACCCTGACTGTTTGAGATGAAGCCCAAGAGGGGACTTCTTCTGGGAAACCATGCTTAGGACTTCATGGTTAGTAACCCCGACTCGTATGAGTTGTAGATGGATGGGATTCTGAGAGATCAAATCCCGAGGCCTTCGAGTAGGTAGTTGATGATGGGCTCATTGAGATGGACGGGGACCCGATAAAGGAAGATCTATAGGAGGATCTAGAGGAGGACCCATGATGGGTCAAGGTAAGAATCTAGTAAGAGAACGTGTTGATTGATAAGA
The DNA here is from genome assembly GCA_030848705.1 of Heracleum sosnowskyi. Lineage (NCBI taxonomy): Eukaryota > Viridiplantae > Streptophyta > Magnoliopsida > Apiales > Apiaceae > Heracleum > Heracleum sosnowskyi. The sequence continues at coordinate 343,742 of JAUIZM010000045.1, read as the reverse complement.
TGTAGTAGGTTACTTGAGGTCTTATGATAGGACCGGACGAATATTCAGAGATCAAATAAGTGACGAGATAAGAGTTGGAATCATTTATGATTCATCAAGAGATATGACGAAGGGAATGGAGTAGAGTCTCCAAAAGCAAAAGAGGTAGAGGCAGTATAGCCAATACCAGTGGATTGATTCGACTTGAGCAAGAACTATTACTTGTAGTCTGTTGCAATTGCCCTGGAAAGGCAGCATACGTAAGGACTGAGATGTTTGAATTTCGTGTACGATTAAGAGTACTTAGTTACCTTAACCCGTGGAGGCATTACCTTACCTATGGAGTTTAATTCCCCACGATCAGCAATTCCGCCAAAGACGGTGTTACTATGGTGCTGAGGAATTTTATTACCTCGAGCAAGATTGTATATGTACTACGTAAAGTGCTATTATAACACGAATGCGCTAAGACGAGATTTGTTTTAAATCAAGACAGACTAAGGAAGTCGGTGATTGACTTAAATGAAAAGCTGCAATGTTGCCAGGGGTACGCTTAGGTAGCACCCTGGAGTGATACGAGGAGATGGCAAACGTGGTATAAAGACGGTTAGAATAGCAATTGGGTTTAAGCTTGCAGTTTCTAAACGATCTTCCAGAATACCGGCCGTTCGACATGTGGAATTCGTTGTTGCTATGAGTGACAACAGTATCAAAGTCTTCTTATGAAAGAAAACGCTTGCTTGCGGTGCTTGCGCCTAATCGAACAGAACTCTTTGCGATTATAAATATTGATGGATTGAATCCTCAGCAACTATTACGAGTCAGCGATAACGTAAGTATCGAACACCTTAGGGTGTATAGAGAAGAAAATCTTTAGGATCGAACGATTATCCATCAGGGGAGCCGACATATAAGGCATCCGTAGAGACCTTGGCAGTACCCTCCCCATTTGCAAATAATATTGATCACCCCTAAATCTATGATCTATCTTGACATCCCTCCATGGGAGAATTTTGATAAAGGGAATAGTCCCTCTTCGAAGTTATTTTATAACACTTGTATTAATTCATATCTAGTTCGATTGTGCCAGAGGCTGTCACAATACCTACTTTCAGGTTTTCAAAGCCCTGGTGAATGATGTTATTCAAGCTTTCACTTTCCAATGGTGAATAATCCTATGGTGATACAGCACCACCTTTTTGTTGACTACCAGTATCTTACTGGCTATCTTTCTTTGGAAATCGCACCCTTGGAACCTGTTTACTTTTGATCCAAGGTGTCCATCTGAGAAATTATTTGTCAAACGACGATAATTATTAACTCAACTTTGAATTTCTTTCATACTTCTCAAATTCCACTGAGACGAACAACCCTATACTTATAGGGGCCACAAGGACCATCTATCTGTGTGATAGAAGTCTGATGGGACGCCATCACTTGTAAGTTATGAAATACAAGAAGGCTAATTACCTTTAGTAATGTCTCAATTAAGACACGCAACGTTAAGTTCTTATGATCATATTGATCTCTTGGTAAATTCTTTCATTTCAAATAAGGTTACCTTAAAAGTCATAACCTTGTAATCACCAGCGTGTGATGTTTTCTTTGATATGGGAGCTGTCTTTTCAAAGCTCCATAAATTTTGTTATTGAATTACAAGGGGGAGCCAACCAGGTCGAATAAGTTAAAGTCGCTGATAGGAATTAGATTCGCAACGGAATAGCCTATGACAAGAACGGATCCCTAAAATGAATAAAATATCGGTAACATGTCCATGAATTTAATGAGTGTTTTCTCTCAAGGATATTATGATAATGGAAGGTTGGTCAATCGATGTATGCGAGAGGAATAGCAATGTGTTGTGAAACCCCAGTGGTAGTGGAGTCAGTTAGAACCCACATAAATTCCTGGAACCACTGGCCCAGTGGAGGCCAGAGCTTGGCTGGAAGAAATAAAGAAAGCAATTGAGATACTGAGCATTACAGAGAATCAGAGGACGGTGTTCGCCGCCTATCTCCTGGAGGGAGAGGCGAATCACTGGTGGAAATCTAAGACAAACCTAAAGATAAAAGGTGTTGTGACTTGGGAGAGATTCAGATTATTGTTTTTAGAGAAATGTTTTATGAAATGTATGAAGATCCAGATGGAAATAAAAGCTTCTACGATTGAAATAAGAAACCATGACTGTGGCAGAGCATGGGGCCAAGTTTTCCGAGATATCGAGGTTTGTCCCGAAATCCGTGGACATAAATGTGAAAAGAGCCCGTAGGTTTCAACTAGGGCTGAAGCAAGGGATCTAGAATCGCGTAGCGATGCTGGAGTGAGACTTTGATTGCCCAGAGAAGGAGAGTGGTCCTTTAAGGACAGAAGTAAATTACGAAGTTATTACGATAATCCGAACAAATGAGTTGTTATGGGATGGATGTGTGGCTTATCTAGCTTATGTGGTTGATACCAAGGGAAAAGCACCTAGCCAACAATAGACCCCAGTGATTGAAGAGTTTGAGAATGTATTCCAGAGAGTCTACGCAGATTACCACCCGATCGAGAGATTTTCCCTAAAATTGGTACATACAAGTGGGGGACTAGAAATATGAGACCGACACTTTTAATAAGTTTGACTCCCTTCGAGTTGGGAGAAGTTGATATAGCAATAGCGATGGATTGGCTAATACCCAATGAAGCAAACTGATGGTAAAAGAAAAGAGAGTAGTGATTATGGGATGGAGACAGATTCAGAAATTCTCGAATATAGTTCAGACTGAGAAATCACGATGCCAGAGATATGAGGCTTGATTATCCCTTGTAATTGATGCTTAGAAAAGAGACCTCAAGTATAAAGGAAATTATAATGATTTTGGGAAGTTGTACAAGGTTTTAATAAGCTACGATCTGGATGGCATGAGCTACCAGATATCGATTTGGATGACATGAGAATGAGTACCGAGTATTCAGAGTATAGTGCTACACCTCCTGTTAGCCCTAGTAAGGGTGAAAGAATTAGCAACTCAGTTACGAAGAGTGGTGGGCAAGAGTATAATAAGACCCAGTATACCACCATGGTAAGCCTGGTTTTGTGGTAAGAAGGAAAGATGTTAGCACAAGAATGTGCATCGAACCTCGAAGAGTTAAACTAGCTCAACATCGAGAATAGGTACCCTCTTATAGACGGTCGTTGGATCGGTTGGAGGGCGTTGTGTATCTCCAAACTTATTTGAGAATTGGACATCACCAGTTGGGAGTAAATTCGAGGATATACCCAGACTGCGATTCGTACTAGGTATAGACACTCCGAGTTTTAGCAAGGATATTTTGGGTTGACTATTGCACCCGCAACTTTTTATGGAAATTAGTGAATTGACTATGAGTCATCTGCGATAGTGTTCGCCCTAAGTATATCGAAATGTCGTATATATAAAGGAAAGGTGCGGAATCAAAAAGGATCAAACATGATCGACTTTCAGATCTATCAGAACTGAAAATGTGCGTGCTTGGGTGTATAGGAAGATTATGATTTGTGATAAGAGAATTAAGAGTCCTTGAGCCAGACAACATTCCCCGCGAACAAATTTCCCAAGAGACTCGCCTTTCTTTCAGAGGAAGGAGAGATGAGATAAGAGAATGACTGAATACAGGAAGTAGATTAGCTTTATGCAAAATGATTAGAGAAGAAGCTGGAACATCGAGGGATGGTAGTAGATGACAATGAGATAGCAAGGCCAAAACAGTGATGGCCGACAAGCTCGTTATTAGACAGCAAGAGTTACTCGAATTGATTGCTAGGATACTCGAATTGGTTTTAATAAGAAGTACACTGTCGACAAGTGAGTTGACATTTATACGATGGAATAGGGAAATGGCTAGAATTGATAAAGGATTATGACAACGAGATACACTACCATCCAGGGAAGGCCAATATGGTGGCCGATGCCCTTAGTCAAAATGAAAAAGAGATGGATTCCGAATGTTCTGGAATTAAAAGATGAGACTTTTCACTAGAGCCATAGTTTGAGCTATTATATGCACCAAGACGGTACCAAAAGGTATAGAGATTCGAGGGAATGCCATTGACAAGCTAAATGGCATGTTGATGAATGACAAACAAGTTTATGGTGGTGTATTTTTGTGCAAACAAGATAAAGAATCTGAGGTTGGAAATTGTGATGCTAAAGATGTCCTCCTGAAAGGGGGTAATGAGATTTGGAAGGAAAGGAAGTTGAGCCCGAGATTCATTGGGCCATCTGAGAGTTAAGCACGTCAGGAAGGTGGCCTACGAGCCAGCCTTACCCAAACCTGTAGAATGGCCATAACCTGGTTCATGTGTAAATTCTACGTCAGTATACTATAGATGCCCGACATATGACAGAGTACGAGCAGATAGATATACATAACCGGATCTGAACTACGAAGGACAACCTGTGGAAATTATGAATAGAAAAGAGCAAGTGCTAAGAGATAAGGTTGTCAAGATAGTGAGAAATTTGAAGAAAATCAAGAAGTGGAAGAAACCACCTGGAAGTTAGAGAGTGCAATGGGATAAAAGTAGCCCCAGTTATTCCTAAACTGATTCCGAGGACGGAATCCTTTTAAGGAGGGGAGACTGTAATAACCCGAAATTTCGATAGAATTAAAACTTTTCTTACTATGATTAAGTACATGAGTGAGTGGTGATTCCAAAGAACAATGATTGTAATGAATGGATATTGCTTTGGACAATGATCCTGATTCAATTGTATATTGTCAGAATAGAGTGATCCAATGTTTGAGGACATAGATAAGAATAATCTATCGTCCAGGAATGAGCTAATGAACCCTGAGAGGGGAGATGAGAAGTGAATAATGTTTCCCATGCGTGCATAGTGTTTCCCATGCGTGCATAGTATTCTCCATGCGTGCATAGTAAATTGGTGGATGAATAGTGATTTTGTGAGTTGGAAAACTTTTCATGCCACCCTATGTACGGAGCGTGGTATGGATATTTCGAAGTCATATCTGTGATCTACAGAGGAAATAAGTGTATGTAAAGACGATCAGAATTCAGAAATTCCAAATTTAATTCTGGCTTAATATTTGACCGGGCAGCAAATTATATATTATTATATTCAAGAAATAAGATATTAAAATTGAGGATTTGAGGATTTGATATTTTATAATTTTATGAAATGAGAATTGAGAATCTAGAACGAAAACCACTGAGACAGTGAATCAAGCGTTCTAGGAACCGCCGAGACTTTATAACGAGATTAAGCGATAAAGCAAACGAATCATGGATTATGGATGGAGTTCATATCAAGATTAATTATCCTACATGATCATCAAGAGAATTATATTCAAGGATTATTAAGAAAGATTGAGGAAGGTATTATTTATACCGAGAAATTTCCCGGTAAACCCTAGCGGTAAATCTGCTTGGTTATTCTTCGAACGATCAACGAAATTGAGTAATAACCGGACAAAGAAACATACAAACAACCAAGGGGCAACCAAAGAATGACAAGTGGCACCAATAAGAGCTTGACAACACATATGGAAAGGATGCATCCAAAAGATATAGATACAATACATGTATTAATCTTGTAACATAAGATTGCTAGTGGAAGATGATGCAAGGGATGACCTCACCACTTTAATAAAGTAGCTTTATGATAGATATTATTGAGATGCATCACAATTATTCATAAACCAAGCAACAAAGCAAACAAAAGACTATCTCTCCATTTTTAAGAACAAAACCCGAGAGCAAAGAGAGAAAAAAATGGAGGAGAAAGAAATGCTTGTATCTTGAGTTTCCCTTGGCCGATTCGCGCGTTCTACCTGTCAAATCGAAGCCCTCAAGAAGCTCTACGCATATAGGGTAACCACTCTCCTCACCTCCTTGATTCCCATACTCGTTTTTAATGTTTTATAGTTAGATGAATAGTAACTATGTTTGTGTTCTTGATTTTATTTTGAAGATGTGATCATTTTAAGGTTATATAAGGATAATCCAAGGCTTGTTTAGCACTACCCACTCATCAAGGAAGGTATGAACATCAAGAACCCTTAGTTTTACTTTGATCTTTATAGATGTTTTGATGATTATGAGATGAGGAGGTGTTAGTATGTATAGATCCATGTATTTGGAGTTGATTGTTGTTGTTGTTTTGGCCATAATCAAACTTTGATGAGTATGACTTGTTCTTGGAAGATTATGGTTTAGTTTAGATGATGATCATGAGATCTTGGTATATTGGTTATTGGTTGATGTTTATATCATGATTTCAATTTTGGAAATCGTTAGTTTATAGCCGTTATAATGCCCGATTTTACATTGCCTTGTTTTGTGTGTCATTTTGCGTACCAAGACCCTACTGACCCGAACCCTTTTCTGCCATAGTTGGATAGTACATGTTTTAAGGATCGTTTTGACACGAGAATCATAGCTTTCGGATTTACGGTTTAGGAGAAATCGTAAAATTCGTAAAAGTAGTTCATAATCGTAAGCGTGAGTTTGTAACCTCGATTGAACCCCTTTAAAACGAGTAATTCAATTGCGAATCTTGGTAATTAAATACCAGAGGTCATAATGAGGATATGAGAGAAGACGTCGTGTCAAAAAGATTATTTTTGGATTTTATAAAAATGTTTGAATCAAGGTTAAGTGCAAAGGAACCCCTTAGAGGAGCACTTGATTCTAACTTTGAAAACCACTTGGTAAAACGGGCAAACGAGATCCGATTCTTAAGGAAAACCTTCGACTTAAGTATTTGTCGATTGACATGGACATAGTATGAGCCTAAAGCGAGCTAGTAACGCCTTAGTTGTGTATTGCTTACGTGTTTAAGCATTGGATTATAAATGAATCATCTAGGGGATTAATCGTACGTTTTCTTTTGACTTTGTCTAGATTGTTCGACATCGTCACCAGCCCCTACCACTTCTCGAGCATCAGGCAAGATTTCTAAATCTATACTTGAAGTATTGATTATAATACTGCTTTTGCCATGCTTGGACTTGCATAGTTTTGCGATATATACTTGTTGTAAAAGTTTAACTTTCGGATTGTATATGATCTTCTGAGATATAGTATATACAAACCGGTATACCTTGTGGCTCTATAGATAAGGGCATATTTATTGTTTCGACTCTAGACCGGGAGTCGGTAGTTTCTGTTATATAGATAGTCGTGGAAACCCGGAGGGATTCCAGCGACAGATTACTATGTACTTTGAGGAATGTTATTATTGAATAATATTATATTTCCAGAAAGTAGTTACTACTTGGAAATGAATTGGGAATTGGCTTATAAGCTAGATATGGGGATATCAGTTATAAGCCGGACTTTATTATTACCCATAATAAAGGGTGCATATGTCATATCTTTTGTAAAAGACCGGGAGTCGGTATTTCATATACTTTTGGAGATATATTTTCATAATATATCGAATAAATATTATTGAGCTAAATGAATATTATTTTGAATATTCATTAAGAGTTTATTTATTTAAATGAATATTATTTTGAATATTCATTTAAAGATTATTTATTTTAATGAATATTATTTTCGAATATTCATTTGAGAATTACTTATTTAGTGAATATTACTTTTGAATATTCACTTAAATACTTTTTATCTAAATGAATATTATTTTGAATATTCATTTAAAGATTATTTATATTAATGAATATTATTTTCAAATATTCATTTGAGGATTATTTATTAAGCGAATATTACTTTTTGAATATTCATTTAATTACTATTTATTAATGAATATTATTTTCAAATATTCATTTAAAGGTTATTTATTTAGTAAATACTTATTTATTTAATAAATATTCTTCGAATATTTATTAAATACCTTTAACTATTTTCAAAAATAGTTTATCTTATTTAAAAATATTCTTTGACCTTCAATAATTATAAAGAATATTTCTGAGTCCTATTAATAATTATTTCATCAAGGAAGGGGTTCCCGAATACTCTTTTCCATTTAAATCTACCTTCTAAGGGGATTTAAATGTTCGCTCAAACTTTCAAAACATAGGGAACCCTACTTGGAAGCTGTTATTTGTATTTGACTCCCCGGTCATTGACTTTCAAAGAAATCATTTCTATTCACATCTCAGATGCTTCGAGTCCAAAAGAATGTTGTTACTTCCTCAACACTCGAGGGGTAAGATTGATGGAACAAGTTAATATCCATTAACAAGCAATAGCTTGGGAAATATTGGCGAATCCTTCCTTTACAATGGTGACGACTACTTTGTGGAGTCTGGTCAACAAGTATTATACTTGGGGGAAGGGGGATGAGCCTTACGTTTCAGAGTCATGGATTTTATTCGAACTTGGAGTAGTGTATAAGGTCGAGTAGCGCCGAACCTTCATTGGCCCACAGTTGGCATGGGGAGCTTCCAGAGGGCGGTAGACAAGTAAATCCGTCGGACCTTCCTTCTACCGGTAGTAAAGTTTAAATGTATTTGTACGACCGCGACTGATCATCGATGGTCGGGACATTTGTGCGCTGAGAATACTCCAGTGATAGTTCATCATCCAATTTGGATATTTTCTGCAACATGGATCAAGAAACATAATGGTCATGTTGGCAGGGTTTTGAAAAGTGTTTAAAAAGGTTATATTGAATCACCTTGTCACTTCATCTTTTATATGACTCTGTGATTACCTTACATAACAGGGGTTATGGTAAGGGGTTGGTTTATATTGAATCACCTTGTCACTTCATCTTTTATATGACTCTGTGATTACCTTACATAACAGGGGTTATGGTAAGGGGTTGGTTTATATTGAATCACCTTATAACTTCATCTTTTAAGTTATATGTTGATACTCTGCTTATACTTATATAGCAGATATTCCTTTTCTACAAAAAGGTTATATTGGTTTACTTTGGAAACCTCATCCTTTTATAATATACTAGAACATGGTTCAATAGTATAATAAAAGTTGCAGAGATATTATGAAATGATATTTGGAGTACTACAATAGTACTATTTTTGGAATATATTCCGATGAGGAAATATTTTCGGTAAAGAGATATTTTGACAATTATTGTCTTATACCCGCTTTATTCTGGGTTAAATCATAGGCAGAGTTATGCCATGCTTTCATTACCTTGCTGAGCTATTTGCTCACTCTTGCTATTGTTTTATATATATTATAGAGCAGCGGAGCAGGATGTCAAGGGCACCAGTGATCCCGGAGATAGTAAGAATCAGTTGGATCAGGATGCAGCTTGTTGAGTTTATGTATAGATGTGAGTGGAATGAGAAGATTGTAATCATCAGGATACTTAGCTGGTAGTGTATCATTACTTAGAGATTGTACCAGTATCAGATGTTGTAAAACATTTGGGTATTGTAATAAAAGTTGTTTATTCCGCAGTTTTGTATTGTGTCGTTTCTGAGACTCTAACCTGTGTGTGTGTGAGATATATATTGTGGGGTCATAAACAGTTGAATTGTGTGCATTGTAAGTAATACAGGTGAGACAAGAAGTATATGGATCGTGACTACTCTAAATCCCAGACCCCGGATTTGGGGCTGTTACAGTTAAGGAGCAACTTCTCTATGAAAGACTTAGGAGAGGCATCCTACATTCTAGGAATGAGAATCTATAGAGATAGATCTAGAAGGATGATCAGTCTAAGTCAGAGTACATACATTGATAAGGTTTTTCATCGTTTTGGTATGCAAAATGCAAAAAGGGATATGTCCCCGTGTCTCAAGGGATAACGATCTCTAAAGACCAGTGTCCGAAATCATTGGATGATAAGGACCACATGAGTAAGGTTCCATATGCCTCAGCAATTGGATCTATCATGTATGCAATGGTATGTACTCGCCCGAATATTTCGTATGCTTTAAGCATGACGAGCAGATACCAGTCTAATCCAGGTGAAGGTCACTGGACAGCAGTCAAGAATATTCTTAAGTACCTGAAAAGGACTAAAGATTCATTCTTGGTGTATGGAGGAAAGGAGAAACTGGTTGTAAAAGGTTACACCGATGTAAGTTTCCAAACAGACAAGGATGATACTGTATCACAGTCTAGTTTTGTGTTTTGTCTAAACGAAGGTGCTGTAAGCTTGAAAAGTTCAAAGCAAGAAACAGTAACTGATTCTACACTGGAGGCTGAGTACGTTGCAGCTTGTGAAGCAGCAAAGGAGGCTGTTTGGATTCAAAAATTCATTACTGAATTGGGAGTGGTTCCATTGATCTATATTGCGATAATAATGGAGCCATTGCACAGGCTAACGAGCATAGAGCGCACTCCCGAACCAAACACATACTCAGTAGATTTCACCTCATTCGAGAGATTAATGAAAGGGGTGACATACACATATGTAAAGTACACACAAATAATAACATAGCTGACCAACTGACCAAAGGCTTGTCGCAGAAAAAGCACGACGGTCACACTAGTTCCATGGGTATTAGATACATGGGTGATTGGCTCTAGTGCAAGTGGGAGATTGTTAGTGTAGGTGCCCTAGAGGCAATACACTGGTTCTTTTAAAGAACCATTACGTCATTTGATTAAATGAATATATTTATTATGACTTTAATTACTGCGATATATATTAGCATAATAAATGTCCTTAGAATCATGATACAAATTATATAGTTTAAGTACATGACTTGAACTTGAGATTATATAATGAATCATATTCTTAAAGGTCCCTAGTCGAGTATTATTATATAGGACAATAATAATACATAAATAGACTAGTATGTGATTTGACAGATAACCACATCTCATTAGTTATAAGTATGGAGATACTAAAGTCAAATACATAGGTACATGTAGGAGTACATGGTACTGGACAGACCCACAGTGAGATTCTTCATGTTTGATAAAGTCATAAGAAAGACTCACAGTAATAATGGTGTAATGGTCCTTAGACCTGAAGTCATTATATTTCTACATGAGAATTAGTATATTTTGATTTCATCAAAAGTTATCTTTAACCGGATAATGATAAAGGTGAATATTGGATATATTATGAATCATGTGAGAAATATGAATGATCTATATGGGATTTAAATCTCCTGGTAAAGGAGTGATATTATCGGCCTCTTGTTTGAGTGAGACTATGAAATGCATGACCATGCTCAAATGTTGATTTGATTAATAGTCTACTCATCGATCAAAAAAACTAAGATTAAATTATGAAGAGGATGACACATTACATGCCTCGAGTTTAATCTATAATATCGGATTTAAAGGGATTATATTACATGGAAACATTAGTTACAAAAGGTTGATTGAATCGTTGATTTAATTATTATTTAATTGGGTAGCAATGATGTGTTACTAGACGCCGCTCATTGTTTATAATTTTATTATAGAATAAAATTATTGCCAAAATAAATAATAACCTACAGGGTCACACGCAAAGAATGTTTAAAAGGGAAATTAATTTATTTCATGAATTTAAATTAATCGTAATTTAAATTATGAATTTAAATTAATAATAAATAATAATTCAGATTTTATATTACTAATTAAGTGAGACTTGATTAGTTGAAGATAAAATTTGAAGATGTATTTTCTTGACTTATTTGATTAATTAAGTATGACTTAATTAATTAATTTAAATAAATAATATTTGTTTAAATAAAGGAGGCCTAATTGTTTAAGCCTCATGTCCTTTCTCCATCTATAAATAAGATGAGAAGGCTTCTCATTCTATGAACAACACAAATGAAATTTTCAGTTTGTAGGAGAGAATAAGAAGTTCATAAGTCAAGAATACATTCTTGATTATTTGTTTCGGCTAGTACCTAATTCCGTGGCTTAATCGTTCGACGTTTTGAGCAAGCATTCTCGCGTGGATACCGGTGGAGGAGTTATAATTTTAGCTCTGGAAATCAACAAGCTAGGATCTCCATTTGTCATCCTCAAGAAAGCTTCAAGATCAACAAGCTAGGATCTCCATTTGTCATCCTCAAGAAAGCTTCAAAGAGGTACAATCTTGTTCTTGAACTTTTTATACCATGATCATCGTTTTATACAATGATCCGGGACTTGGAATTCGTTTTTAATTGTTATTTACGTAATTTCCGCTGCGTTATCATGCCCGAATTCCAACACAAGCGACGTCAAAGCATTTGAAATCACAATATGCGCCATTAGGAAAGCTTCCTGAGCAGCACAAACAGGCTCTTTATCATCAAATTCGTGGTCGACTTCCACATCTACTTTCTTGTAAAGCTTTTTGTTGAAGTCAATATAAGCTCCCTCACCTACCACCATCTACCACCATGTGTGTGTGTCCGTGTGTGAAGTTTGTGTGTTGTATGTATTTTTTGTTGGGAGAGATGAAGTGGATGAATCTGGGAAAGTTTGGTTTGGCCAAATATCCATTTTGTACCCAATCTTTTCTGTTGTTTACAGATTGAACCTTGCAGTTTTGGAAACCTATATTTCTGTCACTGGACTATTAAATATTGCAGTTCAGTCCCTGAAGGTTTCCAAAGTAGCAAAGGAGGATTAAAGTGTTCAAGGGATCTCATTGTTCGAGAATACATGTGTTGTTCAGGGAACTAGGAATTCATCGGAAGTTGGACTTCAAGGAATTCATGTTCAAGTGGAATTATGGAATTCATCGGAAGTTGCATCTTCAAGGAATTAAAGTTCAAGGGAGCAAACTTGTTAGAGTAACTTTGGAGTTCAAAGTGAGCTACTTACAAGATTCTGACCCAACCATCATCAGAATTGTTTTATCGTTCTGACAGTACTTCTACCAGCCATCAGAATTATTATCTTACCGTTCTGACAGTGTTTCTTCAGTTTACAAACTCAAGTTGATTTCTCAACCATCTTAAGTTTGAGGGGGGGTGTTGAAGTCAATATAAGCTCCCTCACCTACCACCATCTACCACCATATCACCTACCACCATCTACCACCACCTACCACCATATCACCTACCATCTTAGACTTTATGTACTAGTTTCTTCTATTTAAGGATATCATCTCCTTTGTAATAATCACCCAACTAAATACAATGTAGTCATTAAATCATCTCCGGTTTATTGTTCTTTATTTTATTATCTACACTTTTTATATTAACATCATTTGTACCTCGCACTGCCATCCTAATGCTGTTTTAAACAAACAAGATACCTGCAGCAATCCACAGTTTAGTACCGAGATAATGTAATTGCTAATATTATTGAGACTCTGGATTCTTTGTTGTCCGTAAATTGTAAGGTATTATGGCTAACTAAATACTCTAAAGATATAGAGTTGTATGATGGTCCAATCACCACACCGGTATACATAAAAGCGATAACAATCAGAATTACACTAGTTACACAATAATGTAGCTTGATTTTCTTCCTCGGCTACAAATTTGGCTGAATTATTGTCGACTGTAGCATTTTAAGGCCTCAGGCGCAGCCGCTCAATTAGTCCCAGCATTGCTGCTAGACATAAACCTACACAACAAATGAGTAAAGGTTTATTACTAATATATATAGACATAAACAAGGGAGAGTGCATTTTGCTTAATTTTCTGAAGACAGAAGATAGTAATATGGAAGAAGTATTCATTCGAGGTTGAAAATGTACTTCAAGCCAACTTGTTAAATGGTAGACAATGCATGAACTGCAAGTAATTCACTGTACATTACTATAGAGTTGCACATTAAACTCCCTTGGCAGGGAAGAAATCTTAGTTTTTTACAACAGTAAAAGACGATTTTAATCCATATGTCTCCCAATCGGCACACAATGAAAAGAATCAACAATTATGTATATACAAACAGGCCAATTTGGCTTCATGCCTGGGCGATCGACGACCGAGGCCATTCATCTCGTCAGACGCCTTATGGAGAAGTTTAGAGAGCGTCGTAAGGACCTCCATATGGTGTTCATAGATCTAGAGAAGGCATATGACAGCATTCCGCGTGAAGTGATTTGGAAGAGCCTAGAAGAGAGAAGGGTGTCGTCGTTGTACGTTAGGGCGATTCAAGACATGTACTCTCAAGTTAGGACTTGCGTTAGGACCCCAGTTGGTGACACTCGTTATTTCCCTGTTGAGATAGGGCTGCACCAGGGGTCGGCACTAAGCCCTCTTATTTTCGCTCTAATCCTAGATGTCATTTCGCGAGGGATACAAGATGGCGTCCCGTGGTGCATGCTTTTTGCAGATGACATTGTGTTAGTGGCGGAAACGAGGGGGGAGGTGAACGCTAAGTTGGAGTTATGGAGAGCAACGTTGGAATCTCAAGGCCTGCGTGTGAGTAGGTCTAAGACCGAGTATCTCTGGTGTAACTTCAGTGGTGAGCCCAACGAGGAAGGGGTAGAGGTAATGATTGAAGATCAGATCGTTCCTCGTACGGGTAAATTCAAGTATTTGGGTTCGATCATCCAGACGGAAGGAGAGATTGAGGATGATGTCACTCATCGTATCAAGCCTGGGTGGCTAAGGTGGAGAGCAGCATCAGCAGTGCTGTGCGACAAGAAAGTCCCTTTAAAACTAAAGGGTAAATTCTACAGAGCGGCAATCAGACCTGCGATGTTATATGGTTCGGAATGTTGGGCGATGAAGAAGGCACTTGAGTGCAAGTTGGAAGCAACTGAAATGAGAATGTTGCGTTGGTCTTGTGGGCGCACTTTGTTGGATAGAATCCCGAATGGGGTTTTTAGGAGTGAGCTAGAAGTGGCGCCCATTTCTGCGAAAGTTAGGGAAGGGAGATTGAGATGGTTTGGTCATGTCCGCAGGAGACAGGTTACAGCACCAGTGAGGAGGGCTGAGGGTTTATTGGTACGAGGGGCAAGGAGGAGAGGCAGACCGAGGAGGACGTGGGAGGAGCAGTTGAGGTTAGATTTGAAGGCCTTAAACCTAAATGATAGCATGACCGCAGATAGGGGCTCTTGGAGGCGCCAGATCAGGGTTGTGGATTCTCTATTAGGGAGCGGATCTGTAGTAGAGAGCCTCAGGGTGGGGTTTTCTCGGTTAGCTTTGACTTAGAGCATTGCTTTTTTATTGTTGTATTGTATTGTATTGTTTAGGGTATATTATCTTTTCTATTATCTTTTCTATGATTTTGCTTGTGGTGTAGTCTTGTCAGGGGGCTGTGAACGGATTCGACCTTTCTACTGTTAGAGCAGAGTGCAACAAGAGTGGAGTAGCCAAATTTCTCTGAGGTATGTCCCATGTGGATAAAGCCATGGGCGCAGGTATGGTTTTGAGCATTTTCGAATCATATGCATCTCTTTATAATTATCACTCTCTATTTTGTTTTGCACTAAGCTGGGGGTCTTCACGGAAACAGCCTCCCTACTGTAAAAAGTAGGGGCATGGTCTGCGTACATCTTACCCTCCCCAGACCCTGCTTTGAGCGGGATATACTTGGTATGTTTGGTTTGGTTTGGTTTTTAATTTGAATGGCAAAGAGAAACAAAAAATCAAAAACAATATATGTCAAATAATCAAATGCAAGTAGAGATCAAACAACAGTTGGATTAAATCACTGGCTCAGATAGTGACAAAACAACTTTAGTGGTTGCTTACTTGGGTTATTTTAATCACAAAGAGGGAGACAGTGGGAGAAGGGAATAATGATAGGTGAGCTCATTCGTTCAGTTATGACCAGTGGCGGACCGAGTGTATGGCTGGGGGGAGCCTTGGCCACCCCTGGTCTGAAAATTTCAGTGTAATTATTTATTTATTTTTTTTAAATTATGCTTGAAATTTTGTTTTGGCCCATCCTATTTTTTGGCCCCTCCAGTTAAGCATTGGCCAAAATAGAGCATTTTGGCCTAATTGACAGAATAAAATAGAGCATTTTAGCCTACCTGACGGAATAAAACAGAGCATTTTGGCCTAATTGAGTGAAAAAAACAAAGCATTTTGGCCTAATAATAGAAAAAAAAAAATTTGCGGTCCGCGCGAGATTTTTACAGTACATTTTGGCCCCCCCTCATTTACACTTCTGCGTCCGCCCCTGGAATGACTTGTAAGAATCTGAAGGAGGTAAACTGCAAATGACTTGTATCATCAACTCGAGTAAGAGATAATTTGTAAATTCATACTGAATAAATTTGCTTATTCCGAACAGTTCATTCTCGTTATTCAGTTGTCTACAGAAAATAAAAAACAAGGATACACATTTACCTGATGAACTACAAAGTAAATCCAAACAAACAGTGCTACCTCGTGCTTGTATTTTTGACAAAGTAAATCGGAAGACAATATTGTAGTCAACTTCTACTGAAAAACACATCAATAAGCAGGTGGTTGTTGGAAAGAGCTCTTACTTATCCATTCATATTCTTTAAACAATATAAAAAAGAATTGGAGAATGACCTTGCAAGAGAACATAAAGGAACTTGTAATTAACTATTTAGAAAGAAAGGGTTTAGTCTTCAAACTTTTCTAATCTGGAAGAGGAACATTTGCTATTTAACACCCGAATAAGCTGAGGTAGATATTTAATTATTCTGATTCAACTTGCCACGACACATACCCAGCAACAATACTGAACTCGGTACACAGACACCATTGGCATATACAAAGTAACAATACAAACAAAAAGGTATATTAACCAGGATACACTTCCATGGTCAATAACTTCTTTACATGATTATTAGAGGCTTGTTATGAGCACCAAGTCTTATTTCCTGCACAATTTTCAGCCAAGTAAGAGTAAGAATAAGCAGATTGAGATTACCAAGGTACACATAATTTATTAATTTTAAAAAGGAATTTTTTGTCAATCTAGGGGAAAATTTTACAAACCTTCTACTTTTACCTTTTTGCAGGGGCTTCAGCTAGAGATGTCAACTGAAGCATGGACTCCGAATGGTTTGTTAGCTACCTATTTGAATTGAAAGTATATTTTGTCAATAGTCAGGTTGCGAGAAGTGGCAAAAATAGTAATATTCAGTTTCTTACTAAAAATATTTGTTTGAACGTTTCCATGATTTTCTATCACCATATGAGTGTTGACGAGAAGGGAAATACTGTTCGCTGACACCACCTAACAGCGCAAAGGTCGTATACAAGGCGAATGGAGCAGCATAGCATAAGCATATTGTACTCGTATGTTAATATTAGACATGATTGTATTGGACCTTATTTAACTATTTTTGTTTGGCGTTCTTGATGGTTAATTCATTTGACGAAAAAAAATGCATAAATACGTTTTACAGTTTGAGCCGGGTTGAGTTCTCAGAGAATCTAAACATGCATCTCATTTGGTCAACCTTGGAGTTCTCCGACAATCTAAATACGAGAACCCCTGCTTAGGGAGGCCTACTACATCGACCATCTACTTATAAGCTCACTCTTACTTCTACTTATATACGCGACTTCCTCTAAACTGCAGAATTGTAGTAGAACAGATTGCATTGCATTCCTTAATTGTTGAAAAAATTTATGTAAGAAAAAAAAATGTGGCAGTGTAAGTAGTTGTAGTCTTATTCTTCCCTATTGGCACATGTCCTTATTCTATGGAAATGAGGAAGACTTAGTCTGTTATCTGTACAACCTATCTAGTCTTTGTAACTGTTCTTATCTTTGTTTTTAAGAGTCATGGTTTATCTGTTAAGTAACAGATCATGTATGTATGTACATCTGTTTTAAGAGATTTATTCTAACAGATATGATTGTAGAATGATGTCTATATACATAACACCATAACCTGTTTTGGTGTGTGGGAAAACCAAATTCAACTTTCCCTTGTATAGAAAGGCATCCAAGTTACTCAAATTTCGGACATGGTGAATAATAGCTGACCTATTTCCTGATTTCTTGGAGCAAATTAATTTAGAGTGGAGCCAGCGTATGAAACAGTCGATGCTAAATGACCTGAAAGCATAAGAGAGTCACGAGATTACATAGGAGATAACATATGCAATCCAAAAAAATATAGAGCTACCTCTCCTATTTTTTTCGCTGGTATTTTTTTTCTGGCACTACACTCAGAGGAATCATAGTGTAGGCACAAGAGAGGACGTAAAAAACACTAATAATGGCGCATCAGAATATAAATTGGAAAATTAGTTCAACCCAACATATATTATGTATGAGGATTGAGGCCTATTTTGCTGAGCTGATTTGTAACAATTTCCAGTTTAAAAGTTGGTGCTACTCCTTACCGGGCTTGGTCGAGAGGTATTGTAAAGATAATATACAGTACTGTTGTCTCATATCAAAACTTATATATGTAATTGCATTTTAAAACAAATTCATGCATCTCTAGATTTAGACAATAGTTAATTCTAAAAATTATCGTGTCAGGCTAATGTAATCCTAAATATTTGAATGAAAAACAACCAAAAGATAACATATCAGAAACCATTAATAAAAAAGGATAACATGTCAGTAATGAAAGTCAAGTACAATATCGTAGCAACCTCGGCTTCTCTTAATTTGGCGATGCAACAAACAAGTAGTAGTTGTGCATATAACATTTTAGGACCAATAAGCAATAACTACAAATTAATTTATATTTGAAAATATCATAAGTTGTCACAACCGTGCAAATATCAGCCAACTGAGACAGAATTATTAATCTGAGATGTTGCCTTATATTTTAATAACATATGTGTGATGCTATATAAGAATACAATACAGAGTTTCATGCTTAAAGCTTGGCTAAGTCTGTTTCTACAATTTTGCGTTCTCCAAAAACTATTTGAGCATATTCAACCCGTGTACACATAGAAGAGAAGTTACTAATTTGTCAAACAAGGAGCCTAATTTGAGGCATTTTTGTCAAATGAAATAAAATTCTAATTTTATTGGCTAAATATGATGAGATAGACGAGCACATATAATTTAAGTTGGTTCATTAAGCTATTGTCTGTACTTTAACTCATATGATGTTGGGTCAGGCATAGGTATGCTTCTTATTGATAAGAACCTGCAAACCAAGCCAATGCATGTATATTTTGGTTAACAAGATGTTAGATTAGCACTATAATTTTAATCAATTATAGAATTGTATTTTAAATCGCTAACTTGGAAGATTATTTCTGTTGATGGTGTCTCTTGATGATTTGAACATGCTCTTTGACTTTCATTGATACTGCTCAATTTGGAGAAAAGTCCTAACTCCTAAAAGAGGAGCAGTAGCAGATGTGGTAGGCTCGGTTTGTTCATGATTGGCCCAATCATCATTAAACTCGTCATTCTTGTTAGGACCACCAACTAAGCCCCCATATATGACATTAGGGTTCTTTCCATGAAGCCGATGCCATGTCTCAAATACTTGCACACATCCAACAAGAGAGCGTAGGATTGATATATGAGCAATTGAAGCACCCTAGTGGTGAACATGAATTAGATAGGTTTGGCCATATCCAACTATGTAACTCATGGACTTTGGGAGTTTGGGTTCTTTCCTAGAATATAATCAGCCTACAATAAAAAGGCAAAGTAACTTTTTTCATAATTTCATGAACTATATAACGAATGTGAGTGCCTTTGTAAATGAAATGAAAATATCGGAGAAGACTTGCCTGAGACCCCGCAAAATTGAGGAGGCCTTGGGGATACAATCTCGCATTTAGACAATTGACCACTGCATTTGATGTAGAGAGATACTCAGAGTAAACAACATTGTAAAAAATATTGTAGACGCCGCATATTGCACGTTGTTCCACTCTTTATGTATAGTAGTGCCCCTAACAAATAAACCACCAAGAGAGGAATTCAGTTGAATTTTCAGACAAAAATAGTCATTAATATTGTGATATTAGAAGCTATGGGTAGTGTTATCAAATATTACCACGAGTCATGGAAATATTGTAGCCATCATTCTTTTGTTCACAACTACAAGTAAAATAATCTGCCATGGCTTGCTATTGCTTTAGTATGGAAGTGTATGATACTTCACCCATTCTAATAACACCTGCCACATATTATGAACCATTGAAAACATCAGTAAAGAAGCTATATTTTTTTCCCAAAATTGTCTAGAATACGGCGACGTACCTCAGCATACTTGTTGTCCCAAGAAGACTGGCTTACTTAGTATACAACGTGAACGACACATATTAAAGAGAAAACATAAGAGCTTGGCAAATATATTAAGCTAAAGGGAAAGGATTAGACATATAAAGATAAACAAAACCTAAAGTACGGAAACATAGACATAGAACTAACATGTTTTTTTTAACAAGTCATAGAACTAACATGTTAAATTGGTAATAGCAAAAATGTTAAGTAAATATTGCTAAATCGTAATATATCTTGTGAAAGACTTGACAAGATATCAAACAGAAGATAATATATGCCAAACAACCCATCAACACCCTCCAATTTCATACGGAGTACTTTTCTTAAGCGACGTGTTCTCCTTTTTTAATCGAATATCTATCTCTCTGTAATTTCTTCAGCTCCAGAAATTTGACAAAAACTTAGAATAATAGATCATCAACAATACCTTTGTATCGTTAAGAAGTCGAACCTGATCAAACCAACAAAATGATCGATTCCTCACGTCATATAGCTCCTGCAATCATAATCACAAAGGAAATAAAGTTGAGATTCAGTAATCGTTACTCCAGCAAAGCACGATTAGTTTCTTCCTCACAACATTTTCTCTTTACAACCTATATTAAAAAAGATTATTAGATGATGGCCCGAAGCCTGAAGGAGGTGAAAAGCCTAAAATTGAGTGAACCGAATATGAAAACTGAAGCATGGATGATACAAATCTGTTTTTATACCGGGTAAAATATACGAGTAATTTAGTAAATTTAATTGGGATAAATTTGCTCAATTTGAAGTTGATGTTCTCCTATAATAGATATAGTAGATAATAAGATTAGAGGTCGAGTCCCTGTACCCATTACACGGTCATTGCAGAGTGAGGAAAATAAACAAACTTGGGGCATGACAGAATGCATAAATATGGCGAGCCTCAAAAAATAAACCTTAGAAAAATACTAAAACTTCAGTGAAATCAAAATACATTACATGTTACAAATTTTGTGCACAACTGCTTAAAAACTAAAAGATCTCAGTCAATTCAAAATCATAACAATAAAGTGATTAAAATAAGAGTGCATTACAAAAATATTTGAACAATTTCACAGCCATTACATAAAATAGTCTCAATACTCCGGTCTCCCCTCAAAAGTGTCAATACTCCGGTCTCCCCTCAAAAGAAAAATAGTAGTTTGTACTTTTGATCTAGTGATCTAATCTAAGAGTTCTAACTTGAGGCTTCCATAGTTCCATCAACAACTCATCAAGTGTGGCAGCTTATAAAACCTGTATCAAGATTAAAGAAAATAATTAATTCAAGTGAACACATATTACTAAATTACTGAATACTGATTTTTGGGTATAGTTACTGATTCATAAACTAACATATATTATCAAAGGGAAGCAACAATTAAATTGAAAACAACTCATAAACGTGCTTTGAGCGTGCTTTTGAAAACAACATAGAAACGTGCAATGTAGACAGGATTTATATTGAAAGTCAAAAGGGTGAAGAATTACCTAAAGAAGATTATCAACTTAAATCCTAATCAGTAAGGTGGAGCATTTTTGCGAATCAAAAATTCGTTCAACTTAATAAAAAGACCTGGGAAAAATCGTGTCAGCATCAGGTATACATATCCTTCTTTCGCATAATGCTTCTCTTTACGATGAGTCATGTTGATATTCTTGTAGTTTCCTGTGACTAGGTCCTTGTCACATACATGAACCGAAGCGTTTCTCAAGAACATCACGAAATCGTCAACATTGTTTGCCTTGTAAGCTCTGCTACCACTCCTGTAGTTCAGAATTTTCAGCAGAGGGCCTCCCTTGGCTCTTATAGTGTTAACCCAATCACTTAAGAAATGGCGCAGTTCCGGGACTGTTGTTAGAGCCTCAGAGGCCAATGTTTGCAGAAAAACATTATTATCCGAGTGAAAGCGCCAATTGTATAGCTTTTCAATGACATTTTTTTCCTCCATCCAGGACATGAACACACCATGTGCTTCACAACACTTCCATTCCTCCTCCGTAGACAAGTTACTCACAGATGCCACATATAACGATTCCAAACGATTATGCAAATCAGTCCACTCCGGAACTAGATTAGCTTGGTTTTCAAGGATTTGTGAGAAAATCAAATGACACAATGCCTGGATATGCTCAAATTCAGGACCATCAAGACGTCTAGAGTTTATAATACACACTTCCACACAAGGGTTGTACTGTATCTGATTCTTTAAAGCATCAAAAAATGAATTATGATTACCATTCATGAACCTATACGAGTTAGGGACAAACCTCTCGGGAAAGATGACATAACTTTCTGTGTCAGAGGCGTCAGCAGGTCCCAATCCTTGATCCAGAAGTGATGATAAGGCAACAATGATCCCTTGAATGAGAGATTTAGTGAAACGTCTGACAGTAGTTTTCCCATTGGGATGAGTGAGAACCCTAGCTTCAATAGAATTGGTTTCCATATAGTGCGCCAATGTGAATTGAACTGGACGACAAGATGCAACATACATATTGTTTTCCGACATTTCTCCCACCGGTAGATGATGACCCTTCGAATTAATCTGAAATTCACCGCCAGGTGCTTGAATTAGGGGGAAATCATTTCCCATAAAGGAGAGTTTAGGCGGGTCGTCAGATTTAGATAAGGAAACGTCCGATTTAGTAGCCGTCGTTGGCGGAGGAACTTTCGCCATTGGGTTAGGGTTTCTCCTCTAGGTTTTGTGGAAGTTTTATTCTCACATTCCTAATTTAAGCCCAAACTTAATAATTCTGCCAGAATTATTCTTATTATACCATTTTTTCTCAGAATTTTTCTATTATTATTATTATTATTATTTAATTTTATAAGGATAAGGTAGTCTTTTAACATAATCCACACAGTTTTTTTATATATAAATTATAAATATTATTTATTATTAATTTAATTCCTTTTATGTAACTTTTAAATTTTAACATGTTTATATAAATATAAATTATTTATAATAAATCATATTAAATTATAATTTTAATATATCTTATTAATATCAATATTTTAATTTTCTTCTTCTTTTCCATGACAATATCTCAATATCAAAACTAAATTTTAATTTTTAAATATATATATATATATATATATTAAAATATTCTTGAATCATAATCAAATTCAAAACTTCTAACATCATTATATCATTTTTCTTAATAGATAAATTGATTTATGTGACTAAATCAAAAATAAAGTCGCATTAATCTCTTAAAATAGGACAATGACGTCAGGCTGATATATATATCCCGTGCGATGTACAGGTTAATTTTAAAATTTATTATTTTATTATTTATATCATCATATATATTTTTGTAAGAGATATGTTAATATTAAAATTATATATGTATTGTGATTGTGTCGGTTGTAGAGTAGTTATGTAATTAGAATATAGGTTGTTGTGCAGGTAGTATTAAACTATTAGTAATTACAATTTCTCTCTGGATATCCATGGATATCCAGAGTTTGTCTTGTCTATATGACAGGTTTATAAACTATTATTCATTTATATTCAACCCAATCATTTTTTCATCAGTTTACGGTTACAAGCAGTTGTTTCAATTCGTTCAGTATGTCTTCTAATTCAATGAATCTGGAAGAAATGTATGCTCGGTTGGCATTGGAAGATCAAGGAGGGGAAGGAGTTGTCGTAGAAGGGTCAGAGAATGGGGTACAGGAGACAACGTTCGTGTTGATTGGGCGGTTTCTGACTGAGAAAAACATTAATTTTCAAGCAATGCAAAATGTGTTGGCATCAATTTGGAGACCAAAAAAGGGGATGGAAACCCATGATCTAGGGGGAAGGAGGTATTCTTTCGTGTTCTTGATTTACAGAAGGTTGTTGAAGGGGGGCCATGGGCATTTGAACAAAATCTGTTACTGCAGCACAAACTAGAAGCCAATGAAGATGCGCACCTGGTGAAGTTAACTAGAATGGATATATGGGTTCAGATTTATGACTTGCCTATTGGGATGTTATAAGAGAGGATATTGAAGAGTATAGGAGATTATATAGGAGTGTTTATTAAAGCAGATCCTCAAAATGTTAACGGTGGGTGGAAATTGTTTGTGCGTATGTTGGTGGAGATATACGGGATTTTACGGGTGTCCGGAAAGAGGAAGGAGACATGAATCATGGGAGTTAATAAGAGAATTAGCAAGAAGGTCCAATCTTCCGTGGTGTATCATTGGTGACTTTAATGATATGATGAGTGCAGATGAGAAACGAGGGGGTAGACCACAACCATATAATCTTCTTCAAGGCACTACTGGAAAAACATTAATTTTCAAGCAATGCAAAATGTGTTGGCATCAATTTGGAGACCAAAAAAGGGGATGGAAACCCATGATCTAGGGGGAAGGAGGTATTCTTTCGTGTTCTTGATTTACAGAAGGTTGTTGAAGGGGGGCTGTAATAACCCGAATTTTGGGTAGAACTAAAACTTTTCTTATTATGATTAAGTACATGAGTGAGTGGTGGTTCCAAAGAACAATGGTTGTAATGCATGGGTATTGCTTTGGACGATGATCCTGATTCAGTTGTATATTGTCAGAATAGAGTAATCCAATGTTGGAGGACATAGATGAGAATAATCTATCGTCCAGGACTGAGCTAATGGACCCTTGGAGGAAAATGATACGAGCATAGTGTTTCCCATACGTGCATAGTGTTTCCCATACGTGCATAGTGTTTCCCGTACGTGCATAGTAATTTGGTGGATGAATAGTGATTTTGTGAGTTGGAAAACTTTTCATGCCACCCTATGTACGGAACGTGGTATGGATATTTCGAAGTCATATCTGTGATCTACGGAGGAAATAAGTGTATGCAAAGACGATCAGAATTCAGAAATTCCAAAATTTATTTCGGTGTAATATTTGACCGGACAGTGGATTATATATTATTATAATCCAAGAATTGAGATATTAATTTGGAGGATTTAATATTTTGGGAATTGATTATATTTGATTTAAGAATGAAGGACGGAAACCACTGAGACAGTGAAACGAGCATTCCAGAAAACACCGAAAACTTTATAAAGGGATTAATCGATAAAGCGAACGAATCTTGGATTATGAATTAAGTTCATATCTAGATTAAATATCATATATGATCATCAAAAGGATTATAATAAATATTGAGGAAGGTATTATGAATATCGAGAAATTTCCCGGTAAACCCTAGAGGTGAAACTACTTGGTTATTCTTCGAACAATCAACGAAATTGAGCAATAACCGGACAAAGAAACGTACAAGCAACCAAGGATGCATCCAATATAGATAGTGGAAGATGACATCATGCCTTTATGAAAATATCTAAGCACCTAGTTGCATTTTACCAAGGACTTAAGTGCGAGAAGGCAAGAGATGAGTACCTAGTTGCAATTTTGTGGATAAGAAAATCCAAAAAGGACCAATCAAAGCATGACAACACATCTTGAAGAGATGCATCCAAAGACATCAGATATATATTACAAGATATTAACATTATTGGCCATAAAGCAAGCAAGAACAAAGAAAACAAAACCAAACACCAAGAACACACCATTCTGCCAAACTAGGAAGCAGGTCAGTAAAATGGGCCTAGAGCCTTCATTACTCAATGAAATTTTGTGTTCTTTATATGGTTAGAAAGCTGTGAAGATGCTCTACAACTTTCCTTTAGAAGCCTCGTTCAGAAAAGATCGGTAAGGGCCTCGTGTTTCATGATCTTTCAGTTCGGTTTTAGGGACTCCGAATTACTAACTTGATTTTCTTGATTTCTCTTGATGATCTAAGCTTGTATAAGGCTAGTTGAGGGCTAATAAAGGCTTGTAAAGGTCATACATACATCAAGGAAGGTATAACACTCTTGAAACCCTAGCTCTTAATTTGAGTTTTGATGATTTAAATGAGTTATAGAGATTTGATGCATGATTTAGAGCATGTATGTTGTATGGATGTTATAAAAATATAAAAATATGATTTAGAGCCCCAAGACCAGTTTAGACAGTGGTAGGGATGATGAATAGTGTCCATGAGTATTGGTGGTAGATTGATTGATTAATTGGAGGATTTTAATTTTGGAAATATCCGAGTTATAGCCGTCGTAATGACGAAATTTCATTAACCCTTAAAAATGGAGTATCACCGAACGAAAAATCTTCTGACCAAGTTGAACACTCGACCCATAATTGTAGATCTTGATTCCTAGATCATTTTGGCGAAAGAATCGTAGCATTCGGATTTACGGTTTAGGAGAAATCGCGAAATTCGTAAAAGCGGTTCGTAACCGTACGTATGAATTCGTAACTTCAATTGAACCCCTTTAAAGTGATAAATTCGGTTACGAATCTTGGTAATCAAATACTAGAGGTCATAATGAAGATATGAGAGGAGACCTCGTGTCGAAAAGATTATTTTTGGATTTTATAAAAATGGTTGAATCAAGGTTAAGTGCGAAGGAACCCCTTAGAGGAGCACCTAACGATAACTTTGAAAACCACTTAGTGAAACGGACAAACGAGATCCGATTTCTAAAACGAATCTTCGACCTAAGTAATTGTTGATTGACATGGACTTAGTATGAGCCTAAAGCAAGCTAGTAACGCCTTAGTTGTGTATTGCTTACGTGTTTAAGCATTGGATTATAAATGAATCATCTAGGGGATTAATCGTACGTTTTCTTTTGACTTTGTCTAGATTGTTCGACATCGTCACAAGCCCCTACCACTTCTCGAGCATCAGGCAAGACTTCTAAATCTATACTTTGAAGTATTGATTATAATACTGCTTTGCCATGCTTAGATTTGCATAGTTTTGCGATATATACTTGTTGTCAAAGTTTGACTTTCGGTTTATATACGAACCATTGAGATAAAGTATTTATAAACCGGTATACCTTGTAGCTCTAGTGATAAGAGCATACTTTTGTTCGACTCTAGACCGGGAGTCAGTATTTGAGATATAGAGATAGTCGTGGAAACCCGGAGGGATTCCAGCGACAGATTACTATGTACTTTGAGGAATGTTATTATTAAATATTATTATATTTCCAAAAAGTATTTACTACTTGGAAATGATTTGGGATTTGGCTTATAAGCTAGATTTGGGGATATCAGTTATAAGCCGGACTTTATTATCACCCTTAGCGAAGGGTGTACGTATCGTATCTTTCGTAAAAGACCGGGAGTCGGTATTTTGTATACTTTTGGAAATATATTTTCTGAATATATCGAATAAATATTATTGAGTTTAATGAATATTATTTTAATATTCATTAAGAGTTTATTTATTTAAATGAATATTATTTTGAATATTCATTTAAGATTATTTGTTTAATGAATATTATTTCAAATATTCATTCGAGAACTATTTATTTAGTGAATATTACTTTTGAATATTCACTTAAACGCTATTTATTTAAATGAATATTATTTTGAATATTCATTTAAGATTATTTATTTAATGAATGTTATTTTCAAATATTCATTTGGGAATTGTTTATTTAGTGAATATTACTTTTGAATATTCACTTAAATACTATTTATTGAAATGAATATTATTTTGAATATTCATTGGAGGATTATTTATTTTAATAAATATTATTTGAATATTCGTTCAAGGCTTAATCATGAAGCGAATATTACTTCGAATATTATTTTGTTAAGACTATTCCCTTAAGTATTATTTAATTAATAAATATTCTTCGAATATTTATTAAATACTTTTAATTAGTTTTAAAGATAGTTTATCTTATTTAAAATTTATCTTTGACCTTCAATAATCATGAAGGAGATTTCTGAAGCTTTATTAAAGCTATATTATCAAGGAGAGGTCCCCAAATCCTATTTTCTTCATTTAAATCTATCTTTTAGGAAGATTTAAATGTTCGCTCAAACTTTCAAAACATAGGGAACCTTACTTGGAAGCTGTTATTTGTAATTGACTCCCCGGTCATAACTTTTTGAAAGAAACCCATCTCTCATTCGCAGTGCAATGACTGCAAGTCAAAATGATTTTATTACTTCTTCAACTGTTCGAGAAGTAATCTGGGTATCAAGTTTGAAATCCATTAACAAGCATTGCTTGGGAAATATTGGTGAACTCCCCTTTCCAACCTGATACGGCTTCTTTGTGAAGTCATATTAACAAGTATTAAACTTGGGGAAAGGAGGACAAGCTTTACGTTTCAGAGTCATGGATACTGTCGAACTAGGAGTATTGTGTAAGAGGCTGTGGGACAGTCCATCCTTTATTCAGGGTCCGAGTGGCGCCGGTCCCGTCTATGCCCAACCGTTGGCCGGGAGATCTGGAATATGGGGGGTACCCATTCTTTCTTCCTTCTACATGTAGAGAAACAAATTCTGAGATGCACAACCTGTGACTGATCATCATAAGGGTGTGGCTTCTGCGCGACGTACTCCGGTATTAGTTCAATCATCCAATTTGGATATTTTCTGCAACATGGATCAGGAAACATAATGGTCATGTTGGCAGGGTTTTGAAAAGTGTTTAAAAAGGTTATATTGAATCACCTTGTCACTTCATCTTTTATATGACTCTGTGATTACCTTACATAACGGGGGTTATGGTAAGGGGTTGGTTTATATTGAATCACCTTGTCACTTCATCTTTTATATGACTCTGTGATTACCTTACATAACGGGGGTTATGGTAAGGGGTTGGTTTATATTAAATCACCTTATAACTTCATCTTTAAGTTATATGTTGATACTCTGCTTATACTTATATAGCAGATATTTCTTTCCTACAAAAAGGTTATATTGGGTTATTTTGAAACCTCAACTTTTATAATATACTGGAACTTGGTTCAATAGTATAATAAAAGTTTGCAGAGATATTATGAAATGATATTTGGAGTACTACGATAGTACTATTTTTGGAATATATTCCGATGAGGAAATATTTTCGGTAAAGAGATATTTTGACAAATATTGTCTTATACCCGCTTTATTCTGGGTTGAGTCATAGGCATAGTTATGCCATGCTTTCATTACCTTGCTGAGCTATTTGCTCACTCTTGCTATTGTTTTATATATATTATAGAGCAGCGAAGCAGGATGACAAGGGCACCAGTGATCCCGGAGATAATACGAACCAGTCAGATCAGGCTGCAGCTTGTTGAACTTATGTATAGATGTGAGTGGAATGAGAAGATTGTAATCATCCGGATCCTTAGTGGGTAATGTACCATTACTTAGAGATTGTACCAGTATCAGACTTTGTAAAACATTTGGGTATTGTAATAAAAGTTGTTTATTCCGCAGTTATTGTATTGTGTCGTTTCTGAGACTCTAACATGTGTGTGTGTGTGAGATATATATTGTGGGGTCATAAACAGTTGAATTGTGTACATTATGAGTAATACAGGTAAGGCAAGGATTAAATGGATCGTGACTACTCTAAATCCCAGACCCCGGATTTGGGGCTGTTACAGAAATGGTATCAGAGAGTTAGGTTACAGTTCTCAGAAACGATAGGAGATTGAGTCTTACAATACCCTTAGTAATGATAAGAATAACTAGAGCTCAAGTAGAGTTCGTAGCGGGGTTAGAAGACATGACCCTGACTGTTTGAGATGAAGCCCAAGAGGGGACTTCTTCTGGGAAACCATGCTTAGGACTTCATGGTTAGTAACCTCGACTCGTATGAGTTGTAGATGGATGGGATTCTGAGTTACCAGATCCCGAGGCCTTCGAGTAGGCATTTGATGATGGGCTCCTTAAGATGGATGGAGACCCGATAAAGGAAGATCCATAGGAGGATCCAGAGGAGGACCCATGGTGGGTCAAAAGTAAGAATCTGGTAAGAGAACGTGTTGACAAAGATGTGATATGTTAGTTGAGGTCCTATGATGGGACCGGACGGATCTTCAGAGATCAAATAAGTGACGAAATAAGAGTTCGGAATCATTTATGATTCATCAAGAGATATGATGAAGAGAATGGAGTAGAGTCTCCAAAAGCAGAAGAGGTAGAGGCAGTATAGCCAATACCAGAGGATTGATTCGACTTGAACGAGACCTGTTACTCGTAATCTGTTGCAGCTGCCCTAGGGAGACAGCATATGTAAGAACTGAGACGTTCGACTTTTGTGTATGATTAAGGGTACTTAGTTACCTTGACCCGAAGAGACATTACCTTATCTATGGAGTTTAACTCCCCACGATGAGCGATTCCACCAAGGATGGTGTTTACTACGGTACTGAGGAACTTTGCTACCTCGAACGAGATTGTATATGTACGTATTACGTAGAATGTTATTGTAACATGAATGCGCTAAGACGAGATATATTTTAAGAATCAAGACGGACTAAGGAAGTCTGGGATTGACTTAAATGAAAAGGTTGCATTGCTGCCAGGGGTACGCTTGGGTAACACAGGGGAACGGCACGAGGAAAAAAAAAGAAATGTGGTATAGGGACGGTTATAATAATAATCGGGGGGAGGACTGCAGTTTCTAAACGATCTTCCGGAATACCGCCCGTTCGACATGTGGAATTCGTTGTTGCTATAAGTGACGACGGTATCGAAGCCTTCATATAGAATAGAACGCTTGCTTGTGATGCTTCCGCCTGGTCGGATAGAACTCCCTGCGATTGCAAATATCGATGATTGAATCCGTAGCGATTATTATGAGTCAGCAATGACGTAAGTATCGAACACCTTAGGGTGTTTAGGGAGTATAAAAGCTCCGGAATCGAACGATTACCCAATAGAGGAGCCGACATAAAAGGCATCCGTAGAGACCGTGGCAGTACCCTCCCCAGTTGCAAATTACGCTGATTATTCCTAATCTATGGTCTATCTTGACATCTCTCCAAGAGAGAATTGAGAAAGGGAACAATTCCTCTTCGAAGTATTTGATGACTCTTGTGTTAATTCACAATTAGTTTCAATTGTGCCAGAGGCCGTCATAATACCTGCTTATAGGTTTTCAAAGCCCTGGTGAATGATATTATCTAAAACCCCCACTTTCCTTCAATAGTGGGAAATTTAAGGGTGATATAGCACCACTTCCGTGTTAAATACCAGTATTCTCTGGTTATTCTTTTCTTTGGAAATCGTACCCTTGGAACCTGTTTACTTTTGATCCAAGGTGTCCATCTGAGAAATTATTTGTCAAACGACGATAATTATTAACTCAACTTTGAATTTCTTTCGTACTTCTCAAATTCCACTGAGACGAACAACCCTATCTTTATAGGGGCCACAAGGACCGTCTATCTGTGTGATAGAAGTCTGATGGGACGCCATCACTTGTAAGTTGTGAAATACAAGAAGGCTAATTACCTTTAGTAATGTCTCGACAGAGACACACAACGTTGAGTTCTTATGATCATATTGATCTCTCGGTAAATTCTTTCATTTCAAATAAGGTTACCTTAAAACTCATAACCTTATAATCACCAGTGTGTGATGTTTTCTTTGATATGGGAGCTATCTTTTCAAAGCTCCATGATTCTTGTTATTGAATCCCAAAGGGAGGCCAACCAGGTCGAATAAGTCAAAATTCGCTGATAAGAATTAGATTCGCCACGAAGTAGTCAATTCCAAGAGCAGACCCCTAAGACGAATAAAACGTGGGTAACATATCAATAGAATTAGTTATTCTCTCTCTCAAGGATATTATGATAGTAGAAAGTTGGTCCATCGATATATGTGGAAGAAATGGTGAAGTGTTGTGAAACTCCAATGATTGCGAAGTCAGATAGAAACCTCCAGAATTCCATGGAACCACTGGCCCAGTGGAGGCCAGAGCTTGGCTGGAAGAAATAAAGAAATCAATTGAGATACTGAGTATTACAGAGAATCGGAAAACGGTGTTCGCCGCCTGTCTCCTGAAGGGAGAGGCGAATCACTGATGAGAATTGTAAGACAAACCTAGAGGTAAAAGGTGTTGTGACTTGGGAGAGATTCAGATTATTGTTTTTAGAGAAATGTTTTATGAAATGTATGAAGATCCAGATGGAAATAAAAGCTTCTAGAATTGAAATAAGAAGCCATGACTGTGGCAGAGCATGAGGCCAAGTTTTCCGAGATATCGAGGTTTGTCCCGAAATCCGTGGACACAAATGTGAAAAGAGCCCGTAGGTTTCAACTAGGGCTGAAGCAATGGATCTAGAATCGCGTAGCGATGTTGGAGTGAGACTTTGATTGCCCAGAGAAGGAGAGTGGTCCTTTAAGGACAGAAGTAAATTACGAAGTTATTACGATAATCCGAACAAATGAGTTGTTATGGGATGGATGTGTGGCTTATCTAGCTTATGTGGTTGATACCAAGGGAAAAGCACCTAGCCAACAATAGACCCCAGTGATTGAAGAGTTTGAGAATGTATTCCAGAGAGTCTACGCAGATTACCACCCGATCTAGAGATTTTTCCTAAAATTGGTACATACAAGTGGTGGACTAGAAATATGAGGCCGACACTTTTAATAAGTTTGACTCCCTTCGAGTTGGGAGAAGTTGATATAACAATAGTGATGGACTGGCTAATACCCAATGAAGCAAAATGATGGTAAAGAAAAGAGAGTAATGATTATGGGATGGAGACAAATTCAGAAATTCTTGAGTATAGTTCAGACTGAGAAATTATGATGCCAGAGATATGAGGCTTGATTATCCCTTATAGTTGATGCTTAGAAAAGAGACCTCAAGTATAAAGGAAATTATAATGATTTTGGGAGGTTGTACAAGGTTTAATAAGCTACCAGATAACGATCTGGATGGCATGAGCTACCAGATATCGATTTGGATGACATGAGAATGAGTACTGAGTATTCAGAGTATAGTGCTACACCTCCTGTTAGCCCTAGTAAGGGTGAAAGGATTAGCAACTCAGTTACGAAGAGTGTTGGGCAAGAGTATAATAAGACCCAGTATACCATCGTGGAAAGCCTCGGTGGGGTTATGAGAGAAAAACGTATTAGCACGAGATGATGCATCGGACCTCAAGAGTTGAACGAGTTCAACATTTGGAATAGATACCTTGGTAGATGATGGTTTGATCAGCTGAAGGAGGCTGTGTATTTTGGTCCAAAGTTATATAAGAACTGGATATCACCAGTGGGAAGTTAAACTCGAGAGTATACCCAAGACTGCGATTCGTACGAGGTATAGACACTCCAAGTTTTCAGCAAGAACATTTTGGGTGGACTAATGCCCCCACAACTTTTATGGAATTTGATGAATTAGCGGTGGGTCATTCGCGATAGTTTTCGCCCTAAGCATATCGAAATGTCGTATATACGAAGGAAATTGCAGAATCGAAAAAGGATCAAACATGATCGACTTTCAGATCGATCATATATGAAAATATGTGTGCTTGTGTGTATATGAAGATTACGATTGTGATAAAAGAATTAAGAGTCCTCGAGCCAGACAACATCCCCGTAAATAAATTCCCCAAGAGATGTGACAATAAGAAAATGATCGAATGAATACCGGGAGTAGATTGGCTTTCTGTTTAATGATTAAAGAAGAGGCTGGAACACCGGGGGTTGATAGTGGTAGTAGATTACAATGAGATAGGAAGGCCAAAATAGTGAAGGCCGATAAGCTCGTTACTGCACAGCAAGAGTTACTCGAATCTATTGCTAGAATACTCGAGTTAGTTTCAATAAGGAGCACTCCGTCGACAAGAAAGTTGACATTTATGCAATGGAATTGGGAAATGGCTAAAATTGACAAAGGATTATGACAACGAGATACACTACTATTCAGGGAAGGCCAATGTGGTGGCCGAGGCCCTTAGTCCAAAATGAGAAAGAGATGGATTCCGAATGATCAGGACTTTCCCGAGAACCATAGTTCGAGATATTCTGTGCACCAAAATGGTACCAAACTTTAAAGATTCGAAAGAATGCCATTGACAAGCTAAATGGCATGTTGATGAATGACAAGCAAGTTTAGGTTGGTGTATTTTTGTGCAAACAAGATAAAGAATCTGAGGTTGGAAATCGTGATGCTAAAGATGTCCTCCTGAAAGGGAGTAAGGAGATTTGGAAGGAAAGGAAGTTGAGCCCGAGATTCATTGGGCCATCTGAGAGTTTAAGCACGTCAGGAAGGTGGCCTACGAGCCAGCCTTACCCAAACCTGTAGAATGGCCATAACCTGGTTTATGTGTAAATGCTACGTCAGTATACTATAAATGCCCGGCATATGGCAGAGTACGAGCAGATAGATATACATAACCGGATCTGAACTACGAAGGACAACCTGTGGAAATTATGAATAGAAAAGAGCAAGTGCTAAGAGATAAGGTTGTCAAGATAGTGAGAAATTTGAAGAAAATCAAGAAGTGGAAGAATCCACCTGAGAATCAGAAAATGCAATGGGAGAGGAGTATCCCCGGCTATTCCTAGACTGATTCCGAGGACGGAATCCTTTTAAGGAGGGGAGACTGTAATAACCCGAATTTTGGGTAGAACTAAAACTTTTCTTATTATGATTAAGTACATGAGTGAGTGGTGGTTCCAAAGAACAATGGTTGTAATGCATGGGTATTGCTTTGGACGATGATCCTGATTCAGTTGTATATTGTCAGAATAGAGTAATCCAATGTTGGAGGACATAGATGAGAATAATCTATCGTCCAGGACTGAGCTAATGGACCCTTGGAGGAAAATGATACGAGCATAGTGTTTCCCATACGTGCATAGTGTTTCCCATACGTGCATAGTGTTTCCCGTACGTGCATAGTAATTTGGTGGATGAATAGTGATTTTGTGAGTTGGAAAACTTTTCATGCCACCCTATGTACGGAACGTGGTATGGATATTTCGAAGTCATATCTGTGATCTACGGAGGAAATAAGTGTATGCAAAGACGATCAGAATTCAGAAATTCCAAAATTTATTTCGGTGTAATATTTGACCGGACAGTGGATTATATATTATTATAATCCAAGAATTGAGATATTAATTTGGAGGATTTAATATTTTGGGAATTGATTATATTTGATTTAAGAATGAAGGACGGAAACCACTGAGACAGTGAAACGAGCATTCCAGAAAACACCGAAAACTTTATAAAGGGATTAATCGATAAAGCGAACGAATCTTGGATTATGAATTAAGTTCATATCTAGATTAAATATCATATATGATCATCAAAAGGATTATAATAAATATTGAGGAAGGTATTATGAATATCGAGAAATTTCCCGGTAAACCCTAGAGGTGAAACTACTTGGTTATTCTTCGAACAATCAACGAAATTGAGCAATAACCGGACAAAGAAACGTACAAGCAACCAAGGATGCATCCAATATAGATAGTGGAAGATGACATCATGCCTTTATGAAAATATCTAAGCACCTAGTTGCATTTTACCAAGGACTTAAGTGCGAGAAGGCAAGAGATGAGTACCTAGTTGCAATTTTGTGGATAAGAAAATCCAAAAAGGACCAATCAAAGCATGACAACACATCTTGAAGAGATGCATCCAAAGACATCAGATATATATTACAAGATATTAACATTATTGGCCATAAAGCAAGCAAGAACAAAGAAAACAAAACCAAACACCAAGAACACACCATTCTGCCAAACTAGGAAGCAGGTCAGTAAAACGGGCCTAGAGCCTTCATTACTCAATGAAATTTTGTGTTCTGTATATGGTTAGAAAGCTGTGAAGATGCTCTACAACTTTCCTTTAGAAGCCTCGTTCAGAAAAGATCGGTAAGGGCCTCGTTTTTCATGATCTTTCAGTTCGGTTTTAGGGACTCCGAATTACTAACTTGATTTTCTTGATTTCTCTTGATGATCTAAGCTTGTATAAGGCTAGTTGAGGGCTAATCAAGGCTTGTAAAGGTCATACATACATCAAGGAAGGTATAACACTCTTGAAACCCTAGCTCTTAATTTGAGTTTTGATGATTTAAATGAGTTATAGAGATTTGATGCATGATTTAGAGCATGTATGTTGTATGGATGTTATAAAAATATAAAAATATGATTTAGAGCCCCAAGACCAGTTTAGACAGTGGTAGGGATGATGAATAGTGTCCATGAGTATTGGTGGTAGATTGATTGATTAATTGGAGGATTTTAATTTTGGAAATATCCGAGTTATAGCCGTCGTAATGACGAAATTTCATTAACCCTTAAAAATGGAGTATCACCGAACGAAAAATCTTCTGACCAAGTTGAACACTCGACCCATAATTGTAGATCTTGATTCCTAGATCATTTTGGCGAAAGAATCGTAGCATTCGGATTTACGGTTTAGGAGAAATCGCGAAATTCGTAAAAGCGGTTCGTAACCGTACGTATGAATTCGTAACTTCAATTGAACCCCTTTAAAGTGATAAATTCGGTTACAAATCTTGGTAATCAAATACTAGAGGTCATAATGAAGATATGAGAGGAGACCTCGTGTCGAAAAGATTATTTTTGGATTTTATAAAAATGGTTGAATCAAGGTTAAGTGCGAAGGAACCCCTTAGAGGAGCACCTAACGATAACTTTGAAAACCACTTAGTGAAACGGACAAACGAGATCCGATTTCTAAAACGAATCTTCGACCTAAGTAATTGTTGATTGACATGGACTTAGTATGAGCCTAAAGCAAGCTAGTAACGCCTTAGTTGTGTATTGCTTACGTGTTTAAGCATTGGATTATAAATGAATCATCTAGGGGATTAATCGTACGTTTTCTTTTGACTTTGTCTAGATTGTTCGACATCGTCACAAGCCCCTACCACTTCTCGAGCATCAGGCAAGACTTCTAAATCTATACTTTGAAGTATTGATTATAATACTGCTTTGCCATGCTTAGATTTGCATAGTTTTGCGATATATACTTGTTGTCAAAGTTTGACTTTCGGTTTATATACGAACCATTGAGATAAAGTATTTATAAACCGGTATACCTTGTAGCTCTAGTGATAAGAGCATACTTTTGTTCGACTCTAGACCGGGAGTCAGTATTTGAGATATAGAGATAGTCGTGGAAACCCGGAGGGATTCCAGCGACAGATTACTATGTACTTTGAGGAATGTTATTATTAAATATTATTATATTTCCAAAAAGTATTTACTACTTGGAAATGATTTGGGATTTGGCTTATAAGCTAGATATGGGGATATCAGTTATAAGCCGGACTTTATTATCACCCTTAGCGAAGGGTGTACGTATCGTATCTTTCGTAAAAGACCGGGAGTCGGTATTTTGTATACTTTTGGAAATATATTTTCTGAATATATCGAATAAATATTATTGAGTTTAATGAATATTATTTTAATATTCATTAAGAGTTTATTTATTTAAATGAATATTATTTTGAATATTCATTTAAGATTATTTGTTTAATGAATATTATTTCAAATATTCATTCGAGAACTATTTATTTAGTGAATATTACTTTTGAATATTCACTTAAACGCTATTTATTTAAATGAATATTATTTTGAATATTCATTTAAGATTATTTATTTAATGAATGTTATTTTCAAATATTCATTTGGGAATTGTTTATTTAGTGAATATTACTTTTGAATATTCACTTAAATACTATTTATTGAAATGAATATTATTTTGAATATTCATTGGAGGATTATTTATTTTAATAAATATTATTTGAATATTCGTTCAAGGCTTAATCATGAAGCGAATATTACTTCGAATATTATTTTGTTAAGACTATTCCCTTAAGTATTATTTAATTAATAAATATTCTTCGAATATTTATTAAATACTTTTAATTAGTTTTAAAGATAGTTTATCTTATTTAAAATTTATCTTTGACCTTCAATAATCATGAAGGAGATTTCTGAAGCTTTATTAAAGCTATATTATCAAGGAGAGGTCCCCAAATCCTATTTTCTTCATTTAAATCTATCTTTTAGGAAGATTTAAATGTTCGCTCAAACTTTCAAAACATAGGGAACCTTACTTGGAAGCTGTTATTTGTAATTGACTCCCCGGTCATAACTTTTTGAAAGAAACCCATCTCTCATTCGCAGTGCAATGACTGCAAGTCAAAATGATTTTATTACTTCTTCAACTGTTCGAGAAGTAATCTGGGTATCAAGTTTGAAATCCATTAACAAGCATTGCTTGGGAAATATTGGTGAACTCCCCTTTCCAACCTGATACGGCTTCTTTGTGAAGTCATATTAACAAGTATTAAACTTGGGGAAAGGAGGACAAGCTTTACGTTTCAGAGTCATGGATACTGTCGAACTAGGAGTATTGTGTAAGAGGCTGTGGGACAGTCCATCCTTTATTCAGGGTCCGAGTGGCGCCGGTCCCGTCTATGCCCAACCGTTGGCCGGGAGATCTGGAATATGGGGGGTACCCATTCTTTCTTCCTTCTACATGTAGAGAAACAAATTCTGAGATGCACAACCTGTGACTGATCATCATAAGGGTGTGGCTTCTGCGCGACGTACTCCGGTATTAGTTCAATCATCCAATTTGGATATTTTCTGCAACATGGATCAGGAAACATAATGGTCATGTTGGCAGGGTTTTGAAAAGTGTTTAAAAAGGTTATATTGAATCACCTTGTCACTTCATCTTTTATATGACTCTGTGATTACCTTACATAACGGGGGTTATGGTAAGGGGTTGGTTTATATTGAATCACCTTGTCACTTCATCTTTTATATGACTCTGTGATTACCTTACATAACGGGGGTTATGGTAAGGGGTTGGTTTATATTAAATCACCTTATAACTTCATCTTTAAGTTATATGTTGATACTCTGCTTATACTTATATAGCAGATATTTCTTTCCTACAAAAAGGTTATATTGGGTTATTTTGAAACCTCAACTTTTATAATATACTGGAACTTGGTTCAATAGTATAATAAAAGTTTGCAGAGATATTATGAAATGATATTTGGAGTACTACGATAGTACTATTTTTGGAATATATTCCGATGAGGAAATATTTTCGGTAAAGAGATATTTTGACAAATATTGTCTTATACCCGCTTTATTCTGGGTTGAGTCATAGGCATAGTTATGCCATGCTTTCATTACCTTGCTGAGCTATTTGCTCACTCTTGCTATTGTTTTATATATATTATAGAGCAGCGAAGCAGGATGACAAGGGCACCAGTGATCCCGGAGATAATACGAACCAGTCAGATCAGGCTGCAGCTTGTTGAACTTATGTATAGATGTGAGTGGAATGAGAAGATTGTAATCATCCGGATCCTTAGTGGGTAATGTACCATTACTTAGAGATTGTACCAGTATCAGACTTTGTAAAACATTTGGGTATTGTAATAAAAGTTGTTTATTCCGCAGTTATTGTATTGTGTCGTTTCTGAGACTCTAACATGTGTGTGTGTGTGAGATATATATTGTGGGGTCATAAACAGTTGAATTGTGTACATTATGAGTAATACAGGTAAGGCAAGGATTAAATGGATCGTGACTACTCTAAATCCCAGACCCCGGATTTGGGGCTGTTACAGGGGCCATGGGCATTTGAACAAAATCTGTTACTGCAGCACAAACTAGAAGCCAATGAAGATGCGCACCTGGTGAAGTTAACTAGAATGGATATATGGGTTCAGATTTATGACTTGCCTATTGGGATGTTATAAGAGAGGATATTGAAGAGTATAGGAGATTATATAGGAGTGTTTATTAAAGCAGATCCTCAAAATGTTAACGGTGGGTGGAAATTGTTTGTGCGTATGTTGGTGGAGATATACGGGATTTTACGGGTGTCCGGAAAGAGGAAGGAGACATGAATCATGGGAGTTAATAAGAGAATTAGCAAGAAGGTCCAATCTTCCGTGGTGTATCATTGGTGACTTTAATGATATGATGAGTGCAGATGAGAAACGAGGGGGTAGACCACAACCATATAATCTTCTTCAAGGCACTACTGGAAAAATACCCTACAACATCGGTTTTTGACCGATGTTAAAAGTCTGTCAGAACTGATGTCTTTGTAGGTGTAGATAAAGGGGGGTCTTTAACATCGGTTCCTGACCGATGTCAAAGATGTATATAGACATCGGTTCCCGAGAAGAAACTGATGTCTTTCCTACGTTTTAACATCAGTTTTGAAAGGAGAACCGATGTTTACTTATAGCTTAGACATCAGCTGATTAAGTAAATGATGTTTAATACAACCTTTAACATCGGTTTATTACTCAATGTCTGATGGGTTTTGCTGATTTAGACATCGGTTTTCTGGTAAAACTGTTGTTCATTTAGACTTTAACATCAGTTTTAGAATGACCAAAAATTGAAAGTGATGTTAAAATTTAATACATTTCTTCAATAACGTGCTGATTTTGTGCACTAACCAAGAAATTGAATCCAAAAACAAAACAAACCAAAAAACTAAAGCCAACCATCCATGTCATTCAACAAATTAAAATCATCCAAGTCATACATTCAACATTCAACATACTTAACCATCCAAAGTCTTACATATCCCACTAACATCCACTAATTACCAAACTTCTAAAGTATTCATAATTAACATCAAAAGTATCACATACTAAGGGATTCAAAAAGTAAATAAAGTTCATTAAAAAGTTGCTGCCTGATCACATCTTGTCTTCGATGAATGCTGCAGCCTCGAAGCGCACATCATCAAGGTCCTTCATTTGGTAAGAAACCCGAGTAGTCTTGGTCGCCCACTGAAAATTGCAACACGCAAAAAATAATTAGGATAACCACCAAATATATGCACTATATTTTTTTACAATTAATGATCAAATTGTAGTGCAGGTGCCTCCTCGCATATAATCATATACTAAGTTTATGTTTTTTTAAATAGGAATACGGGCTGACCATATTTAATTCTTGTAAAAACTCAAGACTTAAGAGTAAAATTCTTATTTTTCATACTCTGTATTAATTAAAGTATTTAAAATTTTAGCATACAAGTTATACACCACAATGACACTTGACATCCTGCATCAAGCATAAGTGCCCTTAGCCTATTCAGGTGTGCAAGTAATAAAGAATTGGAAATGATTATTACCAGTTTTTGAGAGTGCCCTTAGCCTATTCAGATGTTCCTCTTTAAGTTTAAAAGGCGCATCGTTCAAGTCGACTGTCGTCCTCTGAGCATCAGACATAACTTTAGAAATCATGCCAGCTGATGGAAATTCAGAGGTGCCTTCAACTTGAGCAATATCCATCGCAACTTTAGCCTCCATAGGGAAAAGCAGTTTTGCAAGTCCAACTGAAAGTGCAAAGGACTTGTCATCAATATCATTACAGTTGCAACAGAAAGCTAACTAGAAAAAAAGTAAAATGCAGTTGCGGAAAACAAAATTGATAAATGAAATGCATTATTCAACACAAACTAAACACAAACAATAAAAAGGATAGGAGAAAGGGGTTTTCTGGTTAAGTCAATCATTGATTTGAACAGTAATTGTTCATACAAACCATCATCTTTCCATAATAATAATGATGTATCCTGCAGACCGGAATATCGACAAATAATATTTATAGAAATAGCAATCAACTAATATTTCCTGTAAACTTCCAACAGAAACTTTCAATTGGGGTGTTAAGAATGAAGGAAGACGCATAAATTGTAGGTGCTTACTCCCCTTGGCTTCCCTTGGAGAGCAATAGGCACGATTAAACATGTTAACAGCAATCATCTAGAGATATACAATCCCTTTGCGATATTAGAAAAGGCTGTAAAGTTTCTGTCATCTTTCGACATTACACAGGTGTCCTCCATGTGCTCTCAAAGCAATAAGCATGTACTGCCTTTTTTTATATACTTGTTTTGATCAAAGCATGACAAAAATGCTAGAAACATTAAATTACTAGGATAGGGCATGTGATTAAGCTACATAACCTATAGGAACAATGACAAGTGAAAGTGAACAAGAGACAAACATGCGGCACTAGAGTTGGGAGACTTGCATCAAACTACCAATAATTTGAACACGAAGGGCACCTGTTCACTACCACTTCAATAACCAATTAAGCTTAAGAAGGTTAAGAAGTCCTGAACGAGATATAAAATGGTCTGTGTGTTTGATCTTACTCTTTTATAAAATGTTTTCCATATAATCAAGCATAAAGCTTATCAAAACCAGGTAGGGCTGAGGCCTCCCCTGACAAGTGCGTTAGTTTCTATCATAGCTTAGATAAAGCACATATCAACGGATGATAAGAAGCATGCATAAGTCAAAGTTATTTACCAAAACTATAACCATATAAATAATATTTGTAAGTTCCTAAATTAAGCGTAGGCCGAAAAGATTCATGGCCTCAAAGAGTCACAGTTCTGCTCCTGCAGACGGGTCCTATCATGTCCAAACAATGCAGGGACCAATTCGAGTTGCTTGCGGGTTGCGTAGATTATACCATGGAATTTTCCTTTGCTTATTTTTTCTTGGAAAGTAGGGCCTGAATTAACATGTGGGCAATTCTATCTGTTAAAACAGCAAAGCAAATACCATTATCTCCTCTGCAGGAAATCTATTTCTGGAAGTAAACTCATATTTTGGTGTCTATATTCTTCTGGTACAAACTTGAGTTGTACAAAGTTTTAGACATAGCTAAGCATTATTTGGTCGAAATACGCTCCTGATTACTACCATTTAACATGTCTGGCATACAGGACTTCCTCTCGGTGTTTTGACATTGACAACCCGTCCAAACTACCAAGGGGGATTAGCAACAAAGACCAGACAGATGCTGACATTGGAATAAAGCTTTAGCTGAAGGCAGTGTCATAGGAAGTAACAACGACACTGCTCCCTTTTTTCGCTAATTTGATTATATTATAGACAGAAAAGATACAATGGAATGAACAAACAAGAGAAAACAATCCTAAAGCTAGCAATCTACACGTACGTGATTGCTAAAAGAAAGCAACTCAAGTAAAGTTTTCAAATATACATTTCACACGTAAGAAGAAAAGGAACCATTAAAAACTCACTTCTGAGTCAAAAGGCTCCAGCTTGTTCAGTTTGGAAAACATATTTCCATAGAACTGGGCATCCTTCTTGTTGATTTCTTTTACCTTCTCCTTCAGAACCTTGTACTCGAGCTTCACATCCCTACAAGCAGCTAACATAAACTACTAAATCTGTATAATTACATCAACTACTAAGAATATCTTATTAGATATCAGTTAATTATTTCAGTTACAAAATCATCTGTGTTTTAGCAAACAGGTTTGACAAAGTCAACAAGATGCAACCATTTTACATTTCTGAATATACACCGTTTGACTAAGTCATAAAGTACAAACACAGTTCTCTTTTAAAATATTAATAACCATTTATAAAGCTGTGTTCATACATCATATTACACTTGCAGCCCATAGATTTGACCAAAGTAAGATAATCGTATCGTTATATCAAGATATTTTACAAATAAATCTACCATGCGTAATGTTATACCAAATAATATACAATTAGATATTCTTTAATCGAACAGATATCATACCAATTTTAGCCATTTCATATACCACATAACTCATTACGACTTTTTAAGATATCACAGGATACACAGAGATTTACGATATAACAGAAATCAATTCAGGACACATAGACTCCATATATCTTCACAGAAGATGAGAGTACTGTCGAATTAAAACCATACATGTGCCCAAGGCCTCGTAGTCTTCTTGGGGCTTACCTTATCCTGAACACAATGCATGCCGATTTAACTCACCGAGTCAACCTTCGATTTGATCGAATTAGGGTTCCATTGCCTTTGATTTGGGGCTTTTTACCACAGTATTATCTCTAATTTGACTAATCCTTCATCGACCCTGCATAAACTC
The DNA here is from genome assembly GCA_030848705.1 of Heracleum sosnowskyi. NCBI lineage: Eukaryota > Viridiplantae > Streptophyta > Magnoliopsida > Apiales > Apiaceae > Heracleum > Heracleum sosnowskyi. Next base: position 300,033 of record JAUIZM010000045.1, on the reverse strand, counting down.
TCAATAAACTAGTTAGGGTTTCAGACAATCAAAGAGTAAATTAAACGGGATGTGCGCATGTGTGTATAGATATATATATCGTGTATAAATGTTCGATTTTGTTTTACAAATCGAGATCGATTGCGACGATAACGATTGTTTATCAAAATCAAGTTCTCTGTACCCAACCCGTTTGTTTTCGAATCAATTTGAAATTTCTGAGAATTAAATCGATGTTAAAGTGATATGTAGTATATATAGTAGTGTTTAAACGATACTTCATCGGAAAAGATCGATGAAAGCGTCAGAAAAAGCGAAGATCGCCTGAGAGATCTCGAGAGAGAACGAGAGAGACTGAGAGAGTACAGAGAGGGAGAGATTTTGTTTAAGGGGGAAGGGAAATTTCGTTAAGCGGGGAAATGAAATTTTTTTTGTGTATAAAGGGGGAAGGTATGGTGTACGCGTTAGTTTTTTATTTTTAAAAAAAGAGATTAGACAACGTATGTTATTACAAGCGATGTTTGATTTATACTTTAACATCGGTACTGTACCAACCGATGTCTAGAATACTTTTAACATCAGTGACATTTCTAACTGATGTTAAAGGTGTGATGTTATATCTACCAATTCTAGTAGTGAGGATTTACAGAGGTTGTAGATGCATGTGGGTTGACAGATCTGGGATTTATAGGGGAGAAGTATACATGGGAGAAATCAAGAGGAAGTTGTAATTGGGTCCAGGAGAGGTTAGATAGAGGTCTGGCAACTCAAGACTGGTGTAATATGTTCCCGCAAGCGGAAGTTCAAGTACTGGAGGTTGCAACATCTGATCATTTACCGCTATATTTACAGTTACATAAGAAAGTTTATAGGAGGAAAGAAAGAAGGTTTCGGTTTGAGAATTCGTGGCTTAGAGAAAGTGAGTGTGAGATTGTGGTAAAGAATGGATGGAACGAAGCAACAGAGTTGGAGTTAATGGCAAAGATAAATTTTTGTGGGCTCAAATTACAAGAATGGGGTGGGGGAATCAGTTGTGAGTATAAGAAAAAAGGGCAAGAGTACAGATATAGGTTGAGGAAGCTTCGATCTCGGATGGACATACAGGGTATCAATGAGTATAACGAGGTCAGATGGGAGTATATGAATTTGTTGGAAAAATAGGAAATATATTGGAAACAAAGAGCGAAGAATTTTTGGTTAAGGGAAGGAGACTGTAATACTCGATTTTTTCACAGATTCGCAATGGGTAGAAGGAAAAATAATGGGTTCCAACGTATTAAGGATGCGGATGGAGTATGGCAAGAATCAACGGAAGGAATTCATGGGACAATCGAAGGGCATTTTTCCCAGCTGTTTGAATCAATGAATGTAGATGGTAAGCTAGCAGAAAGGGAAACTGTACCGCAGATTTCAGCCGTTGAAAATGAAGATCTAACAGCTCCTATAACAGTTGAGGAAGTTAAGAACACAGTTTTTTCTATGCATCCGGACAAATCTCCTGGTCCGGATGGGTTTAATCCAGCGTTCTTTCAGTCATTTTGGAGTGTAGTAGGAGTGGATGTTGTTCGTTTCTGTCAGGTTTTTATGAATACGGGTAATCTTCCGGAAGGGGTAAATTACTCACTTGTTTGTTTGATACCGAAGGCCAAGACCCCTCAAACGTGTGCTGATCTCAGACCTATCTCTCTCTGTAACGTGTTGGTGAGAATATTGTCTAAAGTACTGTCAAACAGGTTGAAACTATGTCTTAACTCTATTGTGTCTGATAAGCAAAGTGCTTTCATAGAAGGACGGCTACTTACTGACAATGCAATGCTGGCGTTTGAAATAAACCATTACATGAAGAGACGTACACAAGGAAAAAATGGGTTGGCTGCTTTGAAAATTGACATTTCGAAGGCCTATAACAGGCTGGAATGGAGCTTTATTCATAACATGATGAGGAGGTTTGGTTTTCACGAGGTATGGATGGATCGAATTATGAAGTATATACGTTCAATTTCGTATAGCTTTACGCATAATGGGGAGGAATTTGGAAGAATTGTGCCTCAACGTGGTTTAAGGCAAGGGGACCCCATAGTACCATATATTTACATATTGTGTGCAGAAGGTTTAAGTGCAATAATTAGAAGAAATGAGGAAGTTGGGTTTATTCATGGGTGTACAGTAGCAAAAGGAGCACCAATAATATCCCATCTTTTATTTATGGATGATTGCTATTTTTTCTTCCGGGCAAATGTATCAGAGGCGAGGGTAATGAAAAGGATCTTGGAACGTTATGAACACATGTCTGGACAGGTGGTGAATTTTAACAAATCAGTGGTGACTTTTTCACCTAATACTATGGCTGATAGTAGACAGGATGTGTGTCGAGAAATAGGAGTGAGAGAAGCTGATTCACCAGGAAAGTATCTGGGTTTGCCAATGCGGATCGGGCATAATAAGGTGGCAGAGTTTGGTTTCTTAGTAGATCGCGTTGACCAAAAATTACAGGGTTTGAGTAAGCAGACAATTTCGAGGGCTGGAAAAGTAACACTCCTCAAGACAGCAGCACAGTCTATACCGAACTTCTGGATGAATTTGTTATTGATTCCGAATGAAGTGTGTGATCGAATAGAGAAGAAGATGAACGCTTTCTGGTGGGGTAAGAGTGGAACGAATGGAGGAATTAAATGGCTATCCTAGGACAGGCTATGCACATTTAAGGAAGAGGGTGGTTTGGGTTTCAAGAAATTGAAGGATTTTAATGTGGCTATGCTAGCAAAGCAGGCGTGGCATCTGATTAATGAAAGTAACCCGTTGGTTAGTAAGTTCATGAAAGCTCGATATTATCCCAAATCTGATTTTTTGAATGCTGTAGTTGGTTCGAATCCGAGTTATTTATGGAGAAGTATATTTGCAGCCCAGGGAACTGTTCACCAAGGGATTCGTAGAAGAATTGGTAACGGGAAAACAACAAGGATCTGGAAAATTCCTTGGTTGCCAAACGTGGATAATGGATACCTCACAACTGAGAATAATGAATATCTCCAAGATGTTTATGTTTATAACTTATTAGACAAAACTCAAAAGCGTTGGGATGAAGATATTCTCCAGGATATATGCACTGAAAGGGATAGGAAACTGATTCTACAAATTCCCATACCGTCGAGAGATCGAGAGTATTCTTGGTACTGGATGTTGGAGGAAAAAGGGGACTTCACTGTGAGGAGCTGTTATCGTAGAATTCGTGGTGAACATGAGTGTGTCGATGGTCGATTCTGGAAAAGGTTATGGGGTCTTCGCTTACCGGGGAAGGTTGTTAATTTTGTATGGAGAGCTTGCCGGAATGTGTTACCAACAGATGTTGATCTGCAGTGTAAAAGAGTTGATATAAATGCAGGTTGCTCATGGTGTCATGTACATATCGAGGATGCAGTCCATGTCCTGTTTAATTGTTGTATAGCAAGGGAAGTTTGGAGCTCAGTGGGTTTGCAAGAGTTGGTGAGTACCACGACACAAGACACTGTTATGACTGTCTTTAAACGGGTTTTTAACACAGGGGACAATGAGAAGTGTGTCATGGTGGGACTTCTTTGTTGGAGTTTGTGGTCAAGGAGAAATAAATGGATATTGGAGAGGGTCAACACTTCTGCTTTTGGAATCAAGGCCATGGCTCTGAACTTAGTTACAGATTGGAGACGAGCAAGGCATGAGGGCAAGGTGATTCGTAACAGTGGCCATGGGAATGTAAATGCATGGAGTAAACCTCTGGGAGGCTATTTAAAAATTAATATCGACGCAGCTTATCGACAAGGTGACGATTATATTGGTATAGGATGTGTGGTAAGGAATGAACATGGTCAATTTGTTCGAGCTAGAACGAATGTACTCAGAAGTACGAGGCAAGTTCGTGAAGCAGAAGCCTGCAGTTTGAAAGATACGTTAGAATGGATGAGCCAATGGAGGAGTACAAGGTGTATCTTCGAATTGGATGCCAAGATATTGGTGGATGCATTGAAACATGAAAGGGGTAAATCAATGTTTGATATTATTGTTGAGGAATGTAGTGATAAAATTAGACACTTTGAGGATGTGTCAGTTGTTTATGTGAATCGATCTGCGAATAAAGTGGCTCATTTGTTAGCACATGCTTCTTATTCTACGACAGGTCCTATGGAGTGGCTTTATTCTGCTCCAGATTTTATCTCTTGTAATCTTGCTTTGGAAGCAATTTAATTTATGCAAGTACGATTTATTCAAAAAAGGAATAGAGGTTGTTGTCGGTTGTAAAGTAGTTATGTAATTAGAATAGATTTTTGTTTTAAGAAAGTGTTATTTTAATATTAAAAAGTCTAGTCCAAACCCGTTAAACCAAACAGTTGAACCAAACTTTTAATGTTTCGGCTTTAATAGTAGTGTATAGATATGGTATGATATCTTCTTGTATTAATTTTTTGATGTTTAAATAATTATATATAAATATTATTTATTATGTTGTAAACCGGAATCGAACCTTAGACCTTTTGAAGTAGAGTTTAATATGGAATATTCTTTAAATTCCTTAGTATTAGATCTAACGGTTCTCATCTATTTATTTAATATCTAACGGTCGATATTATTTTTAATCAATGTGTTAACCAACGTGTTGGTTACAAAGGAGTGTCTGTACACATAATATAACAAGCCTAAATGTTAGTAATACTTTGTATTACTTGCATGACCCCTTAACTGGGGAAACCTTTTGTAGAATACATTCTTGCACATTGTACTTTGTAATAGGCACAAACCTACAGCTGTGAAACTGTAATTACCAGTTCTGTATCTACTTGAAAGAAGATCCAAAGATCATGCCTCAAGCCAGAGACGTTAGCTAAAGGAATAAATCACAGTTGAAGGATGAAGAATGGATATTTGCCTAAGTACTTATTCGAGAAGTAATTTGCACTGTTCGAGAAGTCGAAGATTCGAGAAGTCAAGGATTCGACATGTACATTGAACTAATCGAGAAGTCCTCAATTCGAGAAGTCAGACATTCGAGTTATGGATTGACCTATTCGATATCTCTGGGAATCGATATCTCCAGGATTCGATATCTCCAGGATTCGATATCTCAATGGTTCGACATCTCCAGGATTCGATATCTCAATGATTCGACATCTCAAGGAATCGATATCTCAGGAGCTTGTACATTCGACAAGTCGAGCACATCAAGTCAATAGCTCATTCGAGAAGCCATTCGATAAGTATGGAATAGCTAATTCAAGAACTCAGAGTTATCGAATGAACTAATTCTAGTTCTCGAATCAGCAGCTAAGGGACATCTCGAATGGACTACTAAAGCAGATTACAGAAGATATGCAAGTCAGTAAATCTACACAAACCATGACACCTACAGTGACATCTCATTGTATAGTGTATATGGAAAAATCTACAGTTGAGCTTGGAGAAATGTGTATAGCCGCAAGTCTACTAAAGGGAAGGTCTAAGCAGAAAAAGGAGGAGGACTTTAGTACCTGCTACTCTGACTTACACCAAATAGTACAGAGCAGGTAGAAAGCAACTTAGGTTGTTTACCTACTTTGTAAGAGAGAGAAGTGCACATGTTATATAAGCACAGTCTCTCTCCTTTAGATAGTATCGAAGTTATTCACTGTAAATAATATACATATCTCTCTGAGTAACGAAGCTGGGAATACTAACATTTGTATTCCCAGGTTGTAGCAACCTTGATCTAATATACAATTAGATTAAAGTGAACTGTTTTGTGTTTTACTTCCGCACTCTTATCTTTTAAACACACACACATTCACCTACAACATACGATCCAAGTATCACTCAAACTATTCTTAATTGAAGAAATCTAAAGAAAGTTTCGAAATACATTCACCCCCCCCCCTCTGTATTTTACCTTGTGGTGTATTCCATACCCAACAAGTGGTATCAGAGTAGGCTATTGATTTACAAACAGAAAAGATCGAAATGGATGCACCTAAAACAACAGGAACAATCAAGGTCCCTAAGTTCGACAAAGAAAATTATGGTCTCTGGTGTTGGGTTCCGAAGCATAAAACGCAGCGGATAAAAGTAAATATAACGAAAAATTTCGAAACCCAAAACCAGGATCCATGTATAATTCTGGGATGATTATGGAGAAATCGAATCATACCTTTAAAAGCTTTACTTTCACGAACTCAACGGAGATCCTAGCTTTCACGACTTGTGTCTACCTTTCGGAAAACACCTCTATGGTATCCACACGAGCACCTCTATGCGGAACGGATGTACTAGCCTCCCTCTTCGAGTTCTTAGTTTCTGCCTCTTCTAGGTTTTTCACCAAAAAAAAAAAACCTAAGCCTCTTAACCCCTCATTATCTATTTATAAGAGCTGGTTAATAGGCCCATAACAGCAAACCTAACCCATGTAGGTTAGTATTAAATAATAAAACGTATTTCTATTATTTAATTAATAATTAAGTCATACTTAATTATTATGGGCAGAAAATCTCCTTTAACTCGAATTCTAATTCCTTCAAGTGCTCTATGTGTGTGACCCTATAGGCTATTATTTAATTGGCAATAATTTTATTCTCCAATAAAATTATAAACAATGAGCGGTATCTAGTAATACATCATTGCTACCCAATTAAACAATAATTAAATCGTGAATCGATAAACCTTTCGTGATTAATGTTTCCGTGTAATATAATCCCTTTAACCATATATTATAGATTAAACTCGAGGCATGTTAATTGTCATCCTCTTCATAATTTAATCCGGGTTTACTTGATACATGAGTAGACTATTAAAACAAATCATCATTTGAGCATGGCCATGCATTTTATAGTCTCACTCAATCAAGAGGCCAATAATATCTCTCCTATCTGATAGGAGGGTTAAATCCTTTATCTATCATTCATATTTCTCATACGACTCACAATATACCCGATGTCCACTTTTATCATCACCCGGTCAAAGGTAACTTTTAATGTAGTCAAAGTATATTATCCTCGTATAGAAATATAATGATCTCAAGTCAAAGGATCATTACACCATTATCACTGTGAGTCTTTCTTATGACTTAATTAACATGAAGAATCTCACGGTGGGTCTGTCCAGTACCATGTACCCTTACATGTACCTATGTTTTGACTTTAGTATCTCCATACTTATAACCAATGAGATGTGGTTATCAGTCAATCAACATACTAGTCTAATTATGTATTATTATTGTCCTATATATAATAATACTCGACTAGGGACCTTTAAGAATATGATATATTATATAATCTCAAGTTCAAGTTATATATACTTAAACTATATAATGTGTATCATTATTCTAAGGACATTTATTATGCTAACAAATATATCGCAGTAATTAAAGTCATAATAAATTCATTCATTTAATAATCAAATGACATAAAGGTTTATCAAAATAAACAGTGTATTGCTTCTAGGGCACCTACACTAACAATCTCCCACTTGCACTAGAGCCAATCACCCATGTATCTAATACCCATGGAACTAGTGTGACCGTCGTGCTTCTGCTGCGACAAGCCTTTGGTCAGTGGGTCTGCAATGTTATCATTTGTGTGCACTTTACATATGTGTATGTCACCCCTTTCATTAATCTCTCGAATAAGGTGATATCTCCTGAGTATATGTTTGGATCGGGAGTGAGATCTAGGTTCTTTAGCCTGTGCAATGGCTCCATTATTATCGCAGTATAGATCAATGGGATCTGCGATCGATGGAACCACTCCCAATTCAGTAATGAATTTTCGAATCCAAACTGCTTCCTTTGCTGCTTCACAAGCTGCAATGTACTCAGCCTCCATTGTAGAATCAGCTACTGTCTCTTGCTTTGAACTTTTCCAGCTTACAGCACCTCCATTTAGACAAAACACAAAACCAGACTGTGATATAGTATCATCCCTGTCTGTTTGGAAACTTGCATCGGTGTAACCCTTTACAACCAGTTTCTCCTCTCCTCCATACACCAAGAATGAATCTTTAGTCCTTTTCAGGTACTTTAGAATATTCTTTACTGCCGTCCAGTGACCTTCACCTGGATTAGACTGGTATCTGCTCGTCATGCTCAAAGCATACGAAACGTCAGGGCGAGTACATACCATTGCATACATGATAGATCCAATTGCTGAGGCATATGGAACCTTACTCATGCGGTCCTTCTCATCCAATGATTCCGGACACTGGTCTTTAGAGATTGTTATCCCTTGAGACACGGGGACATATCCCCTTTTTGCATTTTGCATACCAAAACGATGCAAAACCTTATCAATGTATGTACTCTGACTTAGACCGATCATCCTTCTAGATCTATCCCTATAGATCCTCATTCCTAGAATGTAGGATGCATCTCCTAAGTCTTTCATAGAGAAGTTACTCCCTAACCAAGTCTTAACATCCTTAAGAGAAGGTATGTCATTCCCCATTAGTAGTATATCATCAACATATAATACTATGAATGCCACATGGCTCCCACTAACCTTCTTGTAAACACAAGGTTCATCTTCGTTTTGAACAAAGCCATACTCTTTGACTATTTCATCAAAACGAATATTCCATCTCCTAGAGGCTTGCTTCAATCCATAAATGGATCGACGTAATTTACATACCTTGCCCACATTCCTTGGATCGACAAAACCTTCAGGTTGTGTCATGTACACATCCTCTTCAAGGCTTCCATTAAGGAAGGCTGTTTTGACATCCAATTGCCAGATTTCATAATCATGGAATGCTGCAATTGCAAGCAAAATCCTTATGGATTTGACCATAGCCACTGGTGAGAAAGTTTCATCATAGTCTATACCATGAATTTGCTTGAAACCTTTTGCAACCAGCCTTGCTTTGTAGGTCTGAACATTTCCCTCCATGTCAGTTTTCTTCTTGAAAACCCATTTGCACCCTACGGGTTTTACCCCTTCAGGTGGATCAACCAAAGTCCATACTTGGTTTTCGTACATGGATTCCATCTCGGATTTCATGGCTTCTAGCCATCTCTTAGAGTCTGGACTGTTCATAGCATCTTGGTATGTGAGAGGCTCATCTTCATCTATGAGCATCAAATCACCACATTGAGTCAAGAGAAATCCATATCTCTCTGGCTCATGGCGAATTCTACCAGATCTACGAACAACCTGTGTTTGTTGAGCATTATCATTATCCTGCTCTTCTTCCACTTCAGGTTCAATGCTATTTTGTGGTTCTCGATCTTCATCGAGATCTATAGTTCTCCCACTGTTTCTTTTGGAAACAAAATCTCTTTCCATGAAAACAGCATCTCGAGCAACGAACACTTTCTGCTCAGAGGGACTATAAAAATAATACGCCTTTGTTTCTTTAGGGTATCCCACAAATATGCACTCTTCGGATTTAGGTCCAAGCTTATCTGATACTTGACGTTTCACAAACGCCCTGCATCCCCAAACTTTCATAAAGCTCATGCTTGACCGTTTCTCCTCCCATATCTCATATGGAGTCTTTTGAACCTTCTTAGTAGGAACACGGTTAAGTGTGAAAGCCGCTGTTTCTAGAGCGTGACCCCAGAAACTAATTGGAAGATCTGCATGACTCATCATCGATCGTACCATGTCCAACAAGGTGCGATTTCTCCTCTCTGAAACTCCATTCCATTGAGGTGTACATGGCGGAGTGAGTTGTGATACAATACCACACTCTTTTAAGTACTCTTTAAAATCGGTGCTCAAGTATTCACCCCCACGATCAGATCGTAAGATCTTAATACTTGCACCTCCGCCAATTTGCTTCTCTACTTCAGCCTTGTATTCTTTGAACTTTTCAAAAGAATCGGATTTATTCTTCATAAGATATACATATCCATATCTACTGAAATCATCAGTAAATGTTATGAAGTAGTAGTAGCCTCCTCTAGCCATCACACGCATTGGGCCACATACATCACTATGTATTAGCTCCAAACGTTCAGTGGCCCTTTGACCCTTACCAGTGAAAGGGGCTTTAGTCATCTTACCAAGTAAACAAGATTCGCATTCAAGGTATGATTCAAAATCAAACTTATCCAAATATCCATCCTTATGTAATTTGGATATGCGTTTCTCATTTATGTGGCCTAGACGACAATGCCAGAGGTATGTTTGATTTGAGTCATTAACTTTAAGTCGTTTATTTTCTATATTATAGACAGGATTATCTAAGTCAAGAACATACAAACCATTAAACAAACGCGCAACACCATAGGTTAAATCATTCAAAGCAAAAGAGCAACTATTGTTCTTTATTGTAAACGAAAAACCTTTCTTGTCCAAACAAGAAACAGAAATAATGTTTCTGCAAATCGCAGGCACGTAAAAACAGTTCTCCAGTTCTAAAACAAGCCCAGAAGGCAAAGATAAATAATAAGTTCCTACAGCTTTAGCAGCAACTCTTGCTCCATTGCCAACTCGTAGGTCCACTTCTCCTTTAGCCAATATCCTACTTCTCTGCAGCTCCTGCACATTTAAACAAATGTGAGAAGCACATCCAGTATCCAATACCCAAGATGTAGAAGTAGACAAATTGACTTCTATAACATATATACCTGAAGTAGAAGCTTGCTCAGCCTTCTTCTTCTTCAGATCCTCCAAGTAAACTGAACAGTTTCTCTTCCAGTGACCAGGTTTCTTACAGTAGTGACATTCACCCTTTTCAACACCACCTTTAGGCTTGATAGCCTGTTTGGGACCTGAGTTTGGCTTAGGTGCGGAATTAGATCCAATCTTTTTCTTACCCTTCCACTTGCCTTTCCCTTTAGCCTTACCTTTGTTGCCTACCATCAGTATGGGAGCAGGTTCAGCTGTCTTCATGTTGGTTTCATATGTTCTCAACATAGCCAACAATTCAGTAGGTGTTTTGTCAAATTCATTCATATTGTAGTTCATAACAAACTGATTGAATTTGTTGTTCAGAGAATTCATGATTAGGTCAATACCAGTTTCCGGTCCAACCGGGAAACCCAGAGTTTCAAGATACTCAATGTAACCAATCATCTTCAGAACATGTGGTCCAACTGGTTCACTTGCCCCTTGTTTGCAATTAAAAAGTGACTTACTCGTGTTGACCCTTTCTTGACGAGTTTGGCTTGCAAACATGCTTTGCAAGTGCTCATAGATAGTATATGCATCCATATGCACATGCTGTCTTTGAAGCTCAGCACTCATAGTTGCCAACATAAGACATGCAACATCATTTGCATCATTCTCATCCTTTGTGTGGGCCGCTCGTTCCTCAACAGTAGCGCCCTCAGGAAGGGGACCTGGCGGAGGGATATCAATGACATGAAGCTTGCGCTCCTGCCTGAGGAAAATCCTCAAATTCCTCTGCCAGTCTAGGAAGTTGTTTCCTCCTGTCAGTTTATCCTTCTCAAGGATTGATCGTACGGATAGTGTGTTTGTGTTGTTTGCCATTTCTTAGTATCTACAATGTTAAAAGCACAAGATAAACATTAGATTGTCTGAGTTATTAATTATGTTCAAATGATTATGATATATTCATAATATATATCTCCCACTATTTTTATCAAATTAATAGCCCTTACTATCAATTCGGAAAGTATATCCCATAATTCTTTCTAGTGAGCCAAGATCCATATTTCGTCACATTTTAAGTCAACCACTGGAAGTCCTTAAAATTGATTATTTAGGTAGACAACATTTGTCAATTATATCACATATAATTCTTGGATAGTTTGGTAGAACAACATTTGTTCTCATAACAACATTTGTTCCCATTTATCAAATAAATCATACCAAACTCTATGCCTCTAAGTTCATAATAGTTGAATATAACCGTTTATATTCACCCTATTACGACAACTCAGTTAAGTTAGACCCAATGACATAACGGCCGAATATAACCGTTTATATTCGTCGCATCTCACCACGATAGATAGGAGTCCCCTGCCACTGACAGCCCTTCCCCTTATCGATCTAGGATTCGATGAGTGTTCATTCATTGGAAAGCATCCGATTAAAACTTAATATTTTGTTAAGGGATTTATGAAATTTATAACGATCATGATCACATCATAAAGAGATCCTCAATTTTTCCTTGAATCAAATATTTCAAATTGACATCTTAAATTGTTCATTTCCCAGGTAGATGGAGGATACCAATGGTCACTCTTAAAACCCATCAACCTTACGAATACACATATCCGTTTTTGTCAGAAAATCCCAATTTTTATATATCAAAAATCCATATTTAATTCCGTGTCTTAAAATCCATATTTCATAAACACAAGAATCTCATGATCGTTTGTTAATTTTAAAATCTTGAATCGTTACAGATTTTATCTCGCTTAGCATGGCAAGCATGGCATGGGTGACGTATCTAATACATACATGGTTAATCTAATTAAGCATGCATCTCTACCCTACGCATTCATCCCATACATCATATGTAAAGAGCGTGAAAGTAAACGTGCAATGGTTATGGCCCAATCCTATGTGATCTTTTCAAGCTAATGAAAAGATCAAGGTCAATCTATGGGGTAATAAATAACTATTACATTTGTCTTCTCTATTGCCATCATTGACTCCTTAGGCTCCATGGATTGCCTTCTTGCTCCTCTTGTCCTTCTTGGATGTTACATTAATAACTATACTAATGAACTTACAAAAGAACTCGAGTTACATTCGAGATAAACGATTACAAATAGAAAACGACATGCAAGTCGTATTTATTACAAACCAAAAGAATAAACCATTATAACTAGGGTCTGAAAGCCATAACCATGCACTATGCTCAAATAACCATTAAAGAACATGTTATATCATATAAAGATGACATACTGTTTATTACCTTTTCATGATCCAATCATGAATAATAAATAAACCAAGCATATGTCACAAGCACTAATTAAAATCATATATCAGAATACAGGCAAAATCATGTATCAGTATACAATTCCAGAAGCACGTATCAGTATCAGTATACACGTGTCAGGATCAGTATCAGTATATACTGATCAACATCAGTATCAGGATATACTGATCAACATCAGTATCAGGATATACTGACCAACATCAGTATCAGGATATACTGATCAACATCAGTATCAGGTTATACTGATCAGCATTAGCAAAATCCCAGTTACCAGAAACATGTATCACTATACACGTAACCCTATTCCCAGTTAATGGATCGTATCCAGATGAGTCATGGCAGATTCTAAACATACTAATATCATCATATCAGATAATATACAGATTCATTATATCAGACATATAACCTAACTGTATCATGGCAGATTCATCAAACATGCATACTCGTATAATACAGTAAACACGTAACCAAATCAGCCCCTTATACACGTAGCTCTGATACCATTGTTGGGTTCCGAAGCATAAAACGCAGCGGATAAAAGTAAATATAACGAAAAATTTCGAAACCCAAAACCAGGATCCATGTATAATTCTGGGATGATTATGGAGAAATCGAATCATACCTTTAAAAGCTTTACTTTCACGAACTCAACGGAGATCCTAGCTTTCACGACTTGTGTCTACCTTTCGGAAAACACCTCTATGGTATCCACACGAGCACCTCTATGCGGAACGGATGTACTAGCCTCCCTCTTCGAGTTCTTAGTTTCTGCCTCTTCTAGGTTTTTCACCAAAAAAAAAAAACCTAAGCCTCTTAACCCCTCATTATCTATTTATAAGAGCTGGTTAATAGGCCCATAACAGCAAACCTAACCCATGTAGGTTAGTATTAAATAATAAAACGTATTTCTATTATTTAATTAATAATTAAGTCATACTTAATTATTATGGGCAGAAAATCTCCTTTAACTCGAATTCTAATTCCTTCAAGTGCTCTATGTGTGTGACCCTATAGGCTATTATTTAATTGGCAATAATTTTATTCTCCAATAAAATTATAAACAATGAGCGGTATCTAGTAATACATCATTGCTACCCAATTAAACAATAATTAAATCGTGAATCGATAAACCTTTCGTGATTAATGTTTCCGTGTAATATAATCCCTTTAACCATATATTATAGATTAAACTCGAGGCATGTTAATTGTCATCCTCTTCATAATTTAATCCGGGTTTACTTGATACATGAGTAGACTATTAAAACAAATCATCATTTGAGCATGGCCATGCATTTTATAGTCTCACTCAATCAAGAGGCCAATAATATCTCTCCTATCTGATAGGAGGGTTAAATCCTTTATCTATCATTCATATTTCTCATACGACTCACAATATACCCGATGTCCACTTTTATCATCACCCGGTCAAAGGTAACTTTTAATGTAGTCAAAGTATATTATCCTCGTATAGAAATATAATGATCTCAAGTCAAAGGATCATTACACCATTATCACTGTGAGTCTTTCTTATGACTTAATTAACATGAAGAATCTCACGGTGGGTCTGTCCAGTACCATGTACCCTTACATGTACCTATGTTTTGACTTTAGTATCTCCATACTTATAACCAATGAGATGTGGTTATCAGTCAATCAACATACTAGTCTAATTATGTATTATTATTGTCCTATATATAATAATACTCGACTAGGGACCTTTAAGAATATGATATATTATATAATCTCAAGTTCAAGTTATATATACTTAAACTATATAATGTGTATCATTATTCTAAGGACATTTATTATGCTAACAAATATATCGCAGTAATTAAAGTCATAATAAATTCATTCATTTAATAATCAAATGACATAAAGGTTTATCAAAATAAACAGTGTATTGCTTCTAGGGCACCTACACTAACATCTGGAAGATCAAGATGCTATTGTTCCTCAAAGCAGCTCATCCCATGTACCCAGAGATTCTCAAGAATGGTCCATTAGTTTCTCAACAAGAGATTCCTGAGAACTCTATTGGGACTCTCGTTATCCCAAGATCATTCGCACCAAAGGATCCATCTAAATGGACTGATAGCGAGAGAGAGAAGGTTGCTCTTGAGAGACGTCTAATGTTAAACATTATAGACTCAATGGAGCTATCCATGTTTGCAAACATAGCTTCCTGCACCTCTGCTAAAGAGATGTGGGATCATATTGAGGTCTTATGTGAAGGGACAGACGAAGTAAGAGACAACAGAAGATAGATTCTGGTCACTCAGTACGAAGCTTTCATGGCTCAGCCTAAAGAAAGCATATCAGATATGTTCGAGAGATTTCACAAGCTTGACACAGAACTAAGAATGAATGGAAAATGTTCTGAGGTCAGGGAACTCAACCTAAAGTTTCTTCTGTCAGCACCAAACCATCTAGAGCAGAGAATCTTGGCACTCAGAGAAATTGATCTAAGTAAAGTAGCTTATGACGTGCTCTCTGGGGTGTTGAAAACTCACGAGCTTGAGATGTTGCAAAAGAGGGCCATCCAAAGCAACCAAGGCAAAATGATAAATACGTCATGTGCCTTGATTGTCAACAAGTCAATACAGGACCTCCAAGCACCTACAGGTGAAAGTCATATGTTTACCCTATTTGTAAATATCGAGGATCAACTCAACTATAACAAGAATGTAATATTAAATGATACATAGCTACTGTCAACGGGATCTCAAATGCCTACCTGTCAAAAGAAAGAAGACAAAGTCAATGTACCGTTTTGAGTTTACTACATTGAAGAACTTAATGTTTGATCAAGAGTCAGTGGAGTAGTCAAGACAGTGGATTCTATTTACAGTGACAAGAGGTCCTTACTGTGACAGAATACAAAATTATATTGGTTTGAGATAAAGTGAAGAAAGGAAGAAAGAACCACAGCTTTTAAAGTCAACAATAAAGAACAGTCATTGAAGTTAGTCGCTCATGAACCAGACCGTGCATCGAGCGTCAACACAAATTCAGTGGTACATCTTTGTTATTATTTTCAGTGGTTCAGAAGAAGATTGGGGCTGTCAAGAATTAATATTAATTCTATTTTTAATTAACTATATTAATGGTTGATTTATTCAATAAATTAATTCTGAAAGAATTAATTTATTTAATAAATTAATTATCAAGTTAATTAATTTTAGAATTATTAATTAATTAGTCAAAGGAATTATCTGAGCTGGATTTGAAGCGGGGTGAATATTTTAGTGAGTTGCAAAAGAAAAGAAAAAAAAAAGAAATCGAAAAAGAAAAAAAAATATAAAAAATAAAGTACGAATAAATAAAGTGGTAGCAGTTCAAAAGAATTCAAAGAATCAAAAGTTTCAAACATTGCTAAACCCACGTGAAAACACTGCAATCTGTCTCCTCTGCAAAAGCTATGTGCATGTTTTCCTGTCGGTTGCCAGACGCGCCTCCAAGAGCGTGACGTACACGCGCCCCAGAGAAGCTCTATATTTTGCGCGCGTGACTCCCACCTTCTGTTCCTACGACTGGGATGATTCATGCCAGCCAATTCAGAATTTTGTTCACTGATTAAGTCTTCCCGAAGATTTCAGTTTAGGTCTTCCCGAAGATTATCAAATTAGGTCTTCCCGGTGATTAAATAAAGATTAGGTCTTCCCGGAATGTGAACAATAAAGATTAGGTCTTCCCCGGAAACAAATATCTTCTAAAAAGGTGGCAGCCTTTGCTTTTGTATAAAAAGAGACAGAAGCAACAGACTACCACACGGAGCACAGCTTCTTCACAATCTGCTCCGCACAAACAGAAAAAGAGACCAAGAGAGTTCCAATCTTCATAGAAAAAATTCATGTAAATTATTTCGGACTTGTATTGTTATATCTGATCCGACAGAAATAATTTATTTGTTACCGTGGAACTATCTACCGGATTAATTTCCCTAGAGTTTGAACTTTATAGCGGATTAATTTCCCTAGTGTTTATCTCTCGAATAGCTTTTTAGCATTCGATCTTTTTATTACAAATATAGAAAAGTTCATGTCGAATTTTCTATAGAATTTGTAATAATTAGTTTGGTCCTCAAACCATTGTAATTTGTAACCGTGCATTAAGGCACACACCCTCAAGTTAATATAAATTTTATATTCAACTTGAAATTGGCTTTGTATTATTCCGCATCGAATTGTTTAATTATTAAATTTTATTTTACGAACAATTTCGATTAAAGGACACAGTTTGTATTCAACCCCCCCTTCTACAAACATATCTGGACCTAATAATTGGTATCAAAGCTAATTGATTGACGCACAAATCAAGATCCTTATTTTTGTGGTCCTCCAATTGGTTCTCGAGCTTTGTTGACCCAAACACATTTTTATCCGGTATTAGACCAAACAGTCAACTCCTCTTATTTTCAATTTATTTAACCTTCAAAAATTATCATTTTGTGATTTTTTAGATTGTTAAATAATCTTAACTTATATTCGAATTTTTTTAATTCTTGAAATGATTAATTCTTGGAAATTTTGATTTTTAAACAACTTGAATTAATTTTCAAATTGTTTAATTTTCAAAACTTTTAATTTTTGATACTTTCGAATTTTAATCAACTTGAATTTATTTTCGGATTCTTTAACTCTATAACAATATCATTTAATTGAGATTTTTTGATTCTTAATAAATTTGACCCTGATTTCAAATTTTAATTAATTTGAACTTATAGTCAGATTTTTTATTTCTCAAAAATTTTCAAGTCCTTGAAGTTTTTGAAGTTTAAAAATTTTGAATTTATTCTAAGCCAATGGTCTCAAGAAATTTGTAAGCTAAAGATTCCTCCGGACATCAAAGATGATTTGAATCTTTTAAAGAAGATGCATTTTTCACTGGAATTAATTTCTATCTACTGAAGAGAAATTTGTGGTACTTCCTCAAAGTAATATCCTTAGGATCCCACTGGTTTTTCAGAAGCAGAAATGGAAGAGGTTTTAGTGGATGGTATTTTTGTTGAAGATTTTTAATCAACTCTAGTGATTCAATGATATACAAACACTTAGTGGTTTGTACAAGAGCATAATTTTCAAGGAATCAACAGAGACTTACAAGAATGGAATCAGGGTGGTTTGAGAATGAACTAGACAGTTATACATCTCAGTCATGAATTAATGATGAAACCTCAGAACAGTAATGAAGAGTTACTAACTCAGAAGGAGTACTAAAGTTGTATCCAGGATCAGGCCTATCTATTCTGATGCAGAAACTTTTCAGATATAGTTCAACTCAAGAAGTGGTTATAAGACTGAGATGGTGGAAAGAACAAGACATGATAGTTGCAGTTATGAAAAGCTAAATGTCATGAGTAACTATCAAGGTGTTCAACGTGGTACAAAATTCTGACAAACAAGGATGAATAGGGATTCATTAAATGAGATGAAACAGAAGCATCAATGCAGAACTTATCTTGCTGAAGAAAAGAGTTGGGATGGATCAGATGATGATGAGGAGAGCATAATGTATATCTTGCCTTCATAGCATTCTCTGAAGATGATTCACCTCAAATGTCTCAGGTATCAATTCTTCGAACTAGAGTATTATATGATTCTCAGAAATTCAAAAGCATGTTAAGATCTTAGCTGTTAATTGTTATATGCTTGGTTAGAAGATCTTAATATGTGGATGGAAATTTGTTGAATCTAATTAATTGCAATAGTGAGTAAGAAGTGTTCCTTAGAAAATATCTCTTAATTCTTAAATGATATATGTCAAGCATGTAAGACCTCTGCTTTAGCTGGTTTCATGATCCCCAGTAAAACAAGATTTGATTATTCATTCTGAATTGTTTGTTAAGGTTTAAAAAGTTTTAAAGATGGAATAATTACCTAGGGTGTCAGTAGAATTTCAAGTTATTTTATAAAACTGACTTAGGTAATAAAGACTATATAATTTCTTATGACAACAGGATTGGATTGGACAGAATTAGTGATTCATTGTTAATTCCTCTATTCCATGTTTGTTTAGAAAATTATTGAATATCTGTAAATCTACTTACTACCTGTTACACAAGTGTACATAGGTTAAAGTAGATAGTACTGAATTTTCTAACACTGTTGTTAACTCTAATAAAAGAGAAATCTCTAATCCATCTGGACCCAAGTAAATATGGGTACCAAGAACTTTTTATCTATTTGTGAATGTAGGGCTTAACAGGTTAATCGATTATGCATTGTCAATGATTTATTCAAAGCATATCATCGAAGAAAGAACCCTACAATCAAATGTGATTGTGAAGACAGGCCAAGTGCTATCCCTTGGAGACAACAGCAAGGGTACGACCCAGGGTCATGGCTATTCAATAGCTAGGAATGTTGTCAGTAATAAAACAGACTGCCACATTTGGAATTACAGTCAAATGGAAATTATGAGGCATGTCATTAGAGAAAGTCAAAGAAGCATCACACAGAAGTTTTACATCAAAGTTATATATACTTAAGTGGTGATGACTGATGACTTCTCTCTCCAAAAAAGTTGTTGTTCAGACAATCTGAAGACAGAACATCACTAATGATTATTGATCACATCTCAAGTAGTTGATCAATATAAAGTGATTGAAAGTCTTAATGTGATGATTCAACAACTTCAAGCTCCCAGCTTTCATTGATGATGATGATTCAGATCCAAATTATGTCAACATGGAGAATCTTCATATTAACCCAGCAACAGCTGAGGGGGAGTAAAAGTAGGATCAACTAGTCAATTCAACACCACATTGAAAATCACAGGACACTATGAGAACATGTCTGCCAAGACAAAGAATGTTGACTCAATCAATTCTTTGTCCTAGTTCTTAGTGTTCCTAATGGTGGAAGTAAAAGACTAGCAGAGCATCAAGTATTATGCCAAGGCTCTGAAAGATCCAGATTGGGTGATTGCAATGCAAGATGATCTCAATCAGTTCAAAAGGCAGATTGTAGTTAAGCTGGTATCCAGACCAAACAACAAGGCTGTATTTGGTAGAAGGATAACCAGAAGTCTACCTGGATGATGTCAAGGCATTGTTATGAGGGACAAAGCCAAACTGGATGCAAGGTCACTAGCTGATAAGACAGTTTATCTGACAAGATGCACCAGTGACAAGACTTGAGGATATCAGGCACATGCTGCACATTCAAGATTACAATGTACATCTGGACATTCTGAATCTGGATGCTAGATGAATGTGAACAAGTGCACTCCTGCTGTGAGATAATGAAGATCCCTACAGGTTAGTATCAACTGGTATCATCACTCAAGCAATCAAAGAAGACATGGTATGACACCCTAACTCTAATTTTTAATATTTGGTATCAATCTTAACAATTGATATCATTTAGCAATTGGTGTTATTTTATGTAGTCTTTGCTTAAGATTAACTTGCAAACATATTTATTAAATCACTTGATTAAGTTAATTTTTCAAGATTGGTTTGTAAATCGTGGGATTTTAGTAATGTCATTTTTCTTGGACATCCCATCTGTAAGTAATTCTTAAAGATTATTTACAAGTACTCAAATGTCAATATTGAAAGGACTTGTAAGTAATTCTAGATGAGTCATAAGTATTCAACTTCCTTATTGAAAGGACTTATGAGCTCAGTTTCATCCAGACCTCAATCTGAGGATTATCTATTGAATGATTGCCATGTGTATAAATGAATATATTTCATTGGTGATTATTTAAGGATAATTTGAATATTTAAATGCTAAAATCTAACTCATAGAGATTTAGTATTTATTTATTTATTTGTTATTTATCTTGATTTGTATGAGTTATGGAACTTGAAGCAATTCAATTTTAGTATTTGCTCTGTACCTCATATTTATTAAAATAAATATACATCATACTAGATTGGATCTAACAATCTGTTAGCTATCAATTTAGTTATGAGATGTTAATTCTAGTGAATCCGTCAATGTTCAATTTTCTGAAATTCACTATAATTAATATCATGATTCTTACAGTTGGTTGTATTGAAATTTTGACTTGTATCAGTTAATGATATTTAGTTCGAATTTTATTTACTAACTAATTGTGGTGTATTAGTGTGAGTGAAATTACTTGGAACTCCTCTAAGTAATCATTGTTATATCTTTTACAATTCACTCATACTACTATACATGGTGTGAAAATTCTTTTAAGTAGAACTATGGATATTGTCATATCTTAAGTGACAATAGTTCATTACTTTGAATAATTTTTATGCTTATTTGCAATTTCTGATCACCTTGGTAATAATGCTGTTTACTATGAATCAAGGTGTATTGGACTTAGAAATTTATTTCTAAGTTTGCAGACAGGACAACCTTGGTAATAAAGTCTTATTTATAGAACCAAGGTTGTTCATCATCATTCAACAGTTGTTAGGAGTTAACAATTGTTATTTTCGAGGAGTTGCCTTGAAGTCATAAGTTTAAAATGTGTATCTTAAGAACTTGTGCATTTCTTGACAACTAGTTCCTCGTGCTTATGGATATCAGTGGATGATAATCATAAGTGGTTAGATACTAATATTCATTTTGACAATTGGTATTCAATTTTTCTATTTCAAACAATTGGCATCAATGAATATTTAGTATTTAACAGTGGTTATTTTATTTGAGTTAAATTATGACTTAAAGCAATTCAATAGTTCATTTGCTCATAATTTAAGTTAAGTAAAATAATCATATTATCTTTCTTTCTTAATTACTGCGAAGTCAAGAGTTTGTGTCTTTTAAAAGGGATAAAACGACTCAGTTTTTCATTAAAAGACATGTTAATATATTGTTTTATGAATAAATGCAAACTCTTGCACATTAACAGTTTTTAAAGAAAACTCAATCTTTCTACAGTTGTGATTGCTTATATTGTAAATCTTTTTGAAATCATAACTGTACATCATTTCTCTCAAGATTTAATGCATATGTTCTTACTCAATGTTCTGATATGATATCTATGCATTCTATCTCTTTGTTGCTCTATCTGTGCTGTGATACATGTTCAGCTCCTAGTGGAAAGTGTTCTCACATGCAAGTCATGAGGTTGTAAACCCAACAACTTCTATCCCAGACTATAAATCCAAATCTAAACACATCCTAACTTACCCCTAAAGTGGAAGTAGCCTTTTATATACTGAAGCTTGTTTGTTAAGGGAGTAACTGCACTTGATGCAGCAAATAAGGATGTGAGGGATAGTAAACCCACAGCTCTACCTCTCAGGAGAAATAAATGTATACAACTCGAGGTATCTGTAAGCTCGCCTGCATTCTCCCAATAAGATGCAGAGTTGAAAATGGCACTAAAACAGTCTCTGGATTCATTCTCTCAACAGGATGAGTCTATTGAAATTCGCCTGTTAACCAGGGCATCTGTTGGTAAGTCACTACCTCATACACTAACCAAAATATTCTATATGCGCAAAGTGAGATTGCACACACTAAGGACGAATTGACGGAAACTTGTAATCCGACCATTTTACGGTTAGGATTATAAGTTGAAGGCTCTTTAATGAACCAAGTGTCTTCACAGACATCGAGAGAAGGTTTTGATCTCAATGCAAAATTCTACAAGATCATTATCTAACTCCCCAGAGGAAATATCTCTGGATCCTGCGGGTAACGGGTCCGACATAGATGCGGATCGGCAACTTGTAAGACTGTGATTCAGATTCAACTGATGAGTTTAACAAGGTAATGTCTGTATAGACATTCGAAGGGAACTTTGATCTCATTTTTAATAGATCATTGTTTACCTTCTCAGAATTCAAATCTGAAAACCCCAAAAAGGGAAAATTAATAACTTGTAGATTATGACTCAGATTCGTCTGACGAGTCCAACAAGGATTTGGGATTTGCGAACTCCCATTGCACCACCACTGACCTCTCTTGAAGGGGCTAGGGTGATTTTTCCCTGCAGGTACACATGGATGTTGGAGCTATGAGAGATAAGAGTGATACACTAGTGAGCATGAGTGTAAACACTTGAGAATGAGAAATGAGAGATCACTCACTTTAAGTGATCTGAGCGGAGAGATGAACGAAACACTTGAAAGGTACATGATACAGAATCACACACTCACAGTGAGGAAGAAAGAGAAACACCAGATCCCTTTCCCTATTCCCTTTCAACAATTGATATCAACACTGTTACTTTTAACAATTGATATTAACAATGTTACATTCAGTTGGGAGATATAAGGATATTGTCGGGAGATTTGGTTGTCAGGATGATTGACTGTAAAGCCATAATTTATTATCTGAAGGGCAAAGTTGATCAGACTGCATACTTCTTTTCAAGCTAAGTCTCAATGAGGATTACTTCAACTCCAGAACAGCTTCAGCAGATTAAATTTATTTGCACCTGAGTTTGCAGCAGACTTGTAATATCTATGAAGGAACTATTGCACTCAATGGGACAAGTAAGTTTTATTTGCATTTTTTCAACTTAGGAGGATTTTTTTTCTTCTAAGGAGGAAATGTTGGAGGATTACTCATTTTTGAGGATTACTCAACTAAGGGGGAGAGATATTGAAGAAGATATATTTCGATGAAGATATATTTCGATGTTGTTTGGAGGATTCATTCTTCTGACAGGGGAGAGATATATTGGAGAGATATAGTCAAAGCTTACCTTAGTATGATTACTCAACTAAGGGGGAGATTATAAGCTTACCTTAGTGAGGGGGAGATTTTCTATCTAAGGGGGAGAGATATGAAAAAGGATATACCTTAGAAAGGGGGAGTATTCACCTTGGAGTATTCACCGGTTTAAGGAGGAGACATATCACCTTAGGTAGGGAGACATAAGGAAGGAGAGAAGTATGAAACGACAAAGAATTCTTCAGTATGTGGTTGTCAAGTCATATTCATTACCACTGAAGGAATTCCAGTACTTGCTGATAAAGTTCAATGTAGATGTAAAGGGTTATCAGGCAAGTATGTCGAGAAATGAAGATGAGTTACCTTATGGAGATCAGCTCAGTGCTAGAGGAGCAATCATCTATCATTTCATGACTGAGAATCTGGAAATGTTTTATCTACTCCAGAAACCTTTTTAATTGTATCATTTACTATAGCTCTTAATTCTTTATCTTCTTCTTGTTTATAGTTGAGTTATCCTCTAGGATTTGCTTGTTAATGTTTAACAAACAAATAGGGGGAGATTGAAAGTCATATGTTTACCCTATTTGTAAACATCGAGGATCAACTCAACTATAACAAGAATGTAATATTAAATGATACATAGCTACTGTCAACGGGATCTCAAATGCCTACCTGTCAAAAGAAAGAAGACAAAGTCAATCTACCGTTTTGAGTTTACTACATTGAAGAACTTAATGTTTGATCAAGAGTCAGTGGAGTAGTCAAGACAGTGGATTCTATTTAAAGTGACAAGAGGTCCTTACTGTGACAGAATACAAAATTATATTGGTTTGAGATAAAGTGAAGAAAGGAAGAAAGAACCACAGCTTTTAAAGTCAACAATAAAGAACAGTCATTGAAGTTAGTCGCTCATGAACCAGACCGTGCATCGAGCGTCAACACAAATTCAGTGGTACGTCTTTGTTATTATTTTCAGTGGTTCAGAAGAAGATTGGGGCTGTCAAGAATTAATATTAATTCTATTTTTAATTAACTATATTAATGGTTGATTTATTCAATAAATTAATTATCAAGTTAATTAATTTTAGAATTATTAATTAATTAGTCAAAGGAATTATCTGAGCTGGATTTGAAGCGGGGTGAATATTTTAGTGAGCTGCAAAAGAAAAGAAAAAAAAAAGAAATCGAAAAAGAAAAAAAAATATAATAAATAAAGTACGAATAAATAAAGTGGTAGCAGTTCAAAAGAATTCAAAGAATCAAAAGTTTCAAACATTGCTAAACCCACGTGAAAACACTACAATCTGTCTCCTCTGCAAAAGCTCTGTGCATGTTTTCCTGTCGGTTGCCAGACGCGCCTCCAAGAGCGTGACGTACACGCGCCCCAGAGAAGCTCTATATTTTGCGCGCGTGACTCCCACCTTCTGTTCCTGCGACTGGGATGATTCCTGCCAGCCAATTCAGAATTTTGTTCACTGATTAAGTCTTCCCGAAGATTTCAGTTTAGGTCTTCCCGAAGATTATCAAATTAGGTCTTCCCGGTGATTAAATAAAGATTAGGTCTTCCCGGAATGTGAACAGTAAAGATTAGGTCTTCCCCAGAAACAAATATCTTCTAAAAAGGTGGCAGCCTTTGCTTTTGTATAAAAAGAGACAGAAGCAACAGACTACCACACGGAGCACAGCTTCTTCACAATCTGCTCCGCACAAACAGAAAAAGAGACCAAGAGAGTTCCAATCTTCATAGAAAAAATTCATGTAAATTATTTCGGACTTGTATTGTTATATCTGATCCGACAGAAATAATTTATTTGTTACCGTGGAACTATCTAGCAGATTAATTTCCCTAGAGTTTGAACTTTCTAGCGGATTAATTTCCCTAGTGTTTATCTCTCGAATAGCTTTTTAGCATTCGATCTTTTTATTACAAATATAGAAAAGTTCATGTCGAATTTTCTATAGAATTTGTAATAATTAGTTTGGTCCTCAAACCATTGTAATTTGTAACCGTGCATTAAGGCACACACCCTCAAGTTAATATAAATTTTATATTCAACTTGAATTTGGCTTTGTATTATTCCGCATCGAATTGTTTAATTATTAAATTTTATTTTACGAACAATTTCGATTAAAGGACACAGTTTGTATTCAACCCCCCCCTTCTACAAACATATCTGGACCTAACAACAAGCCAGTTGAAAATTGAAGAGGTTGAAGACGAAGAACCAGAGGTTGAGGAGCCTGAAGTAGGAGAAGAGAAGGCTGAAGATGAGTTCTTTACTCTTGAGGAGTTAGACAAAATGAAAAACACATCTTTTGCTCTCATGGCTAGAAAGTTCCCAAATATAAGATTCAAAAGGAACCTACTCATCAAGGCTCGACCTGGAAATCCATCATTCAACAAAACCAGAGCTATGGTGAAATCAGGAAGAGAAAAGTTCAAATCCAACTATGTGGATAGGTCATCTGAAAGATGGTATAGATACAATGACCTAGGGCATCTTGCAAATGAATGCATAAAGCTTAAGAAGAAGGACAAGGAGTTTCTTGACCTTGAAGCTAAGTATGAAGCTCTTCTCAAGCAACAGAAGGGTAGCAAGGCCTACATAGCTGAAGGGAAGTACTGGGATGATAGTGACAGTGATGATGGAGAGAAAGTATTCTGCACCTATGCCCTGATGACCAACTCCAGGGAAGAACCATCATTCCCACAAATTCAAGTATCATCACTTACTTCTACTAACTTATCGTAACTGAGTCCAAGCAATTGCTTGAACAGATGTCTGTTGAATTGTTTAATGTTCTAACTAGTTTGTCATCTTCTAATGAAGAGCTTGAAGCAAATGTCATACAAGTAGAAATTCCTAAACTAGAACTGGAGTATCTTAAGAATAAGGTTGTCTGCTTAGGACAGGTAGACAAAGCTTTAAGAGAGGAAGTAGCTGAAAATGAACCAAAGATTAGGGTCTTTAAGAACTCATCTAGTTTAGTACAGACTTACAATGATAAGATCACAGAGAATACTAAGGCTGCTATTGGTTTTGATTATGACACACTCAATAAGAGGAAGGGCAGTGTGGTCACTGAGAGTGACAAGGTTGTTCACAAGAATGTGCCTCGAGTATTGAAAAATGCCAAAACTCAAATTGTTAAAGCAGCAACATCTGAGATTGATGATGATGCCATACTCATTAAACAAATGTTGACTAAAGAAGATGAAGCACCTTCTACTGAACAGCCTGCACCCTCTTTGAGTGAGAGTGCCAAAATGGAAACCAAGAAGCCTCTAGATGAAAAGGCTAAAATTGTTAAGACTGATGTTGTTGAAGAAAGAAAAAGTGTAAAGATTGATTCTATCAAAACCGAGGCTGAGAGGGAACAGAACAGGAATGGTAAGCTAGGGATAACCAAAGATAACATTTATGCATATGTGCCTAATGCCCCTAGGACAGCTTGCCAAAACTGTTACAACACTAATCATTTAACTCATACTTGTAAAAAGCCTGTTGGTAGTGTTGAAAACCCTTTATATGATTGCTCTGTGCCTTTAAGACATAGAGACTCACCTTTTTGTGATAAATTGGACTGCATGCCTTGTAACATAATTGTCATGACTAGCTGCTTTAATTTGAGAAGGAAGTTTACTGAAGTTTGCATGAGTCACAATGATCACACACACCACACAAGGCCCAAGTCTTCGAGTCCTCCTAAAGCTAGGAAGGTGCCTCTGTCACCCAAGTCTGAGAGCTCAAACTCTAAGACTTCTAGCAGTGATAAGAAGACTGTGCCTAAGAATGATGATAAGCATGATGTTAGAGTTGATAAAATTGTTTCTAAGCCTGGTGGACCCAAACTTGTTTGGGTACCAAAGAAGAATTAATCCATTTGTGATTGCAGGGAAAACAGGTTTATACGAAAGTCATTTGGGTGTTGGATAGTGGATGTTCAAACCACATGACCGGTGATATGTCCCTGCTATCACAGTATGAAGAGGAAGCTGGCCCGAAGGTTGCCTTTGGAGATGACAGCATGGGCAATACCTTGGGTTATGGAAAATTAAAAGTTGGAAATGTCATCATTGAAAATGTAGCATTGGTCAGGGGACTCAAGCATAATCTACTAAGTGTTGGTCAGTTCACTGACAGAGGTTTCAAAGTAATTTTTGACAAAGATGAATGTTTGATCTCCTACAAGAAGACTGGTGAACTTGCTCTATCTGGAGTAAGGAAAGGAAGCCTGTTTGAAGCCAACATGGACTCTGCAAACAAGGACAAAAAATTGTTGCTTTTACTCTAAAGCTTCAAATGATGATTGCTGGCTGTGGCACAAGAAGCTAGCTCACCTGAACCTCAAGGCCATCAATGCTTTGATAAAAGGGAGAGTTAGTAAGAGGCATGCCTACACTTGAATTCTCTCAAGAAGGAGTGTGTGAGGCATGTCAGAAAGGGAAAATGAACAGATCAAGCCACAAGTTCAAGACTGTTACAAATATTACCAAGCCCTTACAACTAATCCATATGGATCTCTTTGGGCCTGTTAATGCTTTGTCACTATCTAGAAAGAAGTATGCCTTGGTGATGGTTGATGACTTCTCAAGGTATACATGGGTTGAATTTCTAGCATCAAAAGATGAGGCTGTTAGCACTGCATGCTATACTCAAAACAGAACCCTCATCAACAAAAACACATGAAAGACACCTTACAATTTGATGACTTGAAAGAAACCCTTACTAAAGCACTTACATGCTTTTGGGACCAAGTGCTTTGTATTGAAGGACAATTCTGAATATGTTGGGAAGATCGATGCAAAAGCATTTGAAGGAAGTTCTCTTGGCTATTCTATGGAGAGGATTGCTTATACAGTTTTTGTCATCTGTCAAAAGGAAGTAATGGAAAGCACTGATGTGACCTTCGATGACAGCAAACTACCTGGACTAGAAGAAGCCAATGATGAAGATAAAGATCCACTGAGATCTGAGAACATGGAAGATTCAGATGATGAAGCTGAAACTAAAGTTGAGATAGTTCCTCAACAAACTCAAGTGAATGATAGAAGAAGAGAAGAACCTGTGCCAGACAACAGTGATAACACAACCATCCAAGATACCCCTGTGAATGAGAGCACCTTCACAGGGGGAGCAGAAGGAAATGACAATTACATGGATGTTGAAGCAACCTCAAGGTTCAGAAATCAGAATGATCATCAAAGAAAATGGGACAGATAACACACTGCAGAACAAGTTATTGGAGATCCAAATGCTGGTGTGAGAACTAGGAGTACAACTCAGAATGAGTGTCTCTATGGATGTTCTCTGTCTCAAGCTGAACCAAAGAGTGTTGATGAAGCACTGTTGAATCCAGAGTGAATTGTTGCTATGCAGGAGGAGCTGAATCAATTTGAAAGGAACAGAGTATGGGATCGAGTGCCTGCACCTGGGGATAGAACCATTGTTGGTACAAAATGGGCTCTAAAGAATAAGATGGTTGAGGATGGTGTAGTCATTACAAACAAAGCAAGGCTGGTTGCAAAAGGATACCCTTTACAGGAATGGAGAGTTAGAGGAAGAAGTTTATGTGCAACAACCTCCTGGCTTTGAAGATCCTAACTTCCCAAATTTTGTTTACAGTCTGCTAAAAGCCCTATATGGTCTTAAGCAAGCTCCAAGAGCATGGTATGAGACTCTGTCAATTCTTACTGGGGAATAAATTCACAAGAGGCACCTTGGACAAACCACTGTCTTTCCAGCAACATGGTAATGATATGATCCTAGTTCAGATCTGTATGGATGATATCATTTTTGGTTCTACAAATGAGAAGCTATGTGAGAAATTACTAAGCTCATGCAGAGTAAGTATGAGATAAGCATGGTGGGAGAGTTGGACTTCCTTCTTGGATTACAAGTCAGCCAAAGAAAGGAAGGAATCTTCATCAGTCAAGCTAAGTACATCAGAGATCTTTTGAAGAAGTTTGAACTGGAAGAAAGCTCACCTGCAAAGACACCTACGGCCACTGCCACCAAATTGGATAAAGATGCAAAAGGAAAAAGGGTAGATATTTCAGTCTACAGAGGCATGGTAGGTTCGTTGCTCTATCTCACTGCAAGTAGCCCAGACATCATGTTTGCAACATGTCTGTGTGCAAGGTTTCAATCAAATCCTAAGGATTCTCTCATGATTGCTATAAGAAGGATCTTTAGATATCTGAAGGGCACTCCAAGCTTGGGATTATGGCATCCTAAGGACTGATACTCCTTATGATTTTGATGATGACTTACAGTGAGCTGATAAAGGGAATTCTGCTGTTTTCAGCAGGCTGTCATTATGTGTTTTATTATGTTACTAAGTGTGTTTTGCAGGTTAATTCTAAATTACTGTCAGCAAGCTGACACTCGAATTTAATAGCCTAACATCGAGCTATCACTGAAATGACAGATTAAAGATTCAAGTCTGATGTTCAAGGATATCTTCTAGGATTTATTTGGTGTAAGGATTTTAATCATATATATTTATCGTTTATATATATATATAAGCTCATATTTTCAAATCATTTATGAAGTCTTATGTATAAACGATTTTACATGAAAATAGGAGTTTGACTACGTCAAAGTTTTATCCAAAACAAACTTTCTATTTTATTGTTTTACAAAACTGAGGATAATGTTTTCAAACGTTTAAATTTCTTTTCTATCCATCAGATAAATAGAGTTAAACAGAATTATAAGTTTGATTAATTCAAATTGACTTTGAACGTGAGATAAACCGATTATCAAGACCGTTGCAAGTAACTTGAATTTATCAGAACATTACATACTGTTTATCTATATATATACCTTTGCGTTTTTAACGAAAAGGTTAACAACGGAACTGACATTGATATATCTTTCAAAAACACTTTGAGCTTATAAATATATTATCCGATCTATATCTGATTAAGTTCATAGTTTTTCAGTTGTAAACAGATTCATTTTGTATTGTTCAGTGTGTAAACATTGTTGCTGGATTTGTCAGCTTGGGAAACTAGGGTTCAGGGAATCAATAGGCTAGAGAAGTTTGTACTCGGAGTAGTATAGTACTTAGAGAGCTAGTATTCGAGGAACAGGGGTTTCAGCAAGCTGCAATCAGTGACAGGGAGTAAAGGGAGTTATATTATTGTATCTTGTAATTGTGATTTAAAGATTGATCAATAATATAATCTCTTAACCAGTTGGTTAGGGGACCAGGACGTAGACCATTAGACATAGGGGTCGAACCTGGATAAAATTTGCTTGTCTTCTTTACTTACTGTTATTTACTTTCTGTATTGCATACTGCATCATAGCTAGCTGACAGAATATATAATTGTCAAAACAGTAAGCTGACAGACAGCATTTCCAGACTATATTGTTTTACATAGTCGTTACAACTTGAACAAAATTAAAATTGGACATAGTTAGCCATAACACCTATTCACCCCCCCTCTAGGTGTGTATTCTCATTTGGTATCAGAGCTTTGGTATACTAATTGTTTCTGTAACAGGAAGTGTATCGATCGCAATGGCTAATATGACTGATAGTTATCCACTCGGAAATTCATACAATCGAGCTCCTCTCCTACTTGGGACTGAAAACTATAACTGGTGGAAAAGCAGAATGGAGATGCATCTAGCTAAAGATCCACTAGAATGGAGAGTTGTTAGCAAAGGCCCATACGAATTCAAGGATAAAGATGGCAAAGATAAAGACGTTGATGAACTCACGGATGCTGAATTACAAAAGCTAGGCTACAACAATAAAGCTATGAACACTCTCATGAATGGTCTCTCTCCAGCGGAAAGTGATAAAGTATCTTCGTGCAAATCTGCTAAAGAAATGTGGGATACGTTGGAAGTATATCATGAAGGATCATGAGCTATTAAGAAGTCCAAACTTGGAAAAATGATGAGAGAAATAAACAGTTTCACTCTCAATGAAAATGAAACTATCAAAGAAGCTCAAGCTCGTTTCCACACAACCCTCAATGCTCTTAAAGTTCTTGGGAAGACAATACCACAAGAAGAAATTAACATGATTATTTTGGGTTCGGTTCCTTGGAATTATACTCCAAAAGTTGCTGCCTTGGAAGCCTCACCTCAGATTGACACAATGGACAGTTTAGCTCTCTTCTCAGAACTGGAGGAATTTGAAGCAAAAATCAATGCCAGCATGTCAAAATCAGTTCAACCATTAACTGCCAAGATGAAGAACATTGCTCTTCCATCTACTGACAGCAAGCTGGAATCTGATGATGAATCACAATCTGATGAGGAAATTGCTTTAATGACAAGAACAATCAAAAGAATGATACAGAAAAAGAATCAATTGAAGAAGGCAAAAGGATACTATACTGGAACAAAGAAAGAAACTAAAGATTCTAAGGAAGCTACCTGCTATGAATGTGGCAAGAAAGATCATTACAAAAGAGATTGCTATAAGCTCAAGGGAAAGCCTAAACAGCAAGCTACCTTCAAAGATAAGAGGAAAGCTAAAGCATTCATGACTTGGAGTGACGATGAATCAAAATGAAATGATGACTCAAGTGATGAAATGGTAAACTTAGCTCTCGTTGGTCTTGATGACATCTGTCGTGGAAACACTGAAGATATTCTCGTAGAAAGCGATGCCTCAGATTCAGATGAAAGTGAGGTAAACTCTTTTAAATTTAATCTATCGACAAATAATTCTATATTGGATAGTATAACCTTGCAGGAAGGAAATCATGTTACTATGAGTGAGTTTATGGAACTAAAAGCTGAGAACAGCCAGCTGGAAAAGAAGAATCACAACACCAAACTGGGCAATTAGTAACGGATATTTCCGTTATTTTTTAGGATTAGTAACGGATATATCCGTTACTAATAGCCCGTTATAATTGTTTTTTTTTTTTTGTAACAGATATATCCGTTACTAATTAGTAACAGATATATCTGTTACTAATTACATTAGTAACGGATATATCCGTTACTAATTAGTAACGGATATTTGCAATTAGTAACGGATATATCCGTTACTAATTAGTAACGGATATATCCGTTACTAATATATTAGTAACAGATATATCTGTTACAAAAAAGTAACAGATATATCTGTTACAAAAAAAAAAAAAAAGCAACTGTGACGGACGATTAGTAACGGATATTAGTAACGGATATATCCGTTACTAATTAGTAACGGACACTTTCAATTAGTAACGGATATATCCGTTACTTTTTTTTGCTAATTAGAAAAAAATTTATTCGGCTTAGCCAGGACACGTGGCCACCTCTCAGCCCGCCACGTGTCCCCCCAACACAGCCACCCACAGCCCGCCACGTGGCGCCCTGACAGCCCGCCACGTGGCACCAGATATTCAAGAATTGTTGAAGTGAGGATTCGAACTCCTGACCTCGTGTGAGCTAGTACAACCCCTCAACCAACTGTGACACGCAAGTATTTGTGATATATATTGAAATACAATCCTTATACTATGAACTTTTACACTTTTTTATATTTTGTTAAATTTTATTTATTTTATTATAAAAAATCGAAAATAATTATTTTTTTTAAAAAAATCGAAAATAATTATTTTTTTTAAAATATTGAAAATAATTTTTTTTATAAAAAATTTGAAAATAATTATTTTTTTTAAAAAAATCGAAAATAATTAATTTTTTTAAAAATTCGAAAATAATTTTTTTTTTTTAAAATCGAAAATAATTATTTTTTTAAAAAAATCGAAAATAATTATTTTTTTTTAAAAATTTGAAAATAATTATTTTTTTTAAAAAATTCGAAAATAATTAATTTTTTTAAAAAATTTGAAAATAATTATTTTTTTTAAAAAATTCGAAAATAATTATTTTTTTTAAAAAATTCGAAAATAATTATTTTTTTTAAAAAATTTGAAAATAAATTTTTTTTTTTAAAAATTCGAAAATAATTATTTTTTTAAAAAAATTCGAAAATAATTATTTTTTTTAAAAAATTCGAAAATAATTATTTTTTTTAAAAAATTCGAAAATAATTATTTTTTTTAAAAAATTTATTTTTAAAAATTCGAAAATAATTATTTTTTTAAAAAAATTCGAAAATAATTATTTTTTTAAAAAAATTTGAAAATAATTATTTTTTTTAAAAAATTCGAAAATAATTAGTAACGGATATTTAGTATTAGTAACGGATATATCCGTTACTAATTAGTAACGGATACATGAAATTAGTAACGGATATATCCGTTACTAATGCCAAAAATCCGTTACTAAAACCCTAAACCCTAAACCCTAAACCCTAAACATTGGTTTCGTTTCGATTGCACAAAACAATATTTTTAAAATCTTTTTTCGACGATCCAACTGTACGGATGTTAATATCTAATGATTTTAGTGATGTACACAAAAAATTAAAAAATAACAAGCTTATTTGATGTGATTTTATAATATAAATCTCCAAAAAACAATACTCGCGATAACTAGTATCGTCCCGATTGCACAAAACAATATTTTTAAAATCTTTTTTCGACGATCCAACCATACGGATGTTAATATCTAATGATTTTAGTGATGTACAAAAAAAATTAAAAAATAACAAGCTTATTTGATGTGATTTTATAATATAAATCTCCAAAAAACAATACTCGCGATAACTAGTATCGTCCCGATTGCACAAAACAATATTTTTAAAAAAAAATTTCGACGATTCAACCGTACGGATGTTAAAATCATATCATTTTAGTGATGTATAAAAAAAATAAAAAAATAACAAGCTTATCTTGTATTATTTTATAATATAAATCTTTTAAAAGTATTAAATTAGTAACAGATATTTCTATCATTAGTAACGGATATATCTGTTACTAATTAGTAACGGATATATCCATTACTAATACCATTAGTAACGGATATATCTGTTACTAATTAGTAACAGATATATCCGTTACTAATGCACAAAAATCCGTTACTAATTAGTAACGGATACATGGAATTAGTAACGGATATATCTGTTACTAATTAGTAACGGATATTTAGCATTAGTAACGGATATATCCGTTACTAATTACTAACAGATATATCCGTTACTAATGATAGAAATATCTGTTACTAATTTAATACTTTTAAAAGATTTATATTATAAAATAATACAAAATAAGCTTGTTAATTAGTAACGGATATTTAGCATTAGTAACGGATATATCCGTTACTAATTAGTAACAGATATATGTACATTAGTAACGGATATATCCGTTACTAATTAGTAACAGATATATCCGTTACTAATGGCATGTATCCGTTACTAATTAGTAACGGATATATGGAATTAGTAACGGATACATGCCATTAGTAACGGATATATCTGTTACTAATTAGTAACGGATATTCGTGCATTAGTAACGGATATATCCGTTACTAATTAGTAACGGATATCCGTTACTAATGGCTTTAATAACAGATATATCTGTTACTAATTAGTAACGGATATATCCGTTACTAATGCCTTTTTTTTTCCGTTAGTAATTGGCCAGTTTGGTGTAGTGAATAGTTATCTTCATAAAGTGGTAACTGATCTCATGGCTGAAAAGACTCCAGTTAAGAAGAATAGTGACTTTGCTGATATGAAAGCAAAAATTACACAGCTCGAATGATTTAACAAAACTTTACTGAAAAGAAACGATGCCTTAATGAAGGAACTCTGCGAGCTGAGAGTCGAGATTGATGCTCAAAATGCATGTCTGGAAGCATTCCAGCTTAGAGAATCAACTTCAGATGAGGTAAATCAGCAAGCTAAAAAGGTGAAATTGCTAGAGGATGAAATTATTCATCTAAAGAAAAGAATGGGAAGACTCGTTCAAGGAGAAGAAACTCTAAAGCTCATTATAAAGAATTCTACTGTCTCTCTTGGAAAAGAAGGATTAGGATTCAAAGGAAATCTGAAAAGCCGAAAGCTTAAGTATGAAGGAAGCAAAGTTCCGTATACATATGCTATGCCATGGAAGGTTTGCAATGTTTGTGGATTAAAGGGACATCTACCAAAGTATTGCAAGACTTATACTGCAAAGACAGCTAAACAGAATAGACAGCCATACATCAAACAGCAAGTTGATAAACGGAGACAGAATGAGGAAACAACACCAAAAGTTGTTCAGAAATGGATTAAGAAATCTGATTTAAATGTGTTATATACTATGCCTACTAACCAGTATGGACCCAAACAGATATGGGTACCAAAACGTTGAGTCTGTTTCATTTGTCTTGTAGGTTTGTCTAGCTGCCAAAGTAGACTCAGATCAGTGGATCATGGACAGTGGATGTACAAGGCATATGTGTGGAGACAAGTCTCAATTCTTAAATCTCAAGGAGAAAAGAAGTGGCAGTGTCACAATTGGTGATAGCAAAACACTTCAAATTCTTGGAAAGGGCAAAATTGGTAATAGTATGATCTCAATTGATAAAGTACTTTATGTTAAAGGTCTAAAATATAATCTGCTTAGTATAAGTTAGTTATATGATGATGGTCATTCTGTTGATTTTGCTAAAGAAAAATGTACTATTAATGTTGGTACTAACAGAGCTCCTCTAGTTGCTAGAAGGGAAGGAAATATGTATGTATTAAATTTTAAGATGCAGGACACTCCATTTTGTTTAGCTGCCTTTGATACATCTCCTGAACTCTGGCATAGAAGGCTTGGTCATGTTCACATGGAATTACTCAGCAAGCTGTCAGCTAAGAAATTAGTTAGAGGTTTGCCCAAACTAAAGTATGTCAAGCTGGAAACTTGTTCGGCCTGTCAATTAGGCAAACAAATAAGGACTCCTCATAAATCCAAAACCATGGTATCAACTTCTAAACCTTTAGAACTCTTACATTTGGATCTATTTGGACCAGAAGCATATAAAAGCTTGGGAGGTCAACAGTATTGTCTTGTCATTGTTGATGATTATTCTAGATTTACATGGACATTATTTCTTCGTACTAAAGATTGTGCTTTCAGTGAATTTGAAATACTAATAAAATCTCTTGAGAAGAAACTTGGTACAAACTTGATCAGAATAAGGAGTGATCGTGGTGGAGAATTTCAAAAAGACTTTGTCACTTATTGTGAAGACAGAGGTATCTCTCATGAATTTTCAGCACCAAGGACTCCACAGCAGAATGGAGTAGTAGAAAGGAAGAATAGATCTTTACAGGAAACTGCTAGAACTTTATTGCAAGAAAGCAAGCTGCCAAGAAGCTTTTGGGCAGAAGCTGTTAGCACAGCCAGCTATGTTCTAAACAGAGTACTCATCCGGCCTATTCTAAATAAAACTCCATATGAATTGCTGAGAAAGAAAACACCAAACATTGGCTATTTTAAGGTGTTTGGATCAAGCTGCTTCGTACTCAAAACTATTGACAAGGATGGTAAATTCGATGCTAAATCTTATAAAGCTATATTTCTTGGTTATGCATTAAATAGTAGAGCATATAGAGTGTATAATTTAACTAAACAAGTCGTAGAAGAATCTATAGATGTTACATTTCAAGAATCTACACTTGACTTGCCAAGAGATGAGGAAGATGATGCAGGTACATACACTCAGCTGAAAAGAATCATTGAGTTAAATAAAGAGGCTGATGTAGAAGCTAAATCAAATTTACAGCAAGCTGAGACACCATCACAGCCAGCTGACAGTTCATCAC
The DNA here is from genome assembly GCA_030848705.1 of Heracleum sosnowskyi. Taxonomy (NCBI): domain Eukaryota; kingdom Viridiplantae; phylum Streptophyta; class Magnoliopsida; order Apiales; family Apiaceae; genus Heracleum; species Heracleum sosnowskyi. The sequence continues at coordinate 262,927 of JAUIZM010000045.1, read as the reverse complement.
CTGTTGCTGAGACAATAGAAAAGCTAGCTGAGATGACGCTGAATGAACTTAATTCTACTCCAAAACATGTACATACCAAGCAACAAATGCAGGCTAAAGGCGTACAACCTCGAAAGATTCTCAAACTATCACCTGAAGTCATAGCGGATCATTCTTTACCAAAAGCACCAAGGACTGTCAAGAATCATCCACCAGAACTGATCATTGGAGATAAGTCTGCAGGAGTAAAGACAAGAACATCAGGGAAAGCTCAAGCTGATTTCTGTGCCTATGCTGCTTTCATTGCTAAAAAAGAACCAAAGAATGTTGCTGAGGCCCTTGAAGATGAAAACTGGTGTACTGCAATGCAAGAGGAATTGAACCGGTTTGAAAGATGTGAAGTATGGGAATTGGTTGAACCTCCTAAAGATGTGTCTATCATTGGCACTAAATGGGTTTTCAAGAATAAAGTTGATGAATTTGGTACAGTCTCTCGAAATAAAGCAAGATTGGTTGCACAAGGATACAATCAGCAAGAGGGAATTGATTTTGATCAAACCTATGCACCGGTTGCTCGACTAGAATCCATTCGAATGCTTTTGTCCTTTGCATGTTACAAGAAATTCAAACTACATCAAATGGATGTAAAGAGTGCGTTTCTAAATGGTTATCTGAAGGAAGAAGTCTATGTCAAGCAGCCCCCAGGGTTTGAAGATCCTCAATTTCCTAATCATGTATACAAGCTGAAAAAGGCATTGTATGGCTTACGACAAGCTCCTCGATCATGGTATGAAAGATTAAGTGAATTTCTCATTAAAAATGGATTCACTCGAGGTAACATTGATCCTACATTATTTACTAGAACAAAGGGTAAAGATATTCTTGTTGTTCAAATATATGTCGATGACATCATTTTCGGCTCTACTAATAATTCTTTGTGCAAGTGGTTTTCTAAATGTATGCACAGTGAGTTTGATATGAGTATGATGGGCGAACTCAATTACTTTTTGGGTCTTCAAATCAAACAAACCACAGAAGGAATCTATGTGCATCAGTCCAAATACATCAAGAATCTTCTTACAAAATTTGGATTTGAAAATATTAAGTCGAAATCAACACCAATGACCCCTGCCAGCAAGCTGACAGAAGATGAACAAGGTATCGATGTTGATGTTCGAAAGTACAGAGGTATGATTGGAAGTTTATTATATCTTACTGCTTCAAGACCTGACATTATGTATAGTGTATGCGTTTGTGCTCGATTTCAATCCAAACCTAAAGAATCTCACTTGAATGCTATTAAAAGAATCTTTAATTATTTAAGTGGAACGATTACTCTTGGTTTATTTTATCCTATCACAGATACTTTTGATCTTGTTGGGTATAGTGATGCAGATTATGCAGGGTGTCAAACAGATAGGAAAAGTACTAGTGGTGTCGCTGCATTTTTAGGACAGAGTTTGGTTTCATGGATGAGCAAGAAACAAACTTCTGTTGCCCTTTCTACAGCTGAAGGAGAATACTTAGCAGCTGGTAGTTGTTGCTCTCAGATGCTTTGGATGATTCAAACACTCAAGGATTATGGTATCCACTGTGGAAAAATTCCAATTTATTGTGATAATACAAGTGCAATCAACATATCCAAGAATCCAGTCAATCACAAGAATACAAAGCATATTGATGTTAGACATCATTTCTTGAGAGACAATGCTGCCAAGGGAATAATTGAATTGATTTTCGTTCCAACAGAGTACCAGCTAGCTGACATATTCACTAAACCCTTACCAGAAGAACGGTTTACTGTTATTCGCAGAGAACTTGGTATGTGCAATGTCTAAACAGCAAGCTGTTACCAGGTTTTTCGTTTCACCCGCCTTATTTATTTATTTTTATATTTTTTATATACGTGTACATTTTAATACAATGGGTTAATATTTTGTAATTTTGATAAGTTTGACTGTTTCGGTATTGCAATACTCCACTATCTTGATTACTGTGTTATAGGTCATTATTATTTCTCTTTTTCCTGAAACGTCTTTTCGGTACTTACTACTGCCATGCATGTATCTACTTAATGTTTTTGTGTTGTATTTTGAATATATATCTGACATCCGTGTGAATCTACGTGTCCTTTGGATTATTTTAATATGTGTTTTATTCGAACTCTAGGAAGATTGTATTATAGACTTACATCAAGGTCTTTTCCCCTTCTCACTATTAAAAGAGGAATAGTCGAGTGCTTTCTTTTTCATCCGGGCCACCCAAAATCTTGGTTTTGTCACTCTCTTTTCAACAAATACTCTCTCTATCTCTTTGGGGTTTTTCTTTTCATCATGCCTAAACGAAAAACTCGTGCGGAGAAATACAAAGCTATTCCTATCACTAAATCAAGGCTGAACGATGATGATGTTGATGATACGGTAACCATTGAAAGCGGTGATGGGTCGGAAACAGTTCGTTCGATTGAGGGTACTCCGGGTTCAGTTTTGAAGAAAAAGTTAAAGTTCGTTTCAGAAGAGTGTGCAGATCGGTTTCAGCGAGCGGGCTTAGCGACACGTTCTATTATTCCTGGCCGTTCGGTTGTTGGTAAATCCTTCCATTCTTATGGTATAGTTAAACTCTTTTCTCAATTAGGGTTTAAATCTTTTTTATGCGACCTTCCAAATCTGTTTTATCCTGATGCTGTTCGTGAATTTTATGCGAATCTTTCTACAAATAATCTTGGAAATCTTGTGTCTTTTGTTAAAGGCGTCAAAATTACTCTTAATTCCAATGTTTTAAACTCTATCTTGGTTATTGAAACTCCTAGTCCTGTTAATGTCTACACGAAAAAGGGTCCTCTTTCACTTGATGGTTTCTCTGTTATTGATCAGTTAATTAAAATTAGAGATATTGTTGGAATAACTGAATATTCGGCACCTACAACCTCTCAAATCACTAAATTTTCTCATATCCTGTTCAAAATTTGCATTGATAACATCTGTCCTAGGCTAGGAAGTAGGTCTAACCTTTCGGCTCAGTATGTAGTTGTTGTTGCTATGCTTGCTTCTGAACAAAAATTTGATATGTCTGGTTTGATTATTCAAAATATGTTGGATGTGTTCGAAGGGAATTTGACAACTGGGATTCCATATGGTTGTTTGTTGACTCGGGTTTTTGAGTGGTATGGTGTATCTCTCGATGATAATGAAAAGGTTGAGGTCAAGGAGTCGTTGGATGCCAAGAGTATTCAACAGTCTCACTTGAAAATTGAAAAAGATGGTCGTGTTACTCGTATAATTTCTCCTGTGCCTATGCCTGAGTTATCTGAGAGTTCCACGAAAGGGTTGTTTGAAAGATTGCTTGAAGAAAATCAGTTGTTGATGCAAATGATGCGGACAGTAGTTGCTGAGGTTAAGGATATCAAAGGTCTGGTCTATGTGGATCCTCCTCCTCCACCGTCTACTACGAGTTTAGATGATCTGGTTGACACTATTGCACGGGACATTCAGCAGGAAGCTTAGAAGGACGATGTGTTGATTCCAGATTCTGGTGCAGTGCCTACTGAGAAAGTTCTTGATGAAGAATGAAGCCTCGATTCTTTCCCTTTTTGATGGTTAAGGGGGAGAAGAATTTAGGATAACTTTAATTAATTTCATGATGTGTTAAGAAACTTGTGATGTGTTTTGAATTCTGTTTTATGTTTCTTGAATTACTGTTTGTGGTTTTCATGCTGATATGCATGATGATGAATGTTGGTGGTTAATTTGCTATGCATGTGGTTTAGATGCTACTTGTTTTAGTATAATTTGTTATCAGCTAATTATTTGATGCAGGAATTTAGGGGGAGTTAGTCTCCTAAATTTATTCTAAGTAATCATAAAAAAGGGGGAGATTGATACTCCTTATGATTTTGATGATGACTTACAGTGAGCTGATAAAGGGAATTCTGCTGTTTTCAGCAGGCTGTCATTATGTGTTTTATTATGTTAGTAAGTGTGTTTTGCAGGTTAATTCGAAATTACTGTCAGCAAGCTGACACTCGAATTTAATAGCCTAACAGCGAGCTATCACTGGAATGACAGATTAAAGATTCAAGTCTGATGTTCAAGGATATCTTCTAGGATTTATTTGGTGTAAGGATTTTAATCATATATATTTATCGTTTATATATATATATATAAGCTCATATTTTCAAATCATTTATGAAGTCTTATGTATAAACGATTTTACATGAAAATAGGAGTTTGACTACGTCAAAGTTTTATCCAAAACAAACTTTCTATTTTATTGTTTTACAAAACTGAGGATAATGTTTTCAAACGTTTAAATTTCTTTTCTATCCATCAGATAAATAGAGTTAAACAGAATTGTAAGTTTGATTAATTCAAATTGACTTTTAACGTGAGATAAACCGATTATCAAGACCGTTGCAAGTAACTTGAATTTATCATAACGTTACATACTGTTTATCTATATATATACCTTTGTGTTTTTAACGAAAAGGTTAACAACGGAACTGACATTAATATATCTTTCAAAAACACTTTGAGCTTATAAATATATTATCCGATCTATATCTGATTAAGTTCATAGTTTTTCAGTTGTAAACAGATTCATTTTGTATTGTTCAGTGTGTAAACATTGTTGCTGGATTTGTCAGCTTGGGAAACTAGGGTTCAGGGAATCAATAGGCTAGAGAAGTTTGTACTCGGAGTAGTATAGTACTTAGAGAGCTAGTATTCGAGGAACAGGGGTTTCAGCAAGCTGCAATCAGTGACAGGGAGTAAAGGGAGTTATATTATTGTATCTTGTAATTGTGATTTAAAGATTGATCAATAATATAATCTCTTAACCAGTTGGTTAGGGGACCAGGACGTAGACCATTAGACATAGGGGTCGAACCTGGCTAAAATGTGCTTGTCTTCTTTATTTACTGTTATTTACTTTCTGTATTGCATACTGCATCATAGCTAGCTGACAGAATATATAATTGTCAAAACAGTAAGCTGACAGACAGCATTTCCAGACTATATTGTTTTACATAGTCGTTACAACTTGAACAAAATTAAAATTGGACATAGTTAGCCATAACACCTATTCACCCCCCCCCCTCTAGGTGTGCATTCTCAAGGACAGGGTTCAACTTGGTTGGATATTCTGATGCTGACAATGCTGGATGCAGAGTGGATAGGAACAGCACATCAGGTATCATTTTTCAAGGGAACATGCATCAAATGGAACTATCCAGTTACATTATGTTCCCACAAATAAACAATTAGCTGATATATCCACTAAGCCATTAGATGAAGCCACCTTCAACAGGTTGGTTAGTGAAATTGGAATGCTGAATCCTTCATCATCTGACTAAGTGAAAATGTCAACTATATTGTTGCGACAGTAGACACTTACTTTATCTAAATGACCTATTTTTCTTTGAAGTAAGTATCAGCTGAAATATGATTTATAAATACTTCATGCTAGTTGTACATGATAAATCATATTCATTGCAGCTTGAAATTTCCTGTGAAATTTTGAGATAATCACTATCTAATTTATTAGAATATTCTTTAATGAATACTTCTGGTAAATTTTCAAAATTAGTGAAAATTGAGTTTTATGAGTAAGCACTTTAATTGTCAAGATAGACTTCTCGAATGATTCAGGATAAGTTCTCTAAATCCTGAGATCTCGAATAGTTCACTTCGAGTTTTCTATTGTGCTGGCTGAGATCTCGAACATCGAGTTCTCGATTAGCCCTCTTTTTAATTCTCGAATCTTTCTTGAATTCTAATTACTTATCGAATTTCAATTACTTTTGAATTTCGTTAACTCACTCATAACAACATATTTTATTCAAATTCGAATTTATTTCGTAAATTGAATAAAGGTCTCGTGTGTACCATCTGCTTGGGTTGTCGAATAAGCTTTTCGTGACTTCTCGAATAGTTTAATCAGAGATATCGAATTTCAGAATTTTCTATACAAAATATATCTCTATTCGACTACTTGATTTACTCAATCGATTTCTCAAGCAGTGTATCTTAATACTGGTTAATAATCCTCAAAAGTCCCTATGATTTAACGTGTACTTTAGTGTTCTTCAGAATGAAAAGACAGGTCTTTGGGGTTGTTGATAAAGTTTACAGGTCGAACAATTAGAAGCTAAATAAAGGTACATTGTTTTAATTTAATTATTACAAGATTGTGTACTTAAAATTTTTTTTTGTGATCCCTGTGATGCCATGATTATATATTTTTGCTAAATGCTTTGGCTAAACAATCACTTAATAATTATCTTAATCTAGCTGTTCTCTGGCGTGTGCATCTATACTTAATATTCTTTTAATTAGACTTAATGATAACACTGCCTAGGGAACCTAAAGGTCTCGTCTGCATGCATTCATGTCCAGTATAGTGAGAGAAGGTGTGTCTCTTCGAATTCCAAAACCCTTCTATTTAAACCTTCTCTTTCACTCGTTTCCTTCACCTCAACTTAACTCTTCCAAATTTCTTAACCCTTCCTCTCCCTCATGGCGATTCACACCGAATGCAAGGTCATAAATGGCATGCACTTTCACCGGTGCAAATTCTCCATAACTGCTTTCGGGACTTGGTATCCCATCGCAGTCATCCCCCCGGAGGTGATAGAACTGATGGATTTTGAGCAAGAAATGGAGTACCTCTTTCTCTTCATGCATTATGGACTGTTTGAAGAGAAAAGAAGGGTAGAAAGGGAACGAGCCAGGCTTCAGGCCCTGGAGATGCGGGAACGCATAATTGGATTCGCGAGAACGATGTCAAGAATCCTGCATCGGAAAATGGAGGAAGCAGCAAAGAAGCAGAAGAAGACAGTAGGCCCTAGCTCTTAGGAACTAGATAGTTGTTTCTCTCTTTGAGAGTCTTGCTTATACTCTTCCTGTTTCGATATTAATGAATGAATATTTTGTCTGCTTATTAATTTAGTTTTGGTTGATTTAGTTGCTCATGCATGATTTATTTTCTTTAGGTATTGATAACTAAAGCATTAAATTACCAAAAACAATTCATTGGTATCAGTGTTTGATTAAAGGAATGTGAAGTGTCAAAACTTGAATGTGATGTGGTGAAATGTTATAACTTGATTTACATGAACTAATGGTTCAATCTTGAAGCCTCTTCACTTCCTTGAAGAAGCTGTCAAAATTCAGTTCTATACACACAATTCTTACAAAATCCCCAAATCTCTTAATCTACACTGAGTGTTTGAACTCAAAATTAGCAACCATTTAACTCTTTGCTAAGCCAAAACTCCGGTAACTCAATGCTTGCATTTGAGCTTATCACTCAGATACTTTCTCTTGCTGACTAGAGCCTACGTGCTGAGGTAGTTCTTAATGATGTCAACAAACACACAGGGGTTTCATCACTTTTTAGTGAAGACCATGTGCTCAGTACTCAACCTTCACAAGTTGTCTGGTTTGAGGATGGTCATCCTGAGGGGGAGCTATCCAATTCCACTCCAATTCAAATGGAGGTTCATGTCACGAACAACAACCCTCACAAATGCTATATACTATAGCAAGCTTAACTGTTCCATCTCTTTTCTGTTCTCTATTTACCCGTTTTGTCTGATAACAATCCTAAGGGGGAGAATGGGGAATGGGGAGAGATCATACAGGAAAAGGACAGCAGAGAACAGTCAAGCTAGCAGTGAGAGCAAGATGAGTGAAACACAAAAGGAGGGAAATTTGAGTGAAACAGATAATGAGGGAAATTTGAGTGAGTATGAGTGAACACCATATACATAGGACAACATGAGGAGTGAAACAATGGAGTAAGTTTGAGATTATACTAAAGGCAGTATGATCCAAAGGAATGAATGAACACACACACACACAAACTTGAATTGAAGCACCTCCTTTTCTCAGGGGGAGCTGTCAACACTCACTTCTAAAAGAACTCTCCTTACAACTCAAATTTTTTAGGAGCCTGAGATTCCTTAACAGGCATCTCAAGGCATTGATTAACAAGGACTCTTTTCCCTTTTTAAGCCAATGATCTCTGGTGACATGGTACTTGTACTATGATCACTACTCAGAACCTACATTCTGTTGGTCAGGGAATGCATGCTGGGGCATATCCTAATGACACCAACACAAACATGGAGGATTCACTAGTTTTTACTAGAGACTCTGTGCTAGTGTCAACCTCAGGTGCAACCCATCCCACTTCTGTGGAGGCAACTGTGGTAGAGTCAACTCATCCGGTTGCAGAAGTTTCATCTGCAACTGAGGAGCCTAGCTCTAGCACTGACTATTTTACAACATGGCTGAAAATTGTGCAACATGACAGTTTTTCAGGATCAGGGTCCAATCTATTACAATTGACGGTTATCTTTAATATGGATTAGATCATTGAGATTATGACAAAGTAGCATTAGAGTATTTGCAAGCTCAAAGAATCTTAAGGCTGAAGTTATAAATGGATGCCTAGAAGTCAAATACTCTGATGGAAAAGAAAAGAAACTTGAGCCAGGAATTTGGCAGCACTGGAATGGACTTCATGACTTGGAAAGGTTAATGGTGCTGTTAAATCCTAAACACTCCCTTGAAAGACTCTGGAAGATAGAGACTGCTAATCTACTGAAGATAGAGACTTTCTAGAGGAGGAGAGAAAGAAGAGTGAGGAGCTCAGAAGAAAGAAAGAGGAGGAGCTAGCCACAGGAAGCAAGAGCTGATGAACTAAGGTCTAAAGGATTATGCAGAGTCAAGCAAGATCCTTACAGAGTTGAATATATAAAGAATGGGAGGAGTATGAAGATCAGAATGAGTCTTCTGGACTACTACCATAAAGACAAGCTCATGGAAGTTGTAGCAGACCCAGCTGACTCTATCTTTATTGAAGAACTCACTGCTGCTCAAGAAGTATTCGTAGGTATAGATGAACAGAAAAGGAAAACAGAGACTCATGAAAGAGCAAAGCGTGATGCCTATCAAGCCAAAACATCTGAAGATCATGGCTGGTACATCTCACTTTGTAAGGACTATTTCTGTTTATCTAAATTCCACTCAATTCATACCTGCACTCAATGTTTTATCTTTTAATGTATGGTAGGCTTGTTATCAGACACAAAATTGTGACTGAGGGTCTCACTCACAATTTGGGGGAGATTGTTGGTTACAAAGGAGTGTCTTTACACATAATATAACAAGCCTAATTGTTAGTAATACTTTGTATTACTTGCATGACCCCTTAACTGGGGAAACCTTTTGTAGAATACATTCTTGCACATTGTACTTTGTAATAGGCACAAACCTACAGCTGTGAAACTGTAATTACTAGTTCTGTATCTACTTGAAAGAAGATCCAAAGATCATGCCTCAAGCCAGAGACATTAGCTAAAGGAATAAATCACAGTTGAAGGATGAAGAATGGATATTTGCCTAAGTACTTATTCGAGAAGTAATTTGCACTGTTCGAGAAGTCGAAGATTCGAGAAGTCAAGGATTCGACATGTACATTGAACTAATCGAGAAGTCCTCAATTCGAGAAGTCAGACATTCGAGTTATGGATTGACCTATTCGATATCTCTGGGAATCGATATCTCCAGGATTCGATATCTCAATGGTTCGACATCTCCAGGATTCGATATCTCAATGATTCGACATCTCAAGGAATCGATATCTCAGGAGCCTGTACATTCGACAAGTCGAGCACATCAAGTCAAGAGCTCATTCGAGAAGCCATTCGATAAGTATGGAATAGCTGATTCAAGAACTCAGAGTTATCGAATGAACTAATTCGAGTTCTCGAATTAGCAGCTAAGGGACATCTCGAATGGACTACTAAAGCAGATTACAGAAGATATGCAAGTCAGTAAATCTACACAAACCATGACACCTACAGTTACATCTCATTGTATAGTGTATATGGAAAAATCTACAGTTGAGCTTGGAGAAATGTGTATAGCCGCAAGTCTACTAAAGGGAAGGTCTAAGCATAAAAAGGAGGAGGACTTTAGTACCTGCTACTCTGACTTACACCAAATAGTACAGAGCAGGTAGAAAGCAACTTAGGTTGTTTACCTACTTTGTAAGAGAGAGAAGTGCACATGTTATATAAGCACAGTCTCTCTCATTTATATAGTATCGAAGTTATTCACTGTAAATAATATACATATCTCTCTGAGTAACGAAGCTGGGAATACTAACATTTGTATTCCCAGGTTGTAGCAACCTTGATCTAATATACAATTAGATTAAAGTGAACTGTTTTGTGTTTTACTTTCGCACTCTTATCTTTTAAACACACACACATTCACCTACAACATAGGATCCAAGTATCACTCAAACTATTCTTAATTGAAGAAATCTAAAGAAAGTTTCGAAATACATTCACCCCCCTCTGTATTTTACCTTGTAGTGTATTCCATACCCAACACAACGTACCAAACCAACCAATTATACCCTATTTCGCTTATTATAGTACTAGCTTTGGATCTGTGCAATGCACGAATATTTTTTCTTAATTTATATATGCTTAATGTATTTTTTTGAATATATTTTATTTTTTTATATTTTAACTCTCCTAATTTTATGATTTTTCTAAATAAAATTAATGTTTGATGTTAGTTTATTTTAAAATATAATTATATTTGTCCATATTTCGTATATTTGGAAATTTCTGAATAATTATATTTTTTCTTTTATTTATTGAAGTAAGTTATTTATTTTTCAAACTTTCAACTTTACGGGACCCACGTGACTGACCCTGCCATACCACATTAACTCATTTACTCCAATCATATATAAGAATATAAATTTATGATTTATCTAAATAAAAATTATGTTTGATGTTAGTTTATTTTAAAATATAATTATATTTTTCTATATTATTTCATATATTTGGAAATTTATGAATATCCATATATTTTCTTTTTATTTATTAGAAATAATGTTATTTATTTTTCAATTTTTTAATTTTACGGGACCCACATTACTGATCTTATTATTTATTTTTCAATCTTTAACTTGATAAAATGTGACCTACATCACTGACATATCATACCACAATAATAACTCCTTTACTCCAATTATTATATATTTTCAATTAATTAAATTATAATTCTGATGTTAGTTTTCTTTTTCCAATTTTTATTTTATGTTAATATTGTATAATTTTGTTAATAGTTTTAACAATATAATAAAAAGGTTATTAATTATTATTTTTGTCTGGAAGAGTTTTTGTCTTAAACTAATTTAAAATAATCACTATAAAACATGCTTCAGATGCTATAGTTTTCACTATAGTTTTTGTCGTTAAAGCATGGAGTTTTTTTTATATTCGTTGTTTTTAAAACTTCAGATGCTTTGGAGGCCCCTGCTGGAAAGTATTTATATTATTATGCGGTGTAATTTAGGGTTTGATTGTTGTAATGCTTTGTAATTTAGGGGTTTGATTGTTGTTATGTTGTAATTTAAGTTATTTTTTAAAAATATGTGGGGTCCACATGATCATACCACATTAAGTCCCTTATGCCAATTATATAAAGGAATATAATAATATAGATAAGTGTAAGTTTTAACGAGATTTTTAAGTTTAATGCACGTCCTATATTTAAATCCACTTCTATATATTAAAAAGGGGCTAGGGGCAAAAAGAGCCAATAAAATGACTGTGATGTTATCACAGTCATTTTATAAATCATTTTATAAAATTTTAAATCTACTTCTACATATAACTCTTTTTTTAATTTTCGTAGTTTATATATAACTATATATTCAATCATTTTATAAATTTTTATTGCATTGTTATGTGCAATAATTATCTTAAAAATATAAAATTTTAGAATAGGATTCTACACCAACCTTTTGTTACTAACTTCATGTGATAACAATTGTGCTATATTAACTTTTGTATTTATTTTAAAAATCTTATTAGATAACTCACATATTCTCATTTTATCCTATTTTCTTTTTTTGTTTTAATTTTTGATTAAAATAAAAATGTTGGTTTGTATTATTTATATAACTTTTTTTTTAATTTTCATAGTTTATATATAACTATATATATATTCAATCATTTTATAATTTTTATTACATTGTTATGTGCAATACTTATCTTAAAAATATAAATTTTTAGAATAGGATTTTACACCAACCTTTTGTTACTAACTTCATTTGATAACTATTGTGCTATATACTTCTGTATTTATTTTAAAAATATTATTAGATAACTCACATATTCTCATTTTATCATTTTTTTTTAATTTGTGAGTAAAATAAAAATGTTGATTTTGTATTATTTATATAACTCTTTTTTTTAATTTTCGTAGTTTATATATAAATATATATTCAATCATTTTATAAATTTTTATTGCATTATTATGTGCAATAATTATCTTAAAAATATAAAATTTTAGAATATGATTCTAGATTGTACATCAAAATATAACTGAGTCTCGATAATATATATATATATATATATATATATATATATATATATATATATATATATATATATATATATATATATATATATATATATATATATCTTAATAATGTACTATATGTAGATATTAAATTATTCGGATAAATTTTATTGCACATGTCTTTTTAATTAAATACATATCAATTATGTTGTTAATGTTATATTTTTATATAATATTATATTTCTTATGATACTTTATTTGGATTAGTAAGTATTGATACATATAATATAATATTAAAATTTGGTCTATATAAATAACATATTATATGTGGTGTATCTCATTATTCATTAATTGTGTATTTTTAAATTAATTATCATTAATTGTATATTTTTAAATTACCAAATTTGTGTTTAAATTTAATTATTAATTTATACAATAATCATTTTTATAAACTATGTTCGTCCCATCTATTTCTTTCGAAATGTGCATTCCATTTGTTTTCCCTTCTATAGTAACATGTCATTCTTTATTAACTTTGTTATGTGTCATTTACAATAATTATCTTAAAAATATAAATGTTTAGAATAAGATTATAGATTCTACTTAAAAATATAAGCAAATCTAGATTAAAAAAATATAAATTTCTTAATAATGTACTATATGTAGAATTTAAATTATTTGGGTAAATTCTATATTCAGATAAAATCTATTAAAAATTAAATATTCAAATCGGTCAACTCTTAGATCAGTTAAAAGATTAGTTAATATATGTATAATTTGTATCGAATGAAATATTCAAATTTAGATATAAACAGTATACAAAAAATAATTTGATAAATATATGGTCAAGTATAAGTTGTGAGATTTAAAAAAAATGGATATTGCATAGTACATAATTACAAAAAAAAAATAAAAAATTCATCGATTGAACAGGATTAAAAATGCTGAATTTTTTGTGAAAGAGATCGGGCTGGACTTTTTGGAAAGCAAGCTGAGTTGGGTCGGGCTTCGTCCCAAAATATTAGATTTGTTTAAGGCCCATGGCTCATCGGGTTAATATCCGGGGTTTTCAAAATTATATATTAATATTTTTTTAATTTATATATTTTTTCATATTCTTTAAAAATCGGGCTTTTTTGGACTATTTTCAGAATTTTCAAAAAACATGGCTTAATCCGAGATTTATTCAGACTTAATCCGGGCTTTCGAAAAAATAGGATTTTTTAAAATCCAGGCTTAAATCTAGATTTTTTGGATTTTGGGCCGAACCGGATTTTAGCAAAAATTAGTAGACCTATTTAAGGCCCGCGGGCCGGCCCTGTTCTGCCTACAAGCATTTTGGCCGTGAGTTCTCAAAACTAGTCTAGTTTATTTTATTTTTTAAAAAAATAAGATATTATTTTTTGGATCAAATATATTATAAAATTGCATTAACTATTAATAATGACCATTTATACTATTAATAATGACCATTAAGACTATTTTTGAATATAAATTATGATAATATTGAAAAATACAAGGTTTAATAATAGAATTGTAAATTTTATGAAACAAATAATTGAATGATATTAAAAAAATTATGATTCTTTCATAACATGATTTTTTATAATATATTAAGCACAATCCAAACAAACAACACAACCAATCTTCGTCGTTGCTCTATCTCCAATACAACAACTACACACACAAGAACAATCCGAACAAACAACATAACCGATCTTCGTCGTGTTGTGCGGACAGAATATATATCAAAAACAGGAACACCAAGAACAACTCAGAGTTATGTGTGTTGTGTTGTACTACAACTTCAGTTGATGTTATTTACAAATACAAACTGATGCCTTATTTATAGGCTCCAAGAATTAATACTAACATCATGCATTACATCACATGTATAGCCTACTATATTGACTAGCCTACAATTGTTGAACTCTTTGTTAAACATGCAGCCCACCTTGCTATTGCTACCAACCCAACTGCCTAGCATGACTTTATAGAAGAATGAGCCAGAAAACCAACAATCTCCACCTTGGCGAAACTTCCCTAAACAGTGCTGCCTCCAAAACGCCATATGCGCTCTAAGTTCGAGAGATGTTGATCAAGATCATACAATGATGAAACTTGATCCCAGAAACGACTTTTGTAAGCATGTCTGCAGGATTATCTGCAGTGCTTACCTTCTAAAGTAGTACATTACCATCTTCGATAATTTCTCGAACAAAATGATAACGAACATCGATGTGCTTTGTGCGGGCATGATGGACCTGATTCTTTGCCAAACAAATAGCACTCTGACTGTCACAGAAAATCTCCACCTTTTTCTGAACAATACCTAAATCCTTGGTCAATCCGAGAAGCCAGATAGCTTCTTTAAATGCTTCAGTTACAGCCATATATTCCGCCTCCGTTGTAGACAGAGCTACAGTAGATTGTAGTATCGATCTCCAGCAAATTGGCCCTCCTGCCATAGTAAATACATAACCAGTTGTTGATCGACGTTTATCTAAATCTCCAGCGAAATCAGAATCTACATATCCGACCAAGTGATTTCCGCCCGTCTTATTTCTTTCAAATTTTAAGCCAACATCTACAGTACCATAGATGTATCTTAAAATCCACTTCACGGCTTGCCAATGTACTTTTCCGGGATTGTTCATGTAACGACTTACCATACTAACGGCATGTGAAATATCAGGTCTGGTGCATACCATTGCATACATCAGCGCGCCAATAGCATTTGCGTACGGAATGCACTCCATTTTCTTTTTCTCATCATTGGTGCTGGGTGACAACTTTGAACTTAACTGAAAATTAGGAGCAAGCGGTGTACTAACGGATTTGGTATTTTCATCCATACCAAACCTTTTCAGCACCTTCTTTAAATATTGAGTTTGTGATAAACTCACTGTGCTTGCTGCTCTATCTCTCGTGATCTCCATGCCAAGAATTTTCTTTGCTTCTCCAAGGTCTTTCATTTCAAATTCAGAATTCAACAAGGTCTTCAGTTTAGCGACCTCCACCTTGCTCTTAGATGCAATTAACATATCATCAACATATAAGAGTAGATAAATGAATGTACCGTCTTGGAGTTTCCGAAAATATACACAATGATCAAATTGACTGCGGGTGTACTTGTGCTCCCGAATGAAGCTATCAAAACGCTTATACCACTGCCGTGGTGATTGTTTTAAATCATACAATGACTTGCTCAGCTTGCAAGCCCATTTCTCACATCCAGGAACGTTGAAACCATCTGGTTGAGTCATGTAGATTTCTTCGTTCAAAGTACCATGTAGAAATGCGGTTTTGACATTCATTTGAGCTAATTCGAGATCATATTGTGCCACCAATGCTAGCAAAATTCGAATAGATGAATGCTTAACAACAGGTGAAAATACCTCATTGTAATCTATTCCCTCCTTTTACGCATATCCTTTTGCTACTAGTCTTGCTTTGTATCTGATGTTATCTTCACCAGGCAGTCCTTCCTTTTTAGCATAGACCCATTTGCAGCCGATTGTTTTCTTTCCTTTGGGAATCTGGACCAAATCCCAAGTCTTATTCTGGTGTAAAGATTTCATTTCTTCATCCATTGCCATTTTCCACTTTACACTATCAGCACTTTGTACAGCTTCTCTATAAGTACATGGAACATCATCATCAATTATAGGAAGTGCAAATGCTACCAAATTTGAGTACTTGGCTAGTTTCCTGATCTCCCTTCTCGGTCGAGTAGTGGCAATGCTTTCAGGTTGAATCGATGGTGATGGCAAAGGAATCTCCGCCTCCTCTAAGATGTCATCTTGAACATCATCTTCATCTTCACCATGATCAACAATCGGTGCAATATTATGCGAATCTTCTGGTGCCTCAAGCACTACCTTGGAAATGCTATTTGGACTTACATTTTCAATCTCCGAAGGTGTTTGTATCAACATGACAGATTCGTCAAATGTGACATCCCGGCTTAACACGATTTTCTTTGATTCGTCACTCCAAAGACGAAATCCTTTAACTCCTCCGCTTAAACCCAAGAAAATAGATTTCTTTGCTCTAGGGTCTAGTTTAGATTCTTTGACATGATAATATGCGGGACATCCAAAAATTCGTAAAGAATCATAATCTGAAACAGGTTCATCGGACCATACCTCCTTAGGAGTTTTTCCATATAACGCAGATGCAGGTAGTCTGTTGCTAATATGAGTTGCATATGATAAAGCTTCTGCCCAGAATGATTTGCCCAATCCAGAATGAGATAACATACATCGGACTTTTTCAACCAAAGTACGATTCATCCGTTCTGCCACTCCATTTTGTTGCGGCGTACCAGGAACTGAAAAATGTCGGACTATGCCCTCATCTTGACAAACTTTGAGGAACGGATCAGATTTGTACTCTCCTCCATTATCGGATCTCAGTCTTTTGATTTTTCTACCGGTTTGAGTTTCAATCAGTATCTTCCATTTAAGAAAGATATCCAGAACTTCATCTTTCTTACTCATGGTGTATACCCAAACATATCTGGAAAAATCATCGATAAATGTTACAAAATATCATTTACCTCCTAATGAAGCATTTCTGGAAGGTCCCCATACGTCCGTGTGGATGTAATCCAAAGTTCCTTTCGTGCGATGAATAGCAGCGCCAAATTTGACTTTTGTTTGCTTTCCCAAAACACAATGCTCACAAAAATCAATCTTCCCGGTCTTGGCACCTTTTAGTAGACCTTGCTTTACTAGGCCCTGCAGAGCCTTCTCTCCAGCATGTCCTAAACGCATGTGCCATAGAAGGGATGAATCAGATGTCTGTTTGTCAGGGCTGCTTGATATAGACACTCTTCCTGTAACCGTACTTCCATCCAGGAAGTAGAGATTTGATTTTTGAGTACCTTTCATTGCAACCAGTGCACCTCGTATAACCTTCAAAACTCCATTTTCAATTGTAACCTTGTAACCATTAGTGTCAAGAACACCTAATGAAATAAGGTTCTTTTTCAAATCAGGTATGTACCTCACATTTGTAAGTCGTCGGATAGTACCATCATGCATCTTCAAACGAATTGTTCCAGTTCCTTTTGTTTGACATGCATTATTGTTACCCATAAGCACGACTCCTCCATCAATCTTTTCAAAATTTGAGAACCAATCTCTATTAGGATACATATGATATGAACATCCAGAATCAAGTATCCATTTGTCTGAATATGTGTCTGATAATGAGATTAAAAAGGCGGCATCTTCTTCTTCAGGATTTTGTGCAACATTAGCAGCTGGCTTGTCCTTGTTTGGACAATCTTTCTTCAAGTGCCCTTTCTGGTGACAATATGCACACTCATCTTTCGTAAGACGCCTTCTGGACGACTCTTCTCCCCTGGACTTTGATCTTGATCGCCCCCAATTATTGAGTCCACCAGATTTATTTGATTGCCTGCCTCTTGTTGCAACCAATGCTTCTGATGTTGAGTCTTTGTTCTCATGTTGATCCTTCTTTCTGTATTCATTATTTACCAAAGCATTCGATACATCTATGAACTTAACCTCATCTTTACCATATAACAGAGTTGTGGTTAAATGTTCATAGCTTTCCGGTAAAGAATTCAGCAACAACAAAGCTTTATCCTCATCAATAATTTCAACATCCAGATTTTGGAGATCTGCCAAAATTTTATTGAAATTATTCAAGTGCTCAATCATAGGAGTACCTTTCTTGAACTGGAAACGGAAGAGCTTCTTCTTCAGGTAGAGTCTATTCTCTACGCTCTTTGTCATGAATTTATCCTCTAGCTTTTTCCAGAGATTTGCAGCTATGTTTTCTTTCATGACAAAATATTTCTGATCTTGTCCCAAGCATAGTCGAATTGTGCCACAAGCTTGACGATTGACATAATTCCAATCATCATCGGAATAATCTTTTGGCTTCGACTTTAGGGCAATATCAGACCCTTCTCGAAACAATAGGTCTGATACTTCGCATTGCCACATACCAACGTTATTGGTGCCGTCAAATTTCTCCACCTCAAACTTTGCGTTGGATAACATGGTTCTCCGAACAGAATTTCTAGGACTTTGATGATCACGATTTTGATCATTAGAACCTTCTCCAACTGGTTGTGCATCATGCTTGATCCCTATATCATCTGCCATAACTCTTGAAGGATTAGAGTTCCTGGCAGCAAACTTCAAACTGATACTGACGGAGCTACAGTACCGTATATGTGAACAGTACCGTATAAACAGTACCGTATGAACAGTGTCATATGAACAATGTCATATGAACAGTGCCGTATGAACAGTGTCGTATGAACAGTGTCGTATGAATAATACCGTATGAATAGTGCCGTATGAACAGTGTCATATGAACAGTGTCGTCTTCTCCGACGATGAACAGTAACTCCGCCTGAACAGTGTCGTCTTCTCCGGCGAGCTTAAAAAATTCCGGCAAAATTTTTTTGAACAGAAAAATATAGCAGCTTCAACCAAGCTCTGATACCAATTTGTTGTGCGGACAGAATATATATAAAAAACAGGAACACCAAGAACAACTCAGAGTTATGTGTGTTGTGTTGTACTACAACTTCAGTTGATGTTATTTACAAATACAAACTGATGCCTTATTTTTAGGCTCCAAGAATTAATACTAACATCATGCATTACATCACATGTATAGCCTACTATATTGACTAGCCTACAATTGTTGAACTCTATGTTAAACATGCAGCCCACCTTGCTATTGCTACCAACCCAACTGCCTAGCATGACTTTCCAGAAGAATGAGCCAGAAAACCAACACGTCGTTGCTCCATCTCTAATACTCCCCCTCAAGCCGAGAGGGAGGCTTTGCAAAACCTCTTCAAGCTTGAAACAAATGAATCCCCAAAAACAATTCCTAGCCAAAAGAAATCCCAATGCTGGACTGCTCCTGCACCATCTAAACATCACCTCGTAACCCTCTCGAAATTATGCATAAACATATCTCGACCATGACACCTCAATTTTCAACATCAACTAACAAACGCAGCAAGCATAAACATACGCACACTGCACTTGCCACGACCTACTGCTGCTGCCGGCCACACACCAGCCACCATACCAAGCCCAACTATAAAAACATCCACCTTTCGGTGCAACCATTCACAGCCCCTGCACCTATATACCTGCTGCTACCCGTACTATAACCACCACATTGCCATGATCAATCATCAACAAAACTACTACAAAACAGAGCCCCCCAAGACTATGACTCCCAACTTCAATTAACACTTCAAACAATTCATATACATATACTACTATGAACACCCCCCATTACTTTGCACTTTATGCTACTAATACTCACAACTAACAAGAAAACGCAGTATAGACAAAATTGCTTCAGTCAAATATTACCTGCAACCCAAGTTCGAGCACAAAAATTGCAACCACAACTACCATTTTTACCTTCCTCGTGTAAGCTTGATATAAGTTCCAAGAACACAAGTTTCTTACAAGCCACCTCGTCCTCAATGCATATTTCGGACAAACCCAACAAATATTTTTGATGCCATATTCACCCACTCGCCATCCTTACAATTCAGAACTCAAAACTCGGTTTAGACATTTTGACGAACACCTTGTGAGCAAGAGTAATACGTTCCGGATGAACTCAGAAAAAAAAACAAAGATGAACACCACAAATAAAGATCATTACATGCGGGAGAATGAGCATCGATCCTCTAGAACCGAATTGCTCTTGATACCATGAAGACTTTTATAATTTGTGTATTGATATGTGTTTGTCGATGAACATCAAGATAGAACAATAAGAAGAACACGAGCAAGCTACATAACAAACATTGTATTGATTAATAAGGAGGAGATACAATTGCCGAGAATCCATCTCCAAGAAACTGAAATGACTACACCCTTTTCTTGTCCTGGAAATGAACATCGAAGGAATTAGCTGTTCTACCCTCAACTTCTATTCTATTTCTCCAATATTGATTGATACCGCTTTTGATTGGCCTTTGACAAAGGAGGAATTAGCTGTTCTACTTGTATTTCTCTTATCAAAATAAACTACAAGTTGTCGAGCATAAGTGGGTCTGGATTTCATAGGAGAATTGAGATTATGGTCCTGTTTGGTAACCATAAGTGATCTGAAATAAGCCGTACTTATTTTTGAAAAAAGCTAGGATTTCTAGCTTTTTTCTGAAAAAAGCATTTTTTTTCTTTCAACTTCTGTAATATCAAACATACATTAAATACTTGCATCTAATTTTTTTTTTAAAATGTGAAATTTTTTCCCGAAAATAAGCCCATAAGTACTTATTTTAAGTGTACACAAACTGGGCCTATATTCATATCCTTCTCGAAAATAAATTAAATCTGTTAAAATAAGTTTCATATATACATGTGTATGTATATATTTTAATTGTATGGCTTGTATATTAAAAAAATGATTGGTTAAAATTAGATCTCAATTCTCATTTTGTTTGAGGTTCTCATTCGAGTAAAACCCTATATATTAGTATAAAGTATTGCATGCTTTATTTTTATTTTTTATTAAAAAAAGTTTTATTTGACATTTTTACATAAATTGTGTCTCTCACTTAAAACTAACTAGGAAATTTGCATGTATTACACACACGGGTGAAAATATGAAACATACATTTAATTTTTTTTATTTATTTGGAAATATAAAAATATTATTTAATAAAAATCAAAGTATAAAGGTTGAAAATATTAAGGAACTTTTTATTCAATTTTTATGTTGTTATATTTTTCAAAAATAAGAACTTTTAGGCTTCCATTATATCTATTATATGCCAACATGGGTTTTGACTGTTGAGTCTATTCAGTAAATTACGAATTTGTCCTTAAATTTATATTAATGTTAAAAACTTTGAAGTTGAAAGTAATTGAACCCATGACCTTCCAACACCTATAACTTTATGTTCACGTGTACAACTATTAAACCAAATCACTTTTTTGTGATACATTTTAAGCTCATTCACTGCATTCTCAAATAACCCACTTATTATCAATATTTGTTTTATAATTTATACAGTATAAAAGTTACAACATAATTATACCAATTTGAATAATTTGAATTTTGATAAGAATTAAACCTATGACATTCATATACTCATAAATATATGTTCACGTTTATTTTTATGATTTATTATGGATAAAATCTTTAAAATATTTTTTCTAATATAATAGTAAAAAATGGTAATCGGGGAGAGAAAATATAAATTAACAGATATGATGTCGTCGAAGTTAGAATTAAGAAAGGTACCGAGGTGGCCGAAAATTGCTCAAAAAATCAAAGTGAGGAGGTAGGTGACGAAAAATAAGTGGAAGTATATCTCAAATTGGTAAACGGGCGGAAGTGAAAATAGATCTATAAAATTTATTATAAAACTGTTTTTAAACAAAAACATTTCAATTTCAATTTCACAAGTTTCAAACAAAACTGTTTTACAAAAACAATTTTTTTACGTACCTATTCACCATCACATAAACGACAACCACAAAACAAATGACCTTACAACTACTTTACATAAATGACATAAATTTCAGAGTAACAACACGTACAACGTATAATATTGAAGATATCATTACATCTTTTTGGAATTACTTTAAACATTATTTATACATTTTAAATAATAGCACGCGCATTGCGCGGGCAAAACAATCTAGTATATCTATAAAATTTATTACAATATTTCTCCTTTTTAACAATTATTTCTATATATTAGTCAAATGGTCTTAATATTTTTATTATTAAATTAATACAAAAAATGATAAATGAAGTGTATAACATATTTTTATTCGATATCAGTATAATATTCTATTTTAAGTGTGAAAGGTACTGAGGTGGTCGAAAATTGGTCAAAAAAAATCGAAGTGAGGAACTAGGTGACCGAAAATACGTAGAAGTCTATCTCAAGTAGGTAAACGAGTGGAAGTGAAAATAGATATATAAAAATTTATTACAATATTTCTCAATTTTAACAATTATGTTTATATATTAGTCGAACGGCCAGAATATGTTTATTCTTAAATTAATACAAAAATGATAAATAAAGTGTATAACATAATTTTACTCGATATTAGTATAATATTATAAATTAAGTATATTTGCATTATATCGATTAATCCTATTAGAATCGGGTAATTTATAGATTGACTAATAAAAAAGATTAAAAGATTAAAATATTAAAATAAGAAATAATTTATATATGGGATTTGGATCTAGTAAAAAAATTCAATATGGTTTTGATATCTTGAATCTCTCCCACTACATTTTTGTAGCATTTTCATAATATGCTAATGTTATTAATTTCATACAAAATGAGTTTTACAACTATATACTTAAATAGTAATATACTAATTTCACCCGAGTTTTAAACTCTTATGCGAGTTTCATCCCGGTGTGAGACTAATAAACTCGAAAATTGCTGATATATACAATGTCTTATGATCACGGATGTGGTACGTGTAATTTTTTTATTTTTCGGCTATCATTTTGGTGTTACCTCAAATTAAAATGATATTTCTGAATGCTTCATTATCGTAGTTATGTCTATCTTTTTTTCATAGATTGAATTTTATTATACACGTGAACTTTTACAACATAATTCATTCGATGCATACATTAACATATCTCATTTTATAAACCCGTTATGAGATATGACACTTTAATTTTAGCCACTCATGTATTTGGTTGAATTTGTACATTTCTAAATATGTTTTGTCTTGAAATTTGAGATATTACCTTGAGTTTTTGAAAGTTCACTTATGATAATGGATGGTACAATGTATTTGAAGAAACGATTTTGTTTTGATCAATTTGCTATTGGAATGATACATCTGAAATGACCAAATATCATGATCATAGAAAAACACACATCATATATTTATTTTGGACGTGCACAACTATTAGGATAAATTTGTTGTTCTCCCTGTTTCTGAAATTGATCAGAGAAAAGGATTCAAAATTGGAAATGTTCGCTAAGATTTTCTAAACAGAACTATACAACTCTATTATTTGTATTTTTCCGTCACATTACATTATTTCTTACAAAATTAGAAATAATATAATATTTAATTCTTCCTCTGTCCCAAAATAAATATTCCAACTATTTTTTCACGCATTTCAGTACACCAAGATTATTATGGTAATACCGGACAGTTACAATTAACTCATACCGACTACTTTCAATCACTAATTCTTCTCAAAATGATCAAACACAACTAAAAATATAACTCTTACGGTTCAGAATCTGATAATATTTTGAAAATATAACATATTAGATAGATCGAAATACGTGAAGTAAACTAACACGAAAAAATTCCATGAATTATTATATGGCCTGTGCTTTGCACGGGCTATCATGTTAGTTAAGTTTAAGTTAGTTTATGTAAAATTAAATAATTTTTTATTTCAACTGTAAAAAAATGTATAATAATATTAACTATTTATTGGCGTAAAATATATGTGTGTAGTGCATATATTCTTGCAATCTCATTTGTTCGATCTTAGTATCTCACACAACCCAGGTATCCCCAACACTTCAAACTATTTTATTCTTGTTAATAAAGATTCATTTTAAAAGTAAAATGAATGTACATCTAATACTAGGGCTGAGCATTCGGTCGGTTCGGTCCAGAACCGGACCGAACCGAATAGACCGAAAATCGAAATGTTATTTTTTTTCGGACCGAACCGAACCGAAACAAACCGGAATAATTCGGTTCGGTTCGGTCCGGACCAAAAAAACCGATTTTTTTAAAAAACAAAACCTATATTATAAATAAAGCTAAAATTCATGAAAATAATAATCAATTAATCACCACTATTCCACCAACATAGATATAATTATAATTTACAAATTAGATATTATAATTATATCTTATAAGATATATATAAAATGTATATAATATAAATATAAAAAATGAAAGTATATATTATTCGGACTATTCGGTCTATTCGGTCCGGACCGAAATATTTTTGTAAGAACCGGACCGAACCGATTTTCAATTCGATCTATTCGGTCCGGACAGATGAAACCGAATTTCCACAAAATTAGGACCGAACCGAACCAAATTTGCACGATTCGGTTCGATTTTTCGGTTCCGATTCGGTTTTGCTCAGCCCTATCTAATACTGTGAAGTATCGTCACACTAAGCAACTAATGTGATTAATAACTGAAAGAAGAAGCTAGGCACACTTACATAACTTAAAACTAACAACAAATACTATTCCAACTCTAAAATAGTGGTATGTCCAAATTGTGTGTATACAACATCTAGGAATTGTAACTTTGAAAATCACCAACTACTTCATATCATTTGACACATACATATCCTCTATTGTCTTATTATACCAACTTGAACTTCATCAACTGCTAATAAGCATACCAATTTACTCTGAGATGGCCTTAGCACCAAGGACTAAGTACACCTTTTGCTACAAATTTCTTTAAGATTAAGCAATGGTGACCAAATAAAATGTATACTCTCCTAACAGTTTTCTAATAGTAAAATGAGATACACTCAGTAACTACTATCAAACTCTAATAAGTATCGTTGAGCATCTATGAATGGATTACTTGAAAGTATATCGTTTTTTACAAAACCACCTCCTCCGTACTTATAGGTGCATATGCTGTAAAATACAGGAAAAGACATAACTTAAAAAATTGAACTGTTAACAATAAGACAAAATACATAATTTGACACATGAACTTGTCTTTCATTCTTGATTTGTTCCATCAACTGAGTTTTACATATTTAGGTACATGAACTATGTTCCATTTATTTTAAAAGATCATACACCGACAGACTCGTTAACTACACTAACGAAAGCTCCACGTGGAGCTTATTTGGTCTTCTTATTGTGTCCTTACTTTTTGCATAATGAACACGTCATAATTCTTCCATTTGCTCAATTTTCCAATTCTTTAAATCACATTTTTATCCTTTCTTCGGTTCTTTTTTGGCCTTCCTGATTGATTATTGTAAGGTAATGGTAGAATCTCTTCTTTTTCAGTTTTCATCCACTGATCTTGGTCTCTTAATGGGTTCAAAAGATAATTTATACGGTTTAAGAAACATTAGAGCTTCACGATTAACTTGCTGTATCAATTTCATGAAATAGAAAAGTTGAATCAAATGAGAGAAAGTTATGTATCATATGGACTTACGATCAACATTAATAGTGAATTAATTAACTGAAAAAACATTGTTAGATGTATTATTAAGTGAAATACTTGATAACAATAAAAACAATGTAATAGAACCAAAAGAAAAATTAAATACTCTTTACAAATAACATCTTTAAGAATCACCTGAATTCGGCAAATTATTAAAACCCTCCTCATAAACTACATTTGCAGTAAATTATGTTGTACATCATGCGTCACTGAATAAAAATGCACAACCCAGATGGCGAAGTAACACTCGAAAGTTCTACATAAACTTGACTAACTGAAAAAACAGGTTTTTCCATGTAGAGTCCAACCTTGTCCATGACTTTAATTTACTGTCACATCAAAATGGAAATTGTATCCTCTCAAAGGTAAAGGGCGATCATGAATCTTTTTGTAAAATGCCATCTTTATAACAAAACAAAGTTGTATGAAAACTATTAGTGTTTTGATATTTGTAGCATCTAGTAAAAATCTTCCTACCAAACCCACTTTGTTGCCTCTCCTCAATGCTAACAATAAAAATAGCCGACTAACAACGTTAATAATATTAAGACTGCATCAGGAAAATAGTCTTGTTAATCGAGTTCTTAAAATAATTATTTTTATATTTTAAACATTCTTATATTGTACCTAAAAGATTATCATTCTTTAACCATACAAATAAGTAATTGTGACATGATACCTATATTATGCTTCACCAGCACCATCAAATAGGCCATTAGGGATTATTCAAACCACCAAAGGCAGCACCATAATTATGCCCTTGAGTTGTATCTTCATAGCAATGATCAGTAACAATCATGACTAGCTACTCTGAATAAGACCATAGCTTCCAATAATATGAGAAAAGAAAGCTCGTGAGCAGTACTCTGTTAATACACTCTTGTACCAAATAAATGTAAGTAGTGCTTTATTAAATACACCCTTTCACTAAATAAATGTTATAAAATTACATTATAGGAAAGAAAGTACATAAATACAAAATGCTTCATTCAAAATGGTTATGTAAAATTAGAAATTAATTGAACCTATGGAAAAATCTAACACTCTTATTTGTTACCAGCTTGAAGAAGATCAAGACTTGTCCCATTTGTGTTAGATACAATAACTGACATGTTACAGAAAGAATTCGAAGTTAAAAACATGATAAATTATATATGCAAATTTAGAATATGTGGAATTAGTTTGTAAGCACCAATCTATATACAATTAGTGAAATGCCATATACACAAAAAATCCCAAAATAAAACATTATAAAGCGTAATTAATGATTCAAATGTCACGTACATGTACAACATCATTTCGGAGAAACTACTGCTTGTGTATTATTAATCCGCAAAATAAATGCAACAAAAAGCCATGCATAAGAAGTTTCAAATGTCACGTACATGTACAACATTATTTCGGAGCATCAAAATTTTCATAAAATAGTATAGTGTGTATAAACATAATTAACAAGAAGTTTTGAATTGAATCAAACTTTGACCGCAATCTAGAGATGCCAACGCAGATAAATTAAATATGATAACTATAGGTGGAGGAAAAATCAAACTATAAGTGTTAATGATTCTCCAGGATCTCAGTATTCTGCATGTGAAATGTTTGTTAGCACAGTTTATATTATGGTGAATTGAGGACACGGAAACACTTTGTATTATGCCTAACACCTTGTCTGCAAAGCAAAAACAATATTAAGCTGATCAAGGCACCCCGACCTCTTTGTCTAATAATATGTGTTAGCATGTCACAATAATAAACAAAGCATAGACAATGTATCCTCCAGTTTCTTTATCCTTAGTTTTGAGAAATCAGCTTCTTCGATACATCACAACAAACAAATGTAATAATCAAAACACATGTATAAATAAAAACATAAACACTCTAAAATATGGTATTGAGGTGTACTAATTAGGCAAATGGAAAAACTTAAATCACATCTTATATTATGCATCTTGATATGAGCCATATCCAAAGCTGAAAATACAAAATGAAAATTTAATAGCACAAAATAGATAATTTTATTCACACAAATTTAAAATTTTCAATTTTATAATCTTATTATGTCAATTGCAAAAGTTAAGATGAAAATACCTCATTCTTGCGGGACACATAACATGAAATAAAGAATGGAGGGTTGAGTAATCTAGTATCGGTACTTGTTGCGAAGTAATCAAAATCTCTCCTTACATTCTTTTTCAACATCAATGCCTACTGAAAATCAAATAGAATTGAAAAATATAAGAACCCATGTCACAAAATAGCTGATGAAAATGATTAAATAAGATAGAAATATCATGTACAAAAACAAATGAATCTGTATACTCCAAATCCAATATGAAGAAGATTTCATTACAAAGTATGTTAAGTACATACATACTCATGCGGAGATTAAATTAATAAACAAAATCGGAAAAATATCAGATTACAAAGCAGTGTCATGGAAGACTTGAATGCTAAATGAATTGCTATTGAAGTTGAGATATTAACTATTAAATCGATCATCAGTGCTAATTGAAATGCGTGACATTGATTTCAAAATTTAAAATATTAATTATAACTGAAATTAGATACGAAGTCAGCGCGCTATTATGTACCGAACATGTACCAAAAGTAGACTTGGATGAAACTCGTTAGAAATGGGGTTACCCAATTTGCTTAAATGACTAATATAGCAATTATGAGGAACTATGTATTCAAATTTGAGGATAATTTTAGTAATTTGGAAAAACATGCACGACCAGGAATTAAGAATATATTGATATTGATTAATTTGAAGATGAGTATTAGGTGATGTTTGGCTCACCTTAAAATAAGTCGGATAAAAAATTCATATTTTTATAATTTTTTTATACAAGTATTAGATGATGTTTGGCTCACCTTAAAATAAGTCGGGTAAAAATTTCATATTTTATAATTGTTTTATACAAGTATTTAATGTATGTTTGAGATTCCATAAATTACAAAAAAAATCTTTTTTTTCAGAAAAAAACTAGGAATCCTAGCTTATTTCTTAAAATTAGACAACTTTTCTGGAAAATTAACTTAACCAAATACTCCATTACTTTGTGCATATTTGGCTCCTCAGATAAGGAGCATATTTGGGCCAAAAGCCCATTCTAACTTACTAACAGATGTTTGGCATGCTAATAAATATGCACTTGACGATGTGAGAAAGTAGAACATGGGAGACTTTTTATCCGACTTATTTCACGTTTGCGCTTGACCTCGGTGATTCTAATTGTTTTTTGATTGTTTTGTTCATGATTATTTTTCAAACATATCTCATACACCTATTTATATTAATTTAAATTATTATGCAACATAAATTTTGTAACTTTTTAGTTCTATTGTTTGCTTTAATTTAAAATTTTTATTTCAAAATAATGCTTTTACTTTTGAATTTGTTTAAATTTTTAGTTTCTTGTACAAAATAATTTTTAAAGATGAATAATCAATTAACTAATATATCTTTAAAGTAAAAAATATATAAATGCTACATTATTAATTTATAGTTGTTGTGACACGAAATCTAGGTTATCAAATTGCGGCTAGGGTTCATATGTAATTAATGTTAGGGTGCGTGAGCTTCGTGCTTTAATGACTGTTCTTGCGTTCGAGACTAAACAGTCCTCACAAGATGCCTACGTATCTCTATATTGTTAGAGAATCAAGCCAACTTAGTTCTGAGATGAAGGATCAGGTCCTTTATATAGGCTTGGGAAGCCTAGAAATATAGTAGATTTAGGTATGTTGGTGGGCAAGTCACCGTCTTGGAGAAGGTTCTAAACTCCTTCCTTGTAGGAGTCTGTTTCCATGTTGAAATGGGCGCCATGGAGGCTACTTCTAATAAGATAATATCCTTATCTGGCTCCTTCTGTCGAGCTGTTTGTTACCCTCAATATTAATTACGAATTTAATATTGAATTTGGGTTTTGGGCCTCATTAATGGGCTTCGTATATGGACCAAGCTAGGTCTTATTAACGCAATAATAATTGTGTCGTTAGGGCTTACTTTTAGCCCATATCATTTGCCCCCCAACTTCTACGAAAATTGATTAGGTTTTCGTTGAAGTTATAATCGTCTTTTTCGAGACTCGGGGTTTATCTTAGTACACCGGTGTTTCACGAATATCGTCTTGATGTAAAGCGTGGAGCGACCAACGCATTTACGACGATGTCCATCCCTTTTTTCGGGTGAATTGACCCTTAATGGTATTAAATGATGCTAAACGGCACTAAGCAGGCTTAAATGACGTTTAAACAGTGTTAAGCGATGCTAAACGGCGCTAAACGGCACCAAACGACACCAAACGGCGTTAAACAATGCTAAACAGCCTTAAACGACATTTAAATGGTGTTAAACGGCGTTGCATGGCGATTAATGGCGCTAAACTGCGCTAAGCAGTGCCAAACGACACTAAACATCCTTAAACGATGTTGCATGGCGCTTAACGGCGCTAAACGACAATAAACATCCTTAAACAACATTTAAACGGTGTTAAACGGCGTTGCATGGCGCTAAACGGTGTTAAACAACGCTAAACAGTGTTAAATGGCAATAAACATCCTTAAACGACGTTTAAACGGTGTTAAACGGCGTTGCATGACGCTAAACAGTGCTAAAGAGTGCTAAATGATACTAAACGGCACTAAACATCACTAAACGACGTTTAAACTCTGTTAAACGGCGCTAAACGATGCTAAACAGGGCCAAACGGCGCTAAACGGTGATAAACGGTGCTAGACGGCGCTAAATAGTGCTAAACTGCACTAAACAACCTTAAACGACGTTTAAACGGTGTTAAACGGCACTAAATGGTGCTAAACGACAATAAATTGCGTTAATCAGCCTTAAACAACTTTTAAACGGTCTTAAACGACGTTAAATGGCACTAAAATGTGCTAAACGGCACTAAACAGTACTAAAACGGCATTAAATGGCGCAAAATGACTTTAAAACGACGGCCGAGTGACGTTTTTTTCCAAAACGGCCACCGGGGACCAAGGAACAAGGCCAAGGTCTCAGCTAGATCCCTCAAAATGAGCCTCTCGGCTGCTAGCTCACGGTCATGCCCTCTTTGGGTGTTAAACGGTGCAAAACAGTGCAAAACGATGTTAAAACGGCGATCGGGCGACATTTTTTTTCCGAAACGGCCACCGGGGACCAAGGAACAAGGCCAAGTTCTCGGCTAGAGCCCTTAAAATGAGCCACTCAGCTGTTAGCTCTCGGCCATGCCCTCTTTGGGTGTTAAACAGTGCAAAACGGCACTAAACGGCGCAAAATGATGTTAAAACGGCGACCATGTGACTTTTTTTTTTTCGAAACGGCCACCGGGGACCAAGGAACAAGGCCAAGGTCTCGGCTAGAGCCCTCAAAATGAGTCTCTCGGCTGCTAGCTCTTGGCCATGCCCTCTTTGGGTGTTAAACAGTGCAAAAGGACACTAAACGACGCAAAACGACGCTAAAACGGTGACCAGATGACGTTTTTTTCCGAAACGGCCACCGGGGACCAAGGAACAAGGCCAAGGTCTTGGCTAGAGCCCTCAAAATGAGCCTCTCGGATTCTAGCTCTTGGCCATGCCCTCTTTGGGTGTTAAACGGTGCAAAACGACACTACATGACGCTAAAATGACATTAAACGGAGTTAAAAATGGCAGTCAGTCAACCACGTTTTGAACATCAAGGGGGACGTTGGAATGCTGACAACCCCTTAGGAGCTACCACTCGGACAACCCCTCCCAGGTGAGGCTCTCGGCCTCAACCTCTCGATTGAAGCTCTCACGGTGAGGGTCTCGACCATGGGCTTCTCGTGGTGGGTCTCGGCTTGGGCCTCACACGGGGTCTCTCTGCTGCATGGTCTCGACTGGGGGGCTTCTTGTGGAGTCCTTGGCTGGATGGTCTCGGCCAGAGGCTTCCATGAGGAGCTCTCGGCTGGACAGTCTCTGCCAGAGGCTTCTATGGTGAGCTCTCGGCTGGAAGGTCTCGGCCAGAGGCTCCCATGGCGAGCTCTCAGCTGTTATCTCTCGACCAGAGCTTCCATGTGGAGCTCTTGGCTATTCAGTTTCCTTTTTTTTATTTTATTTTAAACATCAAGAAGGATGTTTGAAAGCTGAAAGAGCATTGAGATGTTGCTAAATCATAACTACTCGAATGAAGGTTTCCTTAATTGCCACTTGGCTAAAGTCTCCCGGTTGTCATTATTGTTCAAACATTGAACGTCGAACGTCAGCATTTGAACGTCAAAAACCAGACATTCTTCACTTTACTCTTAGTTTTTGTGACCTTCATGGCTTTAACTTGTTTGCTTAATCCTTGATTCGAATTCATTCGTGCTTGTTGGTCATCATCAACCCTTAACTCTCATTCTAAGATGTAGAAATAATGAAGTCCCTTAGCTCTTGCCCCCCTTGTTTCATATGATGGAGGTCTTGCTTCTCGATTGATTGTGCAAGAAGTTCACTTGCCACTTAGCACTCGACTTTAAGTCTGGTGTGTCTTGGTTGGTTTTCCATTCTAGGATTCCAACCTTCCTCTTATTTTGCCTAGGGAACCTTGGTCAGGTTTCAATTTGACTTACGGCTCTTAATTCAATGCCTTAAATTCAAATGACAAGCTCGATTAGAGACAAACAACCTTGTTGGCCATCAAAGCTTAAATTTGTGTTGAGATTTGAAGTTCAAGGCTTCAATCCTTAGTCTTAGAATATATTCTCCAAATTTTTCTTTGTTTCTATCATAAAGTATTAGCCTTTTTGCTAATCTTCTTGATTTTGCTTTTGATGCTCCGTCAAAATAGATCACTCAATATTCCTTCTGATCGGGCATAGTTTTCATCTTCATTTTTGTTTTCTGGTTCTTTGCCTTCTTGGGTTATTACCTCTTGCCCCTCAACTTCTTGGTTGCTAATGGTACATTCAACCATGAAGTCAGCTAAGGCTTGGGCTTTGATGGTCATCCTAGGCTTAAACTTGATATCAAATTCTTCTAACTTAATTTCCCACTTGATGAGCCTACCACTGGTTTTCGGGCTATGAAGTATGTTTCTTAATGGTTGGTCCATCAGGACTTTAATTTTTTACGCTTAGAATTATGGTCGTACCTTCCTTGTTGCCATTACCAATGCCAAAGCAAATTTCTCGATTGCTGAGTAATTCACTCAGTTCCATGCAACACTTTGCTTACATAATAGAAATGTTTCCGAACCTTGTTTTCCTCATTGATGAGGACGACCCTCAATGCAAGGTTTCAAAGTTAGTTGTCAGACCATCTTGGTTTTATTGGACTCCTTAGTCTTGATCAAGGATGCCCTTGGGTTCCCTCATCCTTGGTTGAGATTCAAGTTTAGTTGTTATCCTTACATGGCTTAAGTGGCCATATGTGGCTTAGTTGTTCATCTCATCTTACATCCATGGTCCTTTATGGACTTGAACTTTAATTCGATTGTATCGTAATCTAACTGTTGATCATTCATGGTCTCTTCTATGCATGTGTTTGTTTTCATTCATATGTTCTTTTATTTTTAGTACTTGGTCATCTTCGACTTACACACATCAGGTGATTGTCACATAAATAAAATCACAAAATAGAATGAAAACAAACTTGCATTAATAACTTAGAATGGGTTCAACCCTTACATAGAGTATTACTTACTATTGTCCTACTTGGAGCAACATGCTTTGCAATGGTTTCATGGAACCTTATTTCTACTTCTACTAGATAAATATGAAGCTAAATCCTAATAGGATAGTTTAAACATAATAAGCTGAGGCATCCATGTCTTCATCACCATAGGCATTCATGTCTTCAATCGGGAGGACCTACCCCCCGACTCCATTAGGCCTTATCGCGGCTATATAAAAGCTCCTAGCCATTTTCTGGTCACCTTTTTATTCTCCTACACCATTCCTGGTTGGAAACTTGATCTTCATATGATAGGTTGAGGCCATAGCCTTAAAAGCGTGGAGACCAATCCTTCCAAGGATGACATTATAGGTTGAGGATGCCTTGACAACCAGGAAGTTTAGCATCTACGTGGCCTCCTTAGGCTCTTGCCCAATTGTCATGGGCAACGGAATTACTTCTTCGACTTTGGATTCCACTCCATTGAATTCGTATATAGGCATGTTTGAAGGAATCAACTGAAAATCATTGTATACCATCTTTAAAAAGGCCTCATGGAACAGAATGTCCACAGAAGCTCCATTGTCTATCAAGACTCGCTTCACCTCTGAATTTCCAATCACAGGAGTTATGACCAACGGGTCATCATGGGGGAACTTTACCCCTTGGAGGTCTGAATCATCAAATCCGATTGTTACCTCGGTTCTTGCACGCTTTAGTGCCTCTCCATCAATGTTTATCACCTCTTTGGCATAAGCCTTTCGAGAGTTCTTGGTTGTCCCAGACGCTGTCGGGCCCCCGAGATCATGTTGATTATTGGCCCTCGGGGCTGTGGATTGCGATCTGTATCATCATCGCTCCTATTATACTCTTTTCCCTGATTGCCACGATCTTCACCCTTAGTGAAGTGGCCCAGCTTCCCTCTACGGATCAAGAACTCGATCTCATCTTTGAGTTGTTTGCAATCATCAGTGTCATGCCCCACATCTTTGTGGAATCTGCAATACTGATTCTTGTTTCTCTTTGAGGGATCACCCCTGAGTGGCTTCGGCCATCGAAAATCCTTATCGTTATCAATTTCCAACAAAATTTGACTCCTGGGAGTGTCCAACCTTGCATACTCAGCAAACCTAGGTGCTAGAGCAGAGTCGGAGTCCTTGCTAGTTCGGGGATGTCCCTAGCATCATACTCATGTTCTGTCTTTCATTTCTTAGAGTTCCCGTTTCCACCACTCATGGTAGAGATCTCTATTTTCCTTATGCTAGCCTCAGCCTTTATGTATTTGCTCGCCCTTTTTTGGAACTCAGTCATGCTCCCAAGGGGATGCTTTGCTAACGACATCTAAAAGAAAGCGTTCAACGTCCCATGTTGCAAGGCTATCATAGCTACCTTGTTTTTAAGACCAGGGATGTTCAATATTTCCTTAGTGAAGCGCTTGAGATAATCCCTTAAATTCTCATTCTCTCCTTGTACCACTTGCATAAGTGATGTAGAGCTCTTCTCATGGACACTTCCACTGATGAATTGGCCGCTAAAAGCCATGCTCAATTCCTTGAAGGAGCCGATTGATTTTGCAGGCAAACATCTATACCATCTTTGAGCCATGCCCGCTAGGGTTTGAAGAAATGCCCTACACTTAAGAGCGTCTTGCAGGTTGCAACAACAATGCATTTGAAAACGTCCTTACATGGTTCGCGGGATCACCCGTTCCATCATAAGCCTTTATGGTAGGCATCTTAAATTTTCTAGAGATGTGAGCTTTCATCACCTCCTCAGTAAACGGGGATGTAGGATCATCAGGATCTCCGGGTTGCATCAAATTTATGGGATCTCCCCTTGGGACCTTTGTCCTTACAACACCTGACCTAGGTCTTTCGGTCCTTCTCTCTCTCCTTGATGGCCTCTCCAAGTCTACGCTGGGAATCTCTCCTGACGTTGGAGGGGGTCGATTGTGATTTTGCCTTTGATGCTCCCTGGCTATATCTTCTTTCAACTTCTGAATCTTGGCTTCATAAGTCTTAATTCTCTCAGAAGATGTCATTGGGGGTCCATCATGGATTCTTCAAGTATGCCTTCCAAGCTCTTTGCTTGCGCGTCGCCTCCTCGGGGTTTCATCTCGACCCTCTGATTCAGAGGAAGAGTCATCAGTATAGGGACAAGAGTAGTCGTGATACCCTTGTCCATGTTTAGGGCCCAAACCCACGATGTAGAGGGGATTGTACGGCTCATGTATTTGGAGGGCATGACCGTTCGATCCCGTGCCTTGAACAGGTGGATAATTTGGTAGCCCATAAATCGGGTTCGTACTTGCGGGGAGCACGGTGGTGGAGATTTGGGCTCCATGAAGTAGGGTGCGACCTCCAAGAGGGGCAACCACCATCTGAAGTTGATTCGTCTCTTGATGATAAGGATTCGCCACCAAGGGCAGCGATCCTTGTGCTTGAGTTTCAATCCCTGGGGAGTCGTCCCTTGGGGTTGAGTAACCAAAGGTTGGGAGCCCGCTCTTGGGAATTCAGACCTTTGTCCCGCGACAACGGATGGATCAGTGGTGGTAATGGTGGTGTCAGTCATGACTGTGTTGTTCTCCGTGTGTTAACCATGGTTGATGTTGTCTTCCCATAGACGGTGCCAAATGTTGTGATACGAAATCTAGGTTATCGAATTGCAGCTAGGGTGCGTGAGCTTCGTGCTTTAATGGTTGTTCTTGCATTCGAGACTAAACGGTCCTCACAAGATGCCTACGTATCTCTGTATTGTTAGAGAATCAAGCCAACATAGTTCTAAGATGAAGGGTCAAGTCTTGGGAAGCCTAGAATTAGAGTAGATTTAGGTATCTTGGTGGGCAAGCCACCGCCTTGGAGAAGGTTCTAGACTCCTTCCTTGTAGGAGTCTGTTTCCATGTTGAAATAGGCGCCTTGGAGGCTACTCCTAATAAGATAATATCCTTATCTTACTACTATCGCTGAGCTGTTTGTCACCCTCAATATTAATTACGAATTTAATATTGAATTTGGGTTTTGGGTCTCATTAATGGGCTTCGTATCTCGTCCATGTTAGGTCTTATTAATGCAACATTAATTGTGTCGTTAGGACTTACTTTTAGCCCATATCAATAGTGTTAACCAAAAAATTAGTACTTAAATTTAAATATTTTTTTTAATTTATATAAAAATATTTTTTTAAATTATAAGTTTAATTTACCAAACACGTCTCCGACTTATAAGTAAAATTATCAAAACACCTAAATAAATTATAATTAAAAATTGGGTCCCGTTAACAACAGCCCTTAGGGCTATGGTTTAGCATTAATGTAAATGAATAAATTCATTTAATATATCAATCTTAAACTTAATACATCAATTTTGCACGAAGCTCAATATAATTATTTAGCAATTTGAGATGTTTTTATTGATGAAAATTAATATGAATGCAGGGGGTCCACTATTATTACTTGGAAAATTAAATTAATGATGCATAGGGATATTGGGAAATTAAAAACAATTAAATACCTAAGAATAAAATTTTAAAATATGAGAGTATTTAATGCTTAAGAACAACCCCTAAGGAACATTTGTCAAACCTGAACAATAATTTATGAATGATTAAAATTATGAATGAATGATAACCTGAATGCTGATGACTGATATTGTTTGATAAATAATTTTTTAAATTTTCTAAATGATGATAATTAATATTTTATCCTTTTAAATAATTAATAAAATTAATCAGAATATATAATTAGACAATATATCTTGTAATTTAAAATGAAACTATAATTAAAATTTGAAAATTGAATAACATTATTCATTCAAAATCAACGAAGATAAATATATATTTTTAAATGAAAGGTTTTCAAAGTGATTTGCACTATAAAAATACTATATTTGAACCATCCAGATAGAATTGGGAGGAAGAATGGTCTAGCTAACGTTCATAGAAATTTGATTCGTCCAAATTTTAAAAACAACACCCAAATAAGCTGAACAGAAATTATAGGATCGTTCAATCCAGATCCTCTCGTTCAGTTACTAGCAAATGGGCACTTAGAGCTGTGGTTAATAATTTTTTTAAAAATTTACTTATGACTTATATATAGGGGTGTGCAAACGGTTCGGTTTATCGAAAATCGAACCGAAATATTTCGGTTCGGTTACCGAACCGAAATATTTCGGTTATTATTTCGGTACTAACTTTTCTGTCTATTCGGTAGTTCGGTTATT
Source organism: Heracleum sosnowskyi (assembly GCA_030848705.1). NCBI lineage: Eukaryota > Viridiplantae > Streptophyta > Magnoliopsida > Apiales > Apiaceae > Heracleum > Heracleum sosnowskyi. Next base: position 225,523 of record JAUIZM010000045.1, on the reverse strand, counting down.
TCGGTTATTTAACCGAATTAACCAAACTATTTATATAATATATATTTAATATTATATATATATATATATATATATATATATATATATATCAATATATCATATTTTATTTTATGTTTATATATTATATCTTAAATATATTAATACCAGGTTTATATATTATATCTTAAATACTAGGTTTATATATTATATCTTAAAATACTATCTTAAATATATTAATACTATGTTTATATATTATATCTTAAATATATACTATCATTCAAAAAAATAAAAAATTTGTAATTTTTCAGCATTTTTCAAAAAAATAAATAAATATATATAATTCGGTAATTTCGGTAGAATAATCGAATTAACCGAAATAAATATTTCGGTTAGGTGTCCAAACTGAAATAAATTCGATTTACTATTCGGTACTGATATTTTCACTTATTCGGTATTCGGTTACCGAAATAAATTTCGGTTCGGTAACCGAATTACTAATTGCTCTTAAGTTTTAACTTACCTACTTTTATGATAGCTCAAACGGGCCCTTTGACAAGCAGGCAGACCCAAATTGACAAAACTACTCTGATTCGGCCCAACAATCGGATACCAGACAAGTCCATCGTAAAGCCCTAAAGCCCATTTTCCTCCGCGCACACACTGACACTACATATACCTAGCTAGGGTTTAATACATTTTGATTTACCTTCGCCGCACTCCCATCACCAAACTACACAGGTATCTCCTAGACTCGTCTCTATCTACAATTCTATGTACACATTCACATTTCTACCCGCATATACATACATGTTTTCATATATTGTTCACTTAAATCTGATTTTTGAATGAATTTTTGTTTGGTCTTTTGGGCTTGTTTATGTTTAATGTAAATTATTTAGAGATGAAAATTGTAGTGATGATTAACATTTTATGAGTTGAACAACTCATAATATGTATTAATTTTTAATCGTTTACGCGTATTGAGGATTTATATAGATTGATAATTCATGTGTGTAGATTTTTTGAATTTTTCATGTTAATTTATTTGTTTGTTGTGTTGAGTGATATTTGGAGATTATTAAAAGATTTTAATTATTATTTTTTGGTGGTTCTGATTTTGATTTGGGTTTTGTGAAATGGTGAAGGTTGAAGAAAAATGTCTCACATGAAGCTTCTTCTTCTCCACACATCACTCTCTGTAAAGAACACACATACACATATAAATCTAAGTTTATATATATGTAGATATTTGTGAATTGCCCAATGATGGAAAATGATATATATTGAGCAGTGATATCTTGTGGTCGATAATCACCTGTTTTTACTCTTTGCCGGAAAAAAGAAAATCACATAAAAAGCACACACTGGGCACTTTGTTTTTAGTTATGGGCGAAGAGTAAACGCTTTTGATGAATCCTATTTGATTATTGCACTGTCGATGATTTACTAATGCTATGAGATCTGAGGGCTTTTGTGTGTAGATTTTTTGAATTTTTCATGTTAATTTATGTGTTTGTTGTGTTGAGTGAAATTTGGAGATTATTAAAAGATTTTAATTATTATTTTTTGGTTGTGCTGATATTGATATGGGTTTTGTGAAATGGTGAAGGTTGAAGAAGAATGTCTCACAAGAAGTTTGAGCATCCCAGGCATGGTTCTCTTGGGTTTCTTCCCAGGAAGAAGGCTGCTCGCCACAGAGGAAAGGGTACGCATTACGTTTGTTTATCGGCTAATCTTTATTTTTAGGGTCAATTCAGCTATTGTAATCCGTAATTATAGAGGTTCAGATAAGTAAGTAATGTAGCTGTTTGCACGTATGAAAACTATTGCGCCCCTTTCTCTTCTGTAATTTATTACTTATAGATGTCCCCGTTGTTTAGGCCGATACAATTTTCTTTTGTATTTATATTTATATGGTGTTTTGTTGTATATGATAATGAACATTTTTTTTATAAATTGTACAGTGAAGGCTTTCCCCAAGGATGACCCAACCAAGCCATGCAAGCTTACTGCCTTTTTGGGTTACAAGGCTGGGATGACCCATATTGTCAGGGAGGTCGAGAAGCCAGGATCAAGTAAGTGCCTGTTTGGCAGAACCTTTTTTGAACTTAAAGTTCATTTAAGTCCATAGGTCCTTAATTTGAAGTGTTTGCCTTGCAACTTATTTCAGTGACTTATGATCTTATAAGTTCATAAGTTGAAAATTTGATAGTCTCAACTTTTTTCCAACATAACTACTTATTTGTACTAGTGCCTAATGTTTTTCATGTAAATTACTTCAAATATAATTATATAAATAGATAATTTATAAGTTATAATTTACAAATAAATAAATAAATAAATTGACTTATAATTTCTGATTTAACAAACACTCTATTGGCTTATAAATTCTGATTTACTTATCACTCATAATCAACTTATTTGCTTAAAATTATAAGTTACTTTTTTTTAAGTTACGCCAAAAGGCCCCTAAGTAACTTGTAGGTCGATGCTTGCTTATTACCCTCTACTACTCTAGTATCATCATGCCACTTGATGCTTGTGTCTTGGACATATTGGTGGCGATGTGGTACAATGGTAGAATCTGATATTTGATTAGTTGTCAACTCCATCTTATTAAAATTGTCTAGTCCTATATATAGTCCATCTGTTTTCACCCTTTTTTGCAAATAACTTGACTTTTTGGGACTTGAATCTTGTGTTCACTATTGGAGTTGATTCATGAAACATACATTTGCTGAGTTTGTTTGTAGGGGACTTCATGAAACCTTGAATTTTTGAAATTTGATTTAGATGGCTGCTACCTTACATGTTTTTTATTAATTACTATGTCGGTTCTATGTAGTTCTTACATTTCTGCAGCTCAGAACAGTGCAACTGAAGTTATTTTTTCGTAAGATGCATAAAACATATATTTAAGGTTCTTGTATGATTGCTTAAAAAAATACTACTTCTTAATTTAGAGCTTCACAAGAAGGAAACCTGAGAGGCTGTGACCATCATTGAGACTCCTCCAATGGTGATTGTTGGTGTGGTGGCATATGTTAAGACCCCTCGTGGCCTCCGTTCCTTGAACACAGTGTGGGCTCAGCATCTGAGTGAGGACATCAAGAGGAGGTTCTACAAGAACTGGTGCAAATCAAAGAAGAAGGCTTTTACCAACTACTCAAGGAAGTATGAAAGTGATGAAGGAAAGAAAGATATCCAATCCCAGTTGGAGAAGATGAAGAAGTATGGGACTGTTATCAGGGTTCTGGCTCACACCCAGGTAAATTGATTCATTTCTAGTTGTCTGTTCTTGGCATTGTAAAGGTGCTACGTGCACACTACAAGTTTGTTTTATACAAATTTGCATCCATCTAATTGTAACCTTTCCTGATGTTTACACAATTCTGAGCTTTTAATCTTTTATCTTTTGGTACTTCATTTCACATTCTATCTATTTGTCTTTCAGATTAGGAAGATGAAAGGCTTGAAACAGAAGAAAGCACACTTGATGGAGATTCAAGTTAATGGTGGAACTATTGCGCAGAAAGTGGACTTTGCTTATGGCTTTTTTGAGAAGCAGGCCCCTATTGATGCTGTTTTCCAGAAGGATGAAATGATTGACATCATCGGAGTCACAAAGGGTAAAGGTTATGAAGGTGGTGTTACTCGTTGGGGTGTCACTCGTCTTCCCCGCAAAACTCATAGGGGTCTGCGAAAGGTTGCTTGTATTGGTGCATGGCATCCAGCCCGTGTTTCATACACTGTTGCTAGGGCTGGTCAGAATGGATATCACCACAGAACAGAAATGAACAAGAAGATATACAAGCTTGGAAAGACGGGGCAGGAGAACCACACCGCAATAACTGAATTTGACACGTTAGTAACTTGTCAAGTCACCAAATTGTGTCAACATTTATTGTTGGAAGAATATATTATATGATAAATTGATATAGTAGAGGGTGTCTGTCTAAATTTTTATTGTAATTTCCGACAGTTTCTTAAATACATGTATGTAATATGTTTGTATCCATCTCTGAACAGGACTGAAAAAGATATTACTCCTATGGGTGGCTTCCCTCATTATGGTGAGGTGAAGGATGACTATTTGCTAATCAAGGGATGCTGTGTTGGTCCAAAGAAAAGGGTTGTTACTCTTCGCCAGTCTCTGCTGACTCAGACATCCCGATTGGCCCTCGAGGAGATCAAGATTAAGTTTATTGACACGTCATCGAAGTTCGGGCATGGTCGCTTCCAGACAAGTGATGAGAAGAAAAAGTTTTACGGGCGACAGAAGGCGGACAAGTGATCATCTCATTGCTCGCCGCATTCAGATGCTTCTAGTTGCTGTCAGTGTTTATTTAAGTACTTTGAATGTTAAAGTTTTGAGGCTACCTTCGAAATCAATGTCTGTTTTATTGAGATTTCATATTTGGAACACTTTTTATAATTGTGGAGCTTGCTGGCTGCCAAGACCTTTGCTCTTGGGATTTTATATTTGGAACAGTTTTTTATAATTGTGAACTTGCTGCCTGTCAAGACCTTTGCTCTTATCAACTGCTGAATCTTACAATCAAAATAAATTTGTCTAGTTCCAATGCTTTGTCAATACAGGGACTATCTGTAATCAGTCTGTGAGTTTGATAATAGAAAGTTGGCATGCTCAGGCCGAACACATGTGATAGAGACCAGCAATTGGCTTGTTGGAAAAGACCTTTGTCATGAGCACTTCTAATAGGGATGTGAAGTTTTTCTCTTAAAGGATGAGAAGGAAGACATTCTAGTCTGAGCACTTCAGATTAACTGATTTTGAAGTGTCGGAGGCACTCCATTGACTTGTTCATCTCTGAATTGCTTCGACATGGTTGGGTGATTGATATCTAGTATAGGTTTAAGATGGTTATATCTTATATTGTTGGATTATCTTGGAGTTCAAAGTGTTCAGTTGACACCCTCCTTATTGGATGATCATAACACATTATACTATCCAGAAATATAAGTTCTTGATTAGTAGAGCATTTTTTTGTTCAAAATACGATATGAAAGTGGATGAATATCCTTAAAGTAATTGTAGAAAATTCTTTGCTATTACAAATTCATGTTTTTTGAGATTTTAGCGTCATTCTTGTACTTCTCTGGACCTTGTTACGAGAGCACTGTGATCGCCTATTTACTATTCTGAGAGAACCCACCGGTGTTGGGAGGGTTGAAGGCAAAGAATCACTCATGTTGAAGACGAAAGATTTTGCTGGAAGTGCAATTTCCATATGTCCGGATCTTGGCAACCTTGAATGTTGACAATAGCGGTTATAACCAAAATTTCACTCGGGTATTTTAGGATGGATTTGGGTCAAACACGGGTCTAATTTGGGGATGTTTTAGAGTAAATTAGGATTTAGTGAGAGTTTGGAGGAAGAGGACGCGCACTCTTGGTTATCAAACAAAGGGGGCGCCCTAAGCATCAAAATAGGAGGTAATGTTTACTTATTGAAGGATTTTTCAAAGAATTATTGAAGAATTCCCTCCTGGGGTATACCAGGAGCTGGGGTATACCAGGAGGGGGATGTCCGTCGCATAAGGGCTTTAGGGGTTTGCTTGGATATAAGGACCTTTCTTAGACACAAAGAGCGCGCCCTATGATGGAAAGATTGGTACTTTTTGGTGTGTGCTTTTGTACCTCTATTTCTGTTATCAATGAGCGCGTCCTCGTTGACGATTTCAGGGTAATCGTGCACTTTGCACCCAAAAGCTCTGGATCATTTGTCCTGCTATCTGGTTCGTACGAAGATGGAGGTTCGTATGAAGAAGACGGATACTATTCTAAAGATCAAAATATGTTCCGAAAGAGATCCATGCTCTTCAGAATCCTCATGGAATTCTGGTCGCCAGCGGACAGCCGCCTGTTCCTCGTCACCAACGCGAAGTTATTCGGGCAGATGTATCTGATGGGTAATGCCATAAATAACTTCGAAGCGAGATTGGATTATGTTGAACAAGAAAGAAGGAGAAGAATTCGACACCATCCCCGCAACCGACAGCGCGCTGGTAAGGCTCCTCAGGTTGAGGGCGCGCCCCGGGGGAGGAAGTGCGGGATAGGAGATTTCAACTAGTGACTCCTCGAAAATTGGAGTATTCTGAGGAAATGGTACCTTATGTTGAACACCCTGATGATGAAGTCCGTGATCAAAGTGTTGGTCCCTTTGGATCATAGTGAATTGCGTTTAACCCGTTTAATGATTACAAAAGGGGTTTAGAAGATTTACCTTAATCGCTACGGCGCAAGCGATTCAAATCCACGATCTTCTATTGTATTCCCTTACTCCCTTGAACGAAGTGTGGCCTTCGATCCTCCAAGGTTTGGCCTCCAAGATCTAGAATTCAGAACTATGAACAATACTGATTCTTGAAGGCATAATGAGTATTTATAGGCTACAATAGGGATCAAGGACAATTGGGTTAGGCCTCCCAATAACATTCTGGGCCTGACCCAATGTTATTAAATATTAATTCACTCCACTAAAGAATTAATATTTGCACTACCTAGCCCAATATCGTAAATTATTTAATCAATTAAATCGGCTCATTTATTATTTGCTTATTAAATTCCCCATGTTTAAAATAGCGCATGCCCATTAATTAAATAAATTACTGATAATTCATTTAATTAATATCTTTTATCCTTGATTATCCACTCAACCTTTATTTAATTATGCCGGAATAAATTCACCTGCAGGGTTTCACATAATTAAATCTTTTTGAGCTTTCAAGGGACATCATTAACCCGAATATTATCAGGACATGGATTCCTTCTATAAATAATATCCACCATGTATATAATTCCATCACCCAAAATATAATGGTATAATTCAAAAGAATTATTTCATATATAAATCAAAGCATGTAAATAATATACACGTGCCAATTAATTATATCTGGATTCAGAACCTAAGCATTAATAATAACATAGAATCTTAGTTCACCTTCTTAATCAGTTTAAGGGAACAATTCTAAATTTGATCCTGTTCAATATACACAAAGTATACTAGTATTATTTATTAGTCAATATAAACTAATCTAAATAATACTACAGCCATACCAGTGGATTGTCCAACACCACCTGTGCTGTGAACCTTATTATATTATATAAACCGTATTTAAAAATGTAATATTCTGTATCCCATTTGATACTAGATTGTCCACAATATATAATATTAGACAACATGTAAACATTCAAATGATTTTCAATAAAACTGGCCATAAATAAATGTATATACTTCAAATAAATATTTTCAGTATACCCCAACAATCTCCCACTTATACTCAAAATATCCTAAGAGTATATCAGTGTTTATTTAATCCACTATTACTCACAAAACTACTTTATAACCAAACATCTGACTCCTATCTTTCTGGAAATCTTAATCGGTATACCCTGCAGGAAACAAATCTGAGGCCTTGTAAATTAACATATACTCCTTAGTCATTCTCAGGTACTTGAGTATCTGTTTTTTTACTGCACTCTAATTTCCTGAACTGGGTTCGAATGATATCTACTAACTCTGCCCACTGCAAAGCAGATATCATGCCTCGTACATAACATAACATACATTAAGCTTCCACATGCCCACGCATAGGGAACTGCTTTTACACTCTCTATCTCCTTAAGTGTCGACGGACACTGCTCCTTTGATAGAGCAACTCCTTTCTTGAAAGGTAAGAAACCCCTCTTGGAGTTTTGCATGTTTAAAACGAGCCAATACCTCTTCAATTTTAGGGTTCCTGAGATAAATCCAACATCCTTTTCTTGCGGTCCCTTATCTCTTTGATCCCAAAGATGTATGCCGCTTCACTCCAATCCTTCATTTCTTATTGTTTGAACAACTATGATAACATCTTAACATTGTTTACAATGAGCAAAATGTCATCTACATATAGTACTAGAAAAAACCACTTCATTACCCTCACTTCTCTTATACACGCACGATTCACTTGGACTTTGATCAAATCCATATGACTAGACTGCCTGATCAAAACGAATATTCCAGTCCCTAGAAGTTTGTATAAGTCCATAAATAGACCTCTTAAGCTTACATACCAGATGCTCTTGGCCTTTCTTAATGAATCCTTTTGGTTGCTGCATATAGATGGTTTCCTCAAGACTTCCGTTAAGGAAAGCTGTCTTGACATCCATTTGCCAAATCTCATAATCGAGATGAGCTGCTATAAATAAAATAATCCGGAACGACTTAAGCATAACAACCGGCAAAAAGGTTTCCTCATAATCGATCCCTTCTTTCTGAGTATACCCTTTCGCAGCAAGTCGTGCTTTCCAGGCTTTCACCTTCTTTGTCAGATCCTCTTTTCTTCTTGTAGATCCACCTACATCCAACGGGTTTTACACCTTTGGGTGGTTCCACGAGCTCCCAAACTTGATTGGAATACATAGATTCCATCTCAGATTCAATTATCTTTTACCATAGATCTGCATCTTTATCTAGAATTGCCTCTTCGTATGTCCAGGGATCCTCATCATGTTTACCAGAGACCAAGTCCGAGGACTCTCCCAAAAACATGAATCTATCAGGTTATCGTACAACCCTCCTACTACGACGAGGCACTGGTGCGGTATTAGTGTCAAGTTGTGCATTTACTTATGGCTAATCTACTTGTACTATTGGCCCCTTAGAATTTTCTAATCCTCCCACTAATTCCTTTAAAACAATATTACTCATGGGTTTGTGGTTCATTATATAGTCTTCCTCTAAGAATCTAGCATTGGTGCTAACAACGACAATCCGATCCTTAGGACTATAAAATGAATACCCTTTCGTTCCCCTAGGATAGCCTACAAACAACCTTACTTCTATACGAGAACCCAACTTAGTCACGTTCTTGTTCAGCATATGTGCCGGACAACCCCAAATATGAATATGCCTTAGGCTTGGTTTGTCACCAGTCCATAATTCTACCGGAGTCTTAGTAACTGACTTAGAAGGTACTATGTTCAGAAGGTAAGTCGATGTTTCTAAAGCATGTCCCTAAAATGATCTGGGTAAATCTGAATAACTCATCATCGATCTAACACTCTATTAAAGAATTCTGGTTCCTTCTCACTGCTACACCACCCTATTGGGGTGTTCCAGGTGCAACTAATAGGGATGTGATCCCATAATCTGATAAATAATCCCTGAATCCTCCAAGCATGTACCAAGAATAATCATCAATAAAAGTGACAAAATATTCATAACTAGCTCTTGCTTGGATATTCACGGGTCCATATAAATCAGAATGAATCAATTCTAACTCTTCCTCGGCTCTTATTTAGTCATTTTAATTTCCAAGCAGGATTCACAAACTAGAAATGGCTCCACTGCCAACGAGCCTAATGGCCCATCTACTACCAGTCTTTGAATCCTCCTCAAGTTAATATGACCTAATCTTAAGTGCCAAAGATATGTTTGGTTCAATTCAAAAGGTTCGTTTCTTTTACTTGAGCTAGAAGATGTGTTATTCATTACCCTATGTTGCAATGATGGTTAAATAGGATTAATTAAATACAGATTGTCTTGTAACGTACCAAAACATATAATTCGTTTATTCATCATAATTGAAACATTATGATCTAAACAAACATTATAACCATCCAACTCAAGTTCAGAAACTGAAAACAAATTCCTTCTAAAAAGAGTACATTAAGACAATTGTTTAAAACCAAAATCCTACTTAAACCAAAGTAACGACTCCCACTACAACTACTACCACTTTCATAGAATCTCCCATGAACACATACATCTCATCATCTCTAAGTAGCCTGGTTAGCTGGAACCTCTACATAGCGTTACAAACATGGTTAGTGGCTCCTGTATCTACACACCAAGTGCTCGTAGATATAGCCACTATATATGTTTCTGTAACTAGATAAAGAGACATACCGGTATTGTTTGTCTTCTTAGGAATAGGGCAATCCTATTTCCAGTGATCTGACTGCATGCACCTGAAGCACTGGCCCTTAGGCTTTTCCACACCACCTTGAACTCCCACTGCATTAGCAATCTTTCCAGTTTTCATCGCTACTTGCCTAGCAGCCCTAGTCTGTTCTCCAAAAAGTTCCTTGAGATTATAGAGCATATCTGAAGCAGTGGGCATAGCCTGATGCTGATGCTGCAAAACACCTGACATTGCTGCCAGAATGTAACATCGCGACATCTCATCCGCCTTAACCCATCGCTTATAATACTCCTTCTCACTTTCAGGAGCATCTTCAGCAGGCTGATCTGGCTTGGGTTCATAAGTGCAAAATTTGTACTCCTCAGCAGTCAACACTATGTCCAAATTACGTTTCCATTCAATATAGTTTGGTCCGGTAAGTTTGTTATCCTTAAGTATGGTGAATAGTGGATTAAAGCCCATAATGTTCTTATCCTAAGAATCATACATGTAACACATAAGAGGGTTGCACAAATTTAAAGCCTATTGGTTTACTCTAACAATTAGTTAAAATTAGTGCACTAATATTTAAACACCATAAGTATCTGGTACGCCACGATGGGTGGTCATATATACCACTTAAAATCGTTTAAATATTACTTCGGTCCTACTACTAAATAATACGCCACGATGGGTGGTCATGTATATTATTTTCATAGCTAAGTGTATACCATTATCAAATCTTAAATTAATAATAATAAGACCGGGTACTACCATTAAATATTTCAAATCAATAATCGATAATAGGATAATTCCCCGATCGGGGGGAGCATTGTCAAGAGGCGTCACTTAAGACCCCTTTCTAGACAGAATCATCCTTTCTCTCAATATCGAAGATCTATATTTAATCATTGGTACCCTATAAATTAATCGAATTCTATGAAACTTGGTACGCCACGATGGGTGGCATGTATACCTTTCAATATTCGTAATTAAATATTTTAATTGAATTCTATGAAACTTGGTACGCCACGATGGGTGGCATGTATACCTTTCAATATTCGTAATTAATTTTATCTCATTATTGAATTCTATGAAACTTGGTACGCCACGATGGGTGGCATATATACCTTTCAATATTCGTAATTAATTTAGGAAGTTTATTCTAGTAATATCCATAACACTACCCGACACCATAAATCATACGCCACGATGGGTGGCATGATATAATTTATATTCGTCTCGGTGTTAAATTACATACAAACAATAATGGAGACCATGGGATTTAATACCAAATTAATTCCCTCTCCCACTTAGTATTTTAACTTGAGTAATTTTATCTAGATGCATCGCCCTATGTTAATTCTTCGAGGTCCACATGTTATCAAAATAACAATACAAAGAACACATAACATAGCATAGCATACATCTCATGATTAAAGCATAAAAAATTAAATACTATGTCCATGTCATCCGAATTATGTTAAACATGCAATTAACAAATAATTACACACATAATTAATCAACACACATAATTAATTAATTAAAGCAATAATCAAGCAAGTGGAAAATATGTAAAACATATTAAAATACATCCACTATTATGGCCCCATCCAAACTGTAAACCAGAACAAAGCAGCATGGATCGAACTTCAATTTCTGAAAACAGTAAATCGCTGTTTATAGCAGGTAAACGAGGTACATGAATGACTTAGTCAGTCTTGTTCAGATGCCCGTTTCCCTTTCCGAAAAGGTATTTTCGGAAAAAATATCAGCAAGCAGCAGCGAAAGCACTCCTTAATCTCTTGCAGCTCCGTTGATCAAACAATTACATACAATCTGATTAGACTTATTCTATTACAATATTACATAATCTAACTCTAATACAAATTGTATTACAAGATTACAAACCGGAATAGAAATCAAAAACTATCACGATCAACCCTCGTGATTTACAACCACGATAAACCACGTGGAAACCAAAACAAAAATTAACCACGATTAAACCACGTGGGATCCAAACACATAATTAAAATATACATGGCCATAATAGTGGATACTAAACAACCTGCAAAAGATTATTATCCAAGCACACCACTATACATACACAACCAATTTTAATTACGACATGGACGTCATCAAACACAAACACAAGTCCACTAAACCTCAGGCTCTAGATGCCAATTGTTGGTCCCTTTGGATCATAGTGAATTGCGTTTAACCCGTTTAATGATTACAAAGGGGGTTTAGAAGATTTACCTTAATCGCTACGGCGCAAGCGATTCAAATCCACGATCTTCTATTGTATTCCCTTACTCCCTTGAACGAAGTGTGGCCTTCGATCCTCCAAGGTTTGGCCTCCAAGATCTAGAATTCAGAACTATGAACAATGCTGATTCTTGAAGGCATAATGAGTATTTATAGGCTACAATAGGGATCAAGGACAATTGGGTTAGGCCTCCCAATAACATTCTGGCCCTGACCCAATGTTATTAAATATTAATTCACTCCACTAAAGAATTAATATTTGCACTAGCTAGCCCAATACCGTAAATTATTTAATCAATTAAACCGGCTCTTTTATTATTTGCTTATTAAATTTCCAATGTTTAAAATAGCGCATGCCCATTAATTAAATAAATTACTGATAATTCATTTAATTAATATCTTTTATCCTTGATTATCCACTCAACCTTTATTTAATTATGCCGGAATAAATCCACCTGCAGGGTTTCACATAATTAAATCTTTTTGAGCTTTCAAGGGAACATCATTAACCCGAATATTATCAGGACATGGATTCCTTCTATAAATAATATCCACCATGTATATAATTCCATCATCTAAAATATAATGATATAATTCAAAAGAATTATTTCATATATAAATCAAAGCATGTAAATAATATACACGTGTCAATTAATTATATCTGGATTCAGAACCTAAGCATTAATAATAACATAGAATCTTAGTTCACCTTCTTAATCAATTTAAGGGAACAATTCTAAATTTGATCCTGTTCAATATACACAAAGTATACTAGTATTATTTATTAGTCAATATAAACTAATCTAAATAATACTACAGCCATACCAGTGGATTGTCCAACACCACCTATGCTGTGAACCTTATTATATTATATAAACCGTATTTAACAATCTAATATTCTGTATCCCATTTGATACTAGATTGTCCACAATATATAATATTAGACAACATGTAAACATTCAAATGATTCTCAATAAAACTGGCCAGAAATAAATGTATATACTTCAAATAAATATTTTCAGTATACCCCAACACAAAGGATGTCTGCTACGCAAGAGAGGGCGCCCCCTCATCCTAATCGCTCAGGGCGCCCCCCAAGTGAAATCCTAAGAGATGAAGAGAGGATAACTAGGGAAGAGAGGGATTTGGCCAGTCTGAAGGAATGCCTGGGGATCAGACTCAGTGATGATGATTTGAGAATGGTCATTCTTGAGCAAAAAAAGGAGAAGTGTAAAGCAAAATGTAACGATACATGTAATAGAGGTAAACATAACTCAACACCATAGAAAAACAGTAACAATATTAATACCGTAGCCATAGGAATCCAAGTAGTTACAATACAAGTAAACACATATTCTGTGTTAGTACAAAGGGATTCCAGTGGAAGACATTGATTATTTATAATCAATGTAGAAGCACATTATTTAAGTTACAGATGTACAAAGCCAATCAGATGATACAAGGACAAAATAATCGAGAACTATGTTAGGTACTTGTGAACCAGACCAGTGCACGAAGTATCAACAACAGGGAAGGATTGTTTAAGTTCAAGCGAAGGAAATGGCAACGTACAACTCACAGAGCCACAATTTGAGACGTCAACAAGTTGAAGTATGTAAATGCAAAATTAAGTAAACTTAGATGACCTAATTCACTAGACTCAGTTGTCTAATGACAAGACTCGGTTGTCTAATATTTTATATTAGACTCGGTTGATTTAAATAGAAAACTAATGCTAGATTCGGTTGTGGAAAGAGAAAATCATGCTTGACTCGGTTCTACAATTTAAGAAAGAGAAACAACTAGACTCGGTTCTTGCAAATAAGGTAGACTCGGTTTAGCATTTCAAATGCTAGACTCGGTTAGCATTTCTACCTAGACTCGGTTGTATTCAACAAGTGGATTCGGTTTTGATCTTATCCTAATTGAAGATAATAGACTCGGTCTTGAAAAGGAGATCAAGTGGAACAACTATCATTGATTAATTGACTGATTGATTGATTGATTGATGCAAGTGGAAGCATAAAGAAATATACTCGGTTCTACTTTGATCCTAGACGAGGTTCAATCAAGTGGGATACAACAGAGTCTGTGAGTAATTCGGTTGATACATATCAATTGGTTAACCGAATCTGTAATAGAAATAAAGTGTAAGCCTACACATTGATTGCCTATAAATATGGCATTAGGTAGTAGTAGTTCAAAGCAGTTCAAAACAACGGAGCTGACACTACCTCTCTCAAACAAACACTCAACCAAACAGAGAAGCATAACCTTAGCCAACATACAAAGCTTAGTTGTTTAGTTGTTTTTATTTGTACGAGATCAAAGCAGCCAATACTTTTAGTATTGGAGTGTAGCACCCTCGAGGTTTATATATCAAAATATATTCCCCGAACTCTTGTCTTTTTATTGGCTTTTTAGCAAATTGATTTATCCGCAGACAAAGTCGAAATATTTGGTATATCGTATTCAACCCCCCTTCTACGATATCCAGGGACTAACAATTGGTATCAAGAGCTAGCGATTGACATACATATCAGGTCCATATTTTTCGCATCAATCTTTTGAATTAATTTCTCTTTTGAAAATCTTCAGAATTGATTAACTTTTGGAAATCTTCATTATCTTTGAACTCTCCAAAATTTTAATTAATCTGAACTCTTCAAAATTTTAATTAATTTGAACTTGCATATTTTTTTCGAATTAATTAACTTTTGGAAATCTTCATTATCTTTGAACTCTCCAAAATCTTAATTAACTAGATTAAATCTTAAACTTGATTTTTCATTTTTCCTTGAATTAATTAACTTTTGAAAATCTTCAGTTTTCTGAACTCTTCAAATTTTAATTAATTTAATTAAAAATAAACACCATGAGTTCGCAAAGGATTAGTAGCATCAAAGTACCTCAGTTTGATAGAGACTACTATAATCTATGGAAGAAGAAGATGACCTTGTTCATAAAAGCTGCAAACCCTCTGTACATGGGTATCTTACTAAACGGTCCATTTGTTCCAACAAAACCGTTTGAAGAGACAGTTGCAAAGGAAGGAGCAAGGGTTCCAGCAGGCACAATTCCTAAACCACTAGCTGAATATACAGATGCTGAAAAGGAGATAGTGGCTTTAGACGATAGCTTGCAACTGATAATAGTTGATTCATTGGATTCCACAATGAGCCACCAAATCTTGAACTGTGAAAGTGGCAAGCATATGTGGGATTCTTTCAAGATGATAATGGAGGGAACTGATGAAGTTAAAGAGAATAGGTTGGACATCCTGACGTCTCAATATGAAGCTTTCAAATCTTTACCTGGAGAAAGCATCACAAGTGTATTTGAAAGATACAACAAATTGCTCAATGAGTTGAGTATCCAGGGAAAGGTCTATCCAACCAGAGAGACTAACAGGAAGTTCATGCTGACACTGCCCCATCATGTCGAACATAAGGCATCTCCAATCAGGGAACGCGATGATTTTAAAACCATGTCTCTTGAAAAGATTTATGGTAAATTGAGAACCTATGAGATGGAGCAAGAACAACGGGTTATTGTTTATGGCCCCGGGACAGTAGACAGCAAGAATACGGCGCTGCTTAAAACCACAACTTTTGTGGCACAGGAACCTACAAAGCCTGAAGAGAAAAGTGAAACAGTCTTTTCAGCATCAGCAAAGATTATTGAAGTAGAACTAGCTTCAGTAAATCCAGAGGCTGACGAGGATGACTATTACACTAATGAAGAACTTGAAGATCTGGAAGATAGATCCTTAGCGTACTTAGCGGGAAGATTCAGTCACATCAGAATTAAGAGAAATCCGAAGTACAAATTCAGAGGATCATCCAGGTTTTCAAGAGGAGGTTCTTCACCAAACTTTGGGCCAGGATCCAGAAGCAGCAGCAGACCTAACATGATTGACAAGAGCAAAGTGCAGTGCTATAACTGCAAAGAGTTAGGGCATTTCGCCACTGAGTGCCGGAAGCCTAGACAAGCAATGGAAAGGAAGGAATCCTATGGAAAGAAGGATTCTTATAGTGAATTAAAGAAAGAAAATGATCGACTGAAGCAAAAGATGGAGTCGATGATGACTAAGCACAAGGGAAGGGCTTATATTGTAGAGGGAAAAAGCTGGGATGATTCAGACTCGGAAGATGAGGAGGTATGTGCAAATCTTGCTCTAATGGTAAACTCCTCAGAGGCTTCATCATCTCAGGTATCCCCTCTAACTATTATTGATTTAACCAATGCTGAATATAAATCTACTGTTAACGATCTTAGCGTAGAAATGTTTAACATTAACACAAGCTTACTAGCATCTGAGAAAGAAAATGCTAGACTAGTTAATCAGGTTAAAAAGGAACTTTTAAAAACTGAGAGACTAGAGTTTGAGATTGTTACTACGGAAGATCTAAAACAGAAGATAGAATATCTTGAGATAAAGGTTAAAAATAATGATACAATAGAAGCCATTCTTAGAACGCAGATTTCTGACTTAGAAATGAAATTACAAGCGTTTAAGAATTCAGCTAATATTCATAAAGACATCTTAGATAATCAGGTCATCTATCAGATAGTTGGGATTGGTTATGACTATTCTTCTAGTAAAGGAAAAAATGATGTGACCTTTACTAAACCAACTTTATCTGATAAACAAGATGTGCCTCATGTATTAAAAGATGTAGCTAAACCCCTGTACTCTAAAGTCATTTCGAAACCATTGGATGAAACGCTTCTGATCATTAAACAACAATTGCTTGTAGAGGATGAAACTAAGAGGGTAGAGGAACAACTGGAATCACCTAGTAAATATTCCAGTAAAAAGAATAATAGCAGGAATGGTAAAGTAGATGCCTACAAAAAGAATGATCGTGCATTTACTCCCATTGCATCTAGGAAATCCTGTAATAATTGCAATTCTACTCAACATCTTACGCATGTTTGCAATAAGATTAAAGTAGAATCTGTAGGATCATCTAGCATGTATATACCTGTCATACATAATTCTCATATTCCATGTGGTAAAGATGAATGTATGCCATATGCCTTACAAATCATGAATTCATATTTCAAGTTAATGAGTGCATCTGCTAGACCTTGCATTGAAACTAGAAATAACATGAATAGTAAGCAGTTAAGGGAAAAGACTGTGAGTCCTCCTAAAGTTAGGAATGTGACTCCCTCCTCAAAGACCAATGTCAAGAAAGACAAGTTTGTCAGTATTGAGAAGGAAACAGTCAATGAGAAAATTGTGCATGATAAAGTGGTATATCCTGTGAATCGTTCTAAACCTTCAGGACCCAAACATGTTTGGGTACCAAAGAAAACTTAATCAATTTGTGTATGCAGGGCATTACAAGAAATGGAAAAGTTATGTGGATTCTTGATAGTGGCTGTTCAAGACACATGACTGGAGAAAAGTCCCTGCTGACAGATGTGGTTGAGAAGACCGGCCCGATAGTGACCTTTGGAGATAACAGCAAAGGTTTTACAACGGGATATGGTAACTTGGAAACAGGAAATGTTATCATTGAAAGCGTCAATCTTGTGAAAGGATTAAAGCACAACCTTCTCAGTATCAGTCAATTTTGTGACAAGGGATACAAAGTTAAATTCTTGAAGGAAAAGTGTTTGATCTCACACAGGAAGGACAAAAGCCTTACTCTACAAGGAGTACGAAAAGGCAATCTATTCGTAGCCGATTTAAATTCTGCCAGTGATGGAGAAGTTAGATGTTTCTATGGCAAAGCTTCGTCAGAAGAAAGTTGGCTATGGCACAAGAAGCTCTCGCATTTGAATTTCAAAACTATGAACTCTTTGGTAAAGAGGGAATTGGTGAGAGGATTACCACAGATGGAATTCTGCCAGGAAGGACTCTGTGAAGCATGTGAAAAAGGGAAGTCGAAGAAAGCATCACACAGGAGCAAAGACATGTCAAACATTACTGAACCACTACAATTATTACATATGGATTTATTTGGTCCAGTAAATGTTATGTCTGTGTCCGGGAAGCGGTATGCTCTGGTGATTGTCGACGACTTTTCAAAGTACACATGGGTGTTGTTCTTACAAACGAAGGATGAAGCATCTCAATTGATAATCGATCACATCAAGAAGATCGAGTTAGAAGCTAACCTGCCTGTGCGTGTGATTAGATCAGATAATGGAACTGAATTTAAAAATGCAGTTCTAAACGACTTCTGCACACAGAAAGGTATTTCAAGGCAATACTCAGCACCCAGGACTCCACAACAAAATGGAGTGGTAGAAAGGAAGAATCGTACCTTGGTTGAAGCAGCAAGGACTATGCTGAGCGAATCAAAACTTCCTACCTACTTTTGGGCTGAGGCAGTGAATACAGCTTGTTATACTCAGAATCGGACCCTGATTAATAAAGATCATGAAAAGACTCCATATGAGATTATGGCCAACAAGAAGCCAACACTGAAATATTTTCATGTGTTTGGAGGAAAATGCTTTGTATTAAAAGACGGAGAGCATCTGGGAAAGTTCGATGCTAAAGCAGATGAAGGCATTTTTCTAGGCTACTCATTGGAATCTAAGTCATACAGGGTCTATGTGGTTGAAGATAAGAAGGTGATTGAAAGCCTGAATGTAACGTTCGACGACACCAAACTCCCTAGTCTTCTAAAGGAAAAAGACTCCGACATTCTTGAATTTGAAAATATGACGGAGTACAACATAGGAGGTGAAGATGAACCTGTAGTTGTTACTGGGAACAATGGAAACAATGATGATGGTCCAGACTTAAGTACTAATGATGGAGGCAACAGCTCTCAGACTCAAGCTGATCAATCTACTAGCCAGAGTAGAGGATCATCAGATCATACCAGCAACAACTCAGGGGGAGATGAAAGTAATGAGGGATCAACTAGTCAAACTCAACACAATTATGATCAAGGGGAATCATCAAGATCGCAACTGCCAAGACAAAGAGTATGGAATAAAGACCATCCTTTTCATCTGATCATTGGTGATCCAGAAGGTGGAGTAAGAACTAGAAGAGCTACGCAAAATGAATCTTTCTATTCTGGATTTCTGTCAGAATTAGAACCTAAGAAGGTTGAAGAAGCTCTAGAAGATCCAGATTGGGTTATTGCAATGCAAGAAGAACTCAATCAGTTTGAAAGGCAGAAAGTATGGAAGCTTGTACCCAGGCCAAAGAACAGATCAGTAATCGGCACAAGATGGGTATACAGAAACAAGCTCGATGAAGATGGCATTGTTACGAGGAACAAGGCCAGACTGGTTGCTAAAGGTTATTCTCAAGAAGAGGGAATAGACTATGATGAAACATACGCACCAGTTGCTAGACTTGAGGCCATCAGGATGTTTCTGGCATTCGCTGCACATTCCAATTTCAAAGTTTATCAAATGGATGTGAAAAGCGCTTTCCTGAATGGAGAACTAGAAGAAGAAGTATACGTAGAACAGCCCCCAGGCTTCGAAGATCCAGACTTTGCGGATTTATGTACTTTCTTTTTAAAGCTCACTACGGACTCAAACAAGCACCAAGGACATGGTATGACACTCTATCTCTATTTTTACTTGAAAATGGTTTTACGAGAGGTGTCATTGATAAAACTCTGTTTTATAAAATGCATAAAGATAACATGATATTAGTGCAAGTATATGTAGACGATATTATATTTGGTTCTACTAACAATGAGCTATGCAAGAAGTTTGCTAAGCTTAAGCATAGATACGAGATGAGCATGATGGGTGAGTTGTCTTATTTTATTGGACTCCAAGTGGTTCAAAGGCAAGATGGAATATTCATTTGCCAGTCCAAGTACATTCGTGATCTTCTTAAGAAGTACAACATGGATGATTCAACTCCAGCAAGGACTCCCATGCCAACTACCACTAAGCTTGATTTGGACAAAACCGGTAAGAAGGTTGACATCACAAGCTATAGAGGTATGATTGGTTCATTGCTTTATCTCACTGCTAGTAGACCTGACATAATGTTTGCAACATGCTTGTGTGCTAGGTTTCAATCTGACCCTAAGGAATCACATCTTATAGCCGTTAAACGTATTTTTAGATACCTTAAGGGGACCCCCACTCTTGGGATTTGGTACCCTAAAGGTACAGGTTTTAACCTTGTAGGCTATACAGACTCTGATTTTGCAGGTTGTAGGATTGATCGAAAGAGTATTTCAGGAAGTTGTCAGTTTCTAGGACAAAGGTTGATATCCTGGTTTAGCAAGAAACATCACTCAATATCTACCTCGACCGCCGAAGCAGAATATATTGTAGCAGGTAGTTGTTGTGCGTAGATCTTGTGGATGAGAAACCAGCTCAGAGATTACGGCTTGATGTTGGAAAAGATCCCAATCTATTGTGACAACACAAGCGCCATTGCAATCTCGAACAATCCTGTTCAACACTCGAAAACCAAGCACATTGATATCAGATATCACTTTATCAGAGAACATGTCATGAATGGGACGGTAGAATTGCATTTCATACCGTTAGAGGAACAAATAGCAGACATTTTCACCAAACCACTGGACGAAGGTACGTTTTCTAAATTGGTTTGTGAACTTGGCATGTTAAATTTAACTGATTAAACTTCTTTAGTCAGACTTTAAACTGCTATATCTGTTCCTGGTTAATTTACAAGTATAGTAACATGCATACCTTTAGGACTTGTAAATTAATACAGCTAAACCCTCGCATGTTTAGTTGTTTTGTTTTTCCTAGTTTATTTTAGTTAATTTAAAATATGGAACTTAAGCAATTCATTATAATTATCTGCTACGTATTTTAAGTTAAGTAGAATAAATTAGTAGTATAAATATTTTTAACATTTATTAGTTAACAAATATTAGTCCATAATATTTTTGTTAATTAATTTTAGTTGTTAAAATAATTATAAGTAAATATGTTATTTGTTTTTAAAATAAAAATCAGATTCGGTTTATTTATTGAAACCGAGTCTACCAAAAATAAGTTAAATATTAGTATTTTTATAACCGAGTCTACAATTCATTTCTCAGACTCGGTTGTGATTACTTTTTAAATTAGTTTTTAGTTTTTCTGAAACCGAGTCTAGTATTAAAAAGTCAGACTCGGTTGAAGTTTAATATTTTTAAAAAAATTCTCTCTCACAGACTCGGTTGTTACAATCAGTACATATATATATTTAAATCTGTGAGAGACTCGGTTATAACAATGTATATACATTTTATTTTTTGTTTTATTTTACAACCGAATCTAATTCAAATCTTAGACTCGGTTGTTACATGTTTTGTATATATAGATTGTATGTGTGAGACTCGGTTGAGTATTAAAAGTTAGACTCGGTTATGTTATCAAGGCAAGTGATTATTCTTATACTCATCTTCCTCAAAACCGAGTCATTACCTTTAATCTCTCAACTGAAACGCCATTAACACACACGAAGCTCAAGTTTTTTTTAATCGATCATTACAGTAAATCTACTCGGCCAAATTTTGTTATAAAATCATATTTGTGATCCTTGTTTCGTTGTCTTTAATTCTATCCGAATATATTTGTGTTTGGTTAGGTATTAAGAAAAAGGGTTTTTCAAAAATTTGATTTTTAAATCGTAGATCTACAAGTATTTAGTTGGTTAAATTATTTTTCGAAACCGTGATCGTGTTCCAAATTTCTCGTAGAAAAACATACTTAAATTTTATCAATTTTCGAGAAGTTTGATTTTTAGTGTTTTACGGCTCGTTTTTAACTGTAATATCGAATATTTTGTTGATTATATCGAGTAAAATTTTATTTGTTCATTTGTGCAAAATGGCTTATAATTTTAAACTCGAGAATACCAACTCCCTGATTGAATTTAAGTTCAATGCAATGCCCGAGATTTTTAAATCATGGACATTATTTTTGACTAATTATTCAAAAGTTCGGTATGCTCTTACGGTTAAACCTGAAATAAATTATGACATGCTTAGTCATATGTACCTAACTGCTGAAATTTTTAATGAAAATGACATTGTGGGTTTTTCATTTGTTCAAGGCACTAGGATCATCAGGGTGACGGAACAAAATTTAGCTGAAATTTTAAATTTACCAACAGATAATTTTGTTCCTAATCCAACTGATGAAGAACTGTTAGAATTCATCAACAGCATTAACTATCATGAAAATGGAGTTCGTCTCACTATTAACGACATTAGTAGTGTGAAGAAACAGCACTTGACGAAGGGCTGGAATTTCTTTTATCATGTTATGGTGCATGTTTTCTCGGCTAGAGCAGGTACAGGAGGACACAGCAAGTTACCCCACTATGTAACCAAGATCGGGTATGCTGTGGCAAACAATTTAAGTATCAACTTTGGCAAGATTTTGATGAGTCAGTTAGTGATAGCTATGGGAGCAAGAGGGTATAGAAACATTCACACTGGTGATGTCATATGTCACTACCCTAGGTTTCTTCAGCTAATCCTAAATGCAGTGCTGACAAACGAAGAAAATTTAACCTATGCAAATAGCCGCATATGTCAACCATCAAGGGTGTTCAATTTGTTTGCATCACGTCTAAACAATAATGTGAACTATCCTAACAATAGTCCAATTGTGCTAACAAACTTCTTAACTAGATATTTTGCAGATGCAATTTCAGGTAATCCTCAAGGCTTGCAGGCTTTATTAAACAATGAAGGAGGAGAACCTGAAAATCAACAACAAAATGAACCACCTGTCTTACAGCAGGATGAAGAACAAGAAGGTAACATGATTCAGTCATCTCACACAACTGATCCAGTCTCTGGAGAGGTTAGACATGAATCAACAACTCAGGCAACAACAGATACAGGAACTGATCAGGATCAAGTAAGATCCACCGAAGGACATCAGAATTTATTTAATTTTGATATAAATGATTGCTATATTCCAGAGTCCTCAGGTATGGAAACTAATTCTTCTCCTGATCATGATCCATTTAATTTTGATATATCTGATTTGCCTGACGAAAATCTTCAGTTCCAAATCTCATCCCCAAGGATGTTAGGACAAGTCAATGAATCTGAAGACCAACAGATTCATAACACAGACTTAGAGCCAAACACTCAAACAGAACCATCCGACACTCAAAGAACCAGTAAAAGAAAACTTGTTGAGAGTGAGGGAGAAAGTGCCAAAGATGCACTAAAGGATGTTTCTGAGGAAAACCCAGTAGCTCTGCCTCCCACAAAGATGTTAAGAATTGAACCTGAGGCATCTACTAACCCCCATGTCTCTTCCCAAAAAGATACAATGGTTGAACAGGCAAATATACAGTCCCTAGTGTCCGTCTCTCAACAGACTGATACTATTGAAATTGACCCGTATGCCAGGGTATCTGAAAGAGTGTCACCACCTCAAACACAAAACATTCATATGCACAGTGAGGTTGCACACACTCAGGGGGAATTGACAGCTGCACACATTCTATCTACCATGTCAGGGCTAGATACGAGTGTGATAGGTTCTTTAATGAACCAAGTGCCTTCACAGGCATCAGAGGGAAAATTTGATTCATTGCCAATTTCAGAATCATTTTCTCCCCTCCCAGAAGGAACATTTCTGGCTCCCATTAGGGATTTTTCACTCACAGCTTCTGCTGGAGAAAGTGAAAGGCAACTTGGACAGTTCATCACTGAAGCAATTCAGACTACAAATCCAAATGATTTGATGAACTTGTCTGAGGAAGGGGATTTGCGAAACCCCATTGCACCACCAGTGACCTCTCTAGAAGGGGCTATGGTGATTTCTTATGCAGGTACATCTCAACCAGGAGGCTCAAAAGGAAAGAGTGATACACTACCAGAACGAGTGAGTGACACCCTTACCTTGAAACCAGTGAGTGAACTGAGTGCTCTGAGAGATACACCTGCAGAACGAATAAGTGAGATACCTACCACCCAAACATTACACATAAATGTTTCAAAGACAGAATTTGATGCACTGAAAACAGAAATGAAAAATCTAAAGGCAGAAAATCAGGTCTTAAGGGAAGGTCAACAGCAGCAACAGAAAGAAATTGATGCTCTAAAAGCTCTTGTTTATTCTTTGATGAATGCTCAATCAACCCAAGCTCAACCCATGGAAACTATGGAGGATAACACAATTGAGGGGGAGAAAGAGCAGGAGAAGGAGATTCAAGAAAAAGAGCAAGTACAAAAAGCTGCTGACAAAGGCAAAGGAATTTCACAAGAAGAAGTACAAGTTCAGGGGGAGCAATCCGCTCAAGGAGGAATTCCAGAGTATATACCTGAATTTGTAGAAGGTCAAGCATTCGAAGAAGGAGAAATAGGAGGAGAAGAGTTCCAAGCTACTGATGAGTTAGCTTATATAGATGACTGCCTAATGATCAAAAAGAGAATTGAAGAAGAAGAAGATTTAGAGCGAGTCAGGAAGGAACTTCATGATAATAAAATGGTCAAACAGAGGATGGTGAACCAGGCAAAGATTAGAAGAGAACGACTAGTAGAGGCAAGAACTAAGGTCGGTCCAGAATGGGATGCAGCGAGAGAAGAAATGAGAAAGCCTGAGATTGTGCTTGGCAATAAGGATAACAATGTGCTCAGATTTTTGAACAAGTATAGGTCCCAATTTTCTAATGTTCATGATCATTATGATGCATTAGACAGGGCCATCACATCAGTATCCTTAAGCACTCTCAATCATGGCTGGATGATAAGCGTCTGCATCGATGGGCTACCTAGTGGAACAATTCATGTCACTAGTAAGTTTATTCGAAATCTATCTTTAACAGAGATATTTGTCTTCAAGAACAAGATTATCTCAATAGGCAGAAAACAGAATGAGATCTTGAGAGACATGATGGTTCAGTGGATGAAAGACATCGGAGTTGAAGTGTACAAACATCCAAAGGTCATAAAATATTTTAGAAACAATATGATGCAGAGTATGACTTTGGAAGATGATCATCTATCTAGATGCAGTTTGGAAGTGCTAGAATATTTGGAGGAACAGCTGAGAATCAAGTGTGCTCACAACATAGAAGGAAGAGCAGCTGCTGATTTCCTTTATGCTTACAGACTTAACCAAGCTGTGTCTAGAAATGAAGACATCCAACACATTAACAGAAGAGGTCCATATCCACCATCTGACCTGGAAGAAGACCAAGAAGCTATTGATCCTGAATCTCAAATGGCTGATCAACAGAACATTCCACTTGTTTCGGAAGATCTCAAATCACTCTGGTTCAAGAAGAAGCAAAATGAAGAATTCATGCTTCACTCTCTACAGAACATACAGATGATGCCATCAAGATATATTCAGAGAGCCTTGTTACTTGTCAAAGGATCTCTACACAAAAGAGACAAACTGGTACTCAACCAGTTGCAAGAGTTTATGGACAGGAAGAAGGCTGAAGAGAAAAGGAATGATACTGATAGAGTAACTGATCATCCAGCCCAGGTAATTGTCAACTTGGAAGGTATGAATCTAGTTAGATCTTTCAGGAAAATATCACAGATGAAACACATTCCTTCTCTTCACAAGATCAAGAAGCAATTATCAACACCTCCACCAAGGAATGCTCTAGAAGAGGAAGCTCTAAAAAGAGTAACTGACCGACTTGGCAAACTTAAAGCTCAAGCGAGTCAGCAAGCTGAGAAGAAGTTGGGAGCAGAATCTTCTACTCAAAGCAAGAGGAAATGAATATCTGTTCAGTCTAGATGAACAATCTCTTGTATTTGTTTTTGAATTTATGAAATTTGGAAATGTATATCTAATCCAGAATGCATTAATATTATTTACATTTTTCTTATTGTCAGTTATGTTATCCTCAAGATATATTTGCTTGTCAAACTCTACAATCAAATAGGGGGAGATTGTAAAGCAAAATGTAACGATACATGTAATAGAGGTAAACATAACTCAACACCATAGAAAAACAGTAACAATATTAATACCGTAGCCATAGGAATCCAAGTAGTTACAATACAAGTAAACATGTAATAACCCAGATTTTCGATAGAATTAAAACTTTTCTTATTTACGAATAAGTGCATTAATGAATAGCGATTCTAAGGAACAGTGATTGTAATGAAAGTGTATTGTCAGAATAAATCAATTTGATGGTTGAGGACATAGATAGGAGTAATCTATTGTCCAGGGAATGAGATGGTGAACCCTAGAGGGGAGATGAGCAATGGGTTAGGGTGATAACCCTAATTTCTGGATTTAAGAGAAGAATTCACTTTTTGATGAATAGTACTATTCATACGTGAATAGTAATTTGGATGGATGAATAGTGATTTTGTAAGTTGGAAAACTTTTCACGCCACCCTATGTACGGGACGTGGTATGGATGTTTCGAAGTCATATTAGTAATCCACAGAGGAAATAAGTGTATGTAAAGACGATCGGAATTCAGAAATTCCAATTTTGATTTCAGCATAATATTTGACCGAGCAGTGAATTATATATTATTATATTCAAGAAATGAGATATTAAATTTGAGGAATGGAGGATTTAATATTTTGGAATTTCATTATATTGATTTGAGAATTTAGAATGAAACCACTGAGATAGTGAAACGAGCGTTCAAGAAATCGCTGAAACTTTATAACGAGATTAAGCGATAAATCGAACGAAAAATGGATTATGGATTGAGTTCATATCAAGATTAAATATCCTACATGATCATCAAGAGAATTATATTTGAGGGATTTACAAGAGATAAACCACTGAGACAATCACAGAATTCAATCGGTAAGTCAAACGACTAAAGAACTTTGAACGAAGCCCGAACAAAAAGCCCTAGAGCATGGTAAAGGCCCAAATTTCGGCCCAAGGACTTCATGGAGCTGCAATACAAGTTAATTGAGTGAGTGGCTCTTGGAATTATGAAGGGGCAAGGTTAGAATAGCAATAAAAACCAAGGGGCAAGGCTACACTAGTCATTAAACAAAAAAATGGAGTAATATCTTTGCTTAGCCAATGAGACTTTGCCAACACATTAAAGCAAGATGAGATCTGATGTTAAAGAGATAGGATGCAAGTGGATGAGATAAAGTGGATGGACAAACATTATACAAACATGATCCAAAGCAAAAACAAACATCACCACCAAGAACTCCATTCTGCCCAGCAGAACATCAGCTTGGTAAAATGGCCATAGCGCCTTCATTTCTCACTGGAATCATGCATTCTATAGCTTGTTGGAAAGGTATTGAGATGCTCTACAACTCTTCTTTAGGATCCTCGTCCAGAAAAGCAAGGTAAGGACCTCCTTTATCCAGTTCTTTTAGATGATGAATAGTAACTCCGAATTGCTAACTTGGTTTTCTTGATTTCTTTGGATGATCTAAGCTAGATCAAGGCTATATAAGGGCTATACAAGGTTTAGTAAGCTCCTACACACATCAAGGAAGGTAATCATCTTGTCAAACCCTAGCCCTTAATTTGAGTTTTGATGGTTTAGATGAGATATAGAGATTGTATGCATGATTTAGAGCATGTATGTTGTGTGAATGTTATGAAAATAGAAAAATATGATTTAGAGCACCAAACCTAGTCTAGGCAGTGGTGATGATGATGAATAGTGTCCATGAGTGTTGGTGGTAGATTGAATGATTATTTGGAGGGTTTTAATTTTGGAAATATCCGAGTTATAGCCGTCGTAATGGCGAAATTTCCTTGACCCTTAAAAACCGTGCATAACAGTAGAGGTAATCTTCTGACCTTACTGAGTATATGACATGTATTCGAGGACCTCGAGTCATAGATCGTTTTGGCGCAAGAATCGTAGCATTCTGACTTACGGTTTAGGCGTTATGGTAAAATTCGTAAAAGCGGTTCGTAACCGTAAGCATGAGTTCGTAACTTCAATTGAACCCCTTTAAAATGAGATATTCGGTTACGAATCTTGGTAATTAAATACTAGAGGTCATAATGAAGATATGAGAGAAGACCTCGTGTCAAAAAGATTATTTTTGGATTTTATAAAAATGTTTGAATCAAGGTTAAGTGCGAAGGAACCCCTTAGAGGAGCACATGATTATAACTTTGTAAACCACTTAGTGAAACGGACGAGCGAGATCCGATTTCTAAAACGAATCTGCGACCTAAGTAATTTTTGATTAACATGGACTTAGTATGAGCCTAAAGCGAGTTAGTAATGCCTTGGTGGTGATTCGCGTACGTGTTTATGCTTTAGATATTAAGTGGATTATCTAGGGGATTAATCGTACGTTTTCTTTTTGACTTTGTCTAGATTGCCCGACATCGTCACGAGCCCCTACCACTTCTCGAGCACCAGGCAAGTTTCCTATTTCGATACTTTGAAGTATTGACTATATACTGCTTTTCCATATATAGAATTGCATAGTTTTGCGATATATGCTTATTGTGTAAGTTTGACTTTCGGTTTATATACGAACTTTGAGATAAAGTATTTATAAACCGGTATACCTTGTAGCTCTAGTGATAAGAGCATACTTTTGTTCGACTCTAGACCGGGAGTCAGTATTTAAGATATAGAGATAGTCGTGGAAACCCGGAGGGATTCCAGCGACAGAATACTATGTACTTCGAGGATTATTATTAATAATCATTATTATATTTCCAGAAAGTATTTATTACTGGGAAATGAATTGGGAATTGGCTTATAAGCTAGATATGGGGATATCAGTTATAAGCCGGACTTTATTATTACCCATAATAAAGGGTGTATATGTCGTATCTTTTGTAAAAGACCGGGAGTCGGTATTTCATATACTTTTGGAGATATATTTTCATAATATATCGAATAAATATTATTGAGTACAATGAATATTATTTTGAATATTCATTAAGAGTTTATTTATTTAAATGAATATTATTTTGAATATTCATTTAAAGATTATTTATTTTAATGAATATTATTTTCGAATATTCATTTGAGAATTTCTGATTTAGTGAATATTACTTTTGAATATTCACTTAAATACTATTTATTTAAATGAATATTATTTTGAATATTCATTTAAAGATTATTTACTTTAATGAATATTATTTTCCAATATTCATTTAAGAATTATTTATTTAGTGAATATTACTTTTGAATATTCACTTAAATACTATTTATTTAAATGAATATTATTTTGAATATTCATTTAAAGATTATTTATTTAAATGAATATTATTTTCGAATATTCATTTGAGAATTTCTGATTTAGTGAATATTAGTTTTGAATATTCACTTAAATACTATTTATTTAAATGAATATTATTTTGAATATTCATTTAAAGATTATTTATAGTACTGAATATTATTTTCAAATATTCATTTGAGGATTATTTATTAAGTGAATATTACTTTTTGAATATTCATTTAATTACTATTTATTAATGAATATTATTTTCAAATATTCATTTAAAGGTTATTTAATTAGTAAATACTTATTTATTTAATAAATATTCTTCGAATATTTATTAAATACTTTTAATTAGTTTTAAAAATAGTTTATCTTATTTAAAATTTATCTTTGACCTTCAATAATTCTGAAGGAGATTTCTGAAGCTTTATTAAAGCTATATTACCAAGGAGAGGTTCCCCAAATCCTATTTCTTCATTTAAATCTATCTTTTAAGAAGATTTAAATATTCGCTCAAACTTTCAAAGCATAGGGCACCTTACTTGGAAGCTGTTATTTGTAATTGACTCCCCGGTCATAACTCTTTAAAAGAAACTCATCTCTCATTCGCAGTGCAATGACTGCAAGTCAAAAATGATTTTATTACTTCTTCAACTGTTCGAGAAGTAATCTGGGTATCAAGTTTGAAATCCATTAACAAGCATTGCTTGGGAAATATTGGTGGACTCCCCTTTCCAACCTGATACGGCTTCTTTGTGAAGTCCTATTAACAAGTGTTAAACTTGGGGAAAGGAGGACAAGCTTTACGTTTCAGAGTCATGGATACTGTTCGAACTAGGAGTACTGTGTAAGAGGCTGTGGGACAGTCCATCCTTTATACAGGGTCCGAGTGGCGCCGGTCCCGTCTATGCCCAACCGTTGGCCGGGAGATCTGGAATATGGGGGGTACCCATGCTTTCTTCCTTCTACATGTAGAGAAACAAATTCTGAGAGGCACAACCTGTGACTGATCATCATAAGGGTGTGGCTTCTGCGCGACGTACTCCGGTATTAGTTCAATCATCCAATTTGGATATTTTCTGCAACATGGATCAGGAAACATAATGGTCATGTTGGCAGGGTTTTGAAAAGTGTTTAAAAAGGTTATATTGAATCACCTTGTCACTTCATCTTTTATATGACTCTGTGATTACCTTACATAACGGGGGTTATGGTAAGGGGTTGGTTTATATTGAATCACCTTGTCACTTCATCTTTTTTATGACTCTGTGATTGCCTTACATAACGGGGTTTATGGTAAGGGGTTGGTTTATATTAAATCACCTTATAACTTCATCTTTAAGTTATATGTTGATACTCTGCTTATACTTATATAGCAGATATTTCTTTCCTACAAAAAGGTTATATTGGGTTATTTTGAAACCTCAACTTTTATAATATACTGGAACTTGGTTCAATAGTATAATAAAAGTTTGCAGAGATATTATGAAATGATATTTGGAGTACTACGATAGTACTATTTTTGGAATATATTCCGATGAGGAAATATTTTCGGTAAAGAGATATTTTGACAAATATTGTCTTATACCCGCTTTATTCTGGGTTGAGTCATAGGCATAGTTATGCCATGCTTTCATTACCTTGCTGAGCTATTTGCTCACTCTTGCTATTGTTTTATATATATTATAGAGCAGCGAAGCAGGATGACAAGGGCACCAGTGATCCCGGAGATAATACGAACCAGTCAGATCAGGCTGCAGCTTGTTGAACTTATGTATAGATGTGAGTGGAATGAGAAGATTGTAATCATCCGGATCCTTAGTGGGTAATGTACCATTACTTAGAGATTGTACCAGTATCAGACTTTGTAAAACATTTGGGTATTGTAATAAAAGTTGTTTATTCCGCAGTTATTGTATTGTGTCGTTTCTGAGACTCTAACCTGTGTGTGTGTGTGAGATATATATTGTGGGGTCATAAATAGTTAAATTGTGTACATTGTGAGTAATACAGGTAAGGCAAGGATTAAATGGATCGTGACTACTCTAAATCCCAGACCCCGGATTTGGGGCTGTTACAGAAATGGTATCAGAGAGTTAGGTTACAGTTCTCAGAAACGATAGGAGATTGAGTCTTACAATACCCTTAAGAATGATAAGAACAACTAGAGCTCCAGTAGAGTTCATAGCAGGGTTAGAAGACATGACCCTGACTGTTTGAGATGAAGCCCAAGAGGGGACTTCTTCTGGGAAACCATGCTTAGGACTTCATGGTTAGTAACCTCGACTCGTATGAGTTGTAGATGGATGGGATTCTGAGATACCAGATCCCGAGGCCTTCGAGTAGGCATTTGATGATGGGCTCCTTGAGATGGACGGAGACCCGATAAAGGAAGATCCATAGGAGGATCTAGAGGAGGACCCATGGTGGGTCAAAGTAAGAATCTTGTAAGAGAACGTGTTGACAAAGATGTGATATGTTAGTTGAGGTCTTATGATAGGACCGGACGAATCCTCAGAGATCAAATAAGTGACAAGATAAGAACTTAGAATCGATTATGATTCACCAAGAGATATGACGAAGAGAATGGAGTAGAGTCTCCAAAAGCAGATGAGGTAGAGGCTGTATAGCCAATACCAGTGGATTAATTCGACTTGAACGAGACCTGTTACTCGTAATCTGTTGCAGTTGCCCTAGGGAGGCAGCATACGTAAGAACTGAGACGTTCGAACTTCGTGTATGATTAAGGGTACTTAGTTACCTTAAACCGTAGAGGCATTACCTTATCTATGGAGTTTAATTTCCCACGATAAGCGATTCCACCAGGGATGGTGTTTACTAAGGAACCAAGGAATTTTGCTACCTCGAACGAGATTGTATAGGTACGTACTATGTACAATGTTATTGTAACACAAATGCGCTAAGACGAGATATATTTCAAGAATCAAGACGGACTAAGGAAGTCTGGGATTGACTTAAATGAAAAGGTTGCAATGCTGCCTGGGGTACGCTTAGGTAACACCCGGGAGTGATACGAGGAGAAGAAAAATGTGGTATAAGGACGGTTATAATAATAATCAGGGGGAAGACTGCAGTTTCTAAACGATCTTCCGGAATACCGCCCGTTCGACATGTGGAATTCGTTGTTGCTATAAGTGACGACGGTATCGAAGCCTTCATATAGAATAGAACGCTTGCTTGCGATGCTTTTGCCTGGTCCGATAGAACTCCCTGCGATTGCAAATATCGATGATTGAATCCGTAGCGATTATTATGAGTCAGCAACGACGTAAGTATCGAACACCTTAGGGTGTGTAGGGAGAATAAAAGCTCCGGAATCGAACGATTACCCAATAGAGGAGCCGACATAAAAGGCATCCGTAGAGACCATGGCAGTACCCTCCCCAGTTGCAAATTACGCTGATTATTCCTAATCTATGGTCTATCTTGACATCTCTCCAAGAGAGAATTGAGAAAGGGAACAATTCCTCTTCGAAGTATTTGATGACCCTTGTGTTAATTCACAATTAGTTTCAATTGTGCCAGAGGCCGTCATAATACCTGCTTATAGGTTTTCAAAGCCCTGGTGAATGATATTATCTAAAACCCCCACTTTCCTTCAATAGTGGGTAATTTAATGGTGATATAGCACCACTTCCGTGTTAAATACCAGTATTCTCTGGTTATTCTTTTCTTTGGAAATCGCACCCTTGGAACCTGTTTACTTTTGATCCAAGGTGTCCATCTGAGAAATTATTTATCAAACGACGATAATTATTAACTCAACTTTGAATTTCTTTCGTACTTCTCAAATTCCACTGAGACGAACAACCCTATACTTATAGGGGCCACAAGGACCGTCTATCTGTGTGATAGAAGTCTGATGGGATGCCATCACTTGTAAGTTGTGAAATACAAGAAGGCTAATTACCTTTAGTAATGTCTTAAATTAAGACACGCGACATTGAGTTCTTATGATCATATTGATCTCTCAGTAAATTCCCTTATTTCAAATAAGGTTACCTTAACAGTCATAACCTTGTAATCACCAGTGTGTGATGTTTTCTTTGATATGGGAGCTATCTTTCCGAAGCTCCATGATTCTTGTTATCTTATTGAATATCAAGGGGAGGCCAACCAGGTCGATTAAGTTAAATTCGCTGATAGGAGTTAGA
The DNA here is from genome assembly GCA_030848705.1 of Heracleum sosnowskyi. NCBI lineage: Eukaryota > Viridiplantae > Streptophyta > Magnoliopsida > Apiales > Apiaceae > Heracleum > Heracleum sosnowskyi. The sequence goes on along the minus strand of JAUIZM010000045.1, from coordinate 192,096 downwards.
TTCGTAACGAAATAGTCAATGACAAGAACGGATCCCTATGACGAATAGAACATGGATGACGTATCAATAGACTTAGTCTATTTTCTCTCTCAAGGATATTATGATAATGAAAGGTTGGTCAATCGATATATGTGGGAGGAATAGCAATGTGTTGTGAAACTCCAATGATAATAGAGTCAGTTAGAACCCACAAAATTCCATGGAACCACTGACCCAGTGGAGGTCAGAGCTTGGCTTAAAAAGATAAAGCAGTCAATTGAGATACTGAGTATTGTAGAGAATCAGAAAACAGTGGTCGACGCCTATCTCCTGAAGGGAGAGGCGAATCACTGGTGAGAATTGTAAGACAAACCTAGAGGTAAAAGGTGTTGTGACTTGGGAGAGATTCAGATTATTGTTTTTAGAGAAATGTTTTCTAAAATATATGAAGATCCAGATGGAAATAAAAAGTTCCTAGAGTTGAAATAAGAAACCATGACTGTGGCAGAGTATGAGGCCAAGTTGGTGGATATAGAAGAAAAACGAGCCTAAAGGTTTCGACTAGAGCTGAAACGATGAATCTAGAATCGCGTGGCGATGTTGGAGTGAAGTTTTGATTGCCCAGAGAAGGGGAGTGGTCCTTTAAAGGACAGAAGCAAATTACGAAATTTCCTACGGTAATATGAACAAATGAGTTGTTATGGGATGGGTGTGTGGCTTATCTAGCTTATATGGTTGATACAAAGAGAAAAGCACCTAGCCAACAATAAATTCCAGCGATTGAAAAGTTTGAGAATGTATCCCAGAGAATCTACCCTGGTTACCACCCAATCGAGAGATTTTCCCTAAAATTGGTACATACAAGTGAGGGACTAGAAATATGAGACCGACACTTTTAATAAGTTTGACTCCCTTCGAGTTGGGAGAAGTTGATATAACAATAGTGATGGGTTGGCTAATACCCAATGAAGCAAACTGATGGTAAAGAAAAGAGAGTAATGATTATGGGATGGAGACAGATTCAGAAATTCTTGAATATAGTTCAGACTGAGAAATTATGATGCCAGAGATATGAGGCTTGATGGTCCCTTATAGTTGATGCTTAGAAAAGAGACCTCAAGTATAAAGGAAATTATAATGATTTTGGGAGGTTGTACAAGGTTTTAATAAGCTACCAGATAACGATCTGGATGGCATGAGCTACCAGATATCGATTTGGATGACATGAGAATGAGTACCGAGTATTCAGAGTATAGTGCTACACCTCCTGTTAGCCCTAGTAAGGGTGAAAAGATTAGCAACTCAGTTACGAAGAGTGTTGGGCAAGAGTATAATAAGACCCAGTATACCACCGTGGTAAGCCTGGTTTTGTGGTAAGAAAGAAAGATGTTAGCACAAGAATGTGCATCGAACCTCGAAGAGTTAAACTAGCTCAACATTGAGAATAGGTACCCTCTTATAGATGGTCGTTGGATCGGTTGGAGGGCGTTGTGTATCTCCAAACTTATTTGAGAATTGGACATCACCAGTTGGGAGTAAATTCGAGGATATACCTAGACTGCGATTCGTACCAGGTATAGACACTCCGAGTTTTCAGTAAGGATATTTTGGGTTGACTATTGCACCCGCAACTTTTTATGGAAAGTAGTGAATTGACAATGAGTCGTCTGCGATAGTGTTCGCCCTAAGTATATCGAAATGTTGTATATATAAAGGAAAGGTGCAGAATAAAAAAGGATCAAACATGATCGACTTTCAGGTCTATCAGATAGGAAAATAGGTGTGCTTATGTGTATATGAAGATTATGATTTGTGATAAAAGAATTAAGAGTCCTCGAGCCAGACAACATTCCCCGCAAATAAACTCCCCAAGAGACTCGCCTTTCTTTCAGAAAGAAGAGAGAAGAGATGATATAGAATGACTGAATATAGGAGGTAGATTAGCTTTCTGTAAAATGGTTAGAGAAGAGGCAGGAATACTGGGGGATTGATAGTAGATAACAATGAGATAGCAAGGCCAAAATAGTGATGGCCGACAAGCTCGTTACTAGATGGCAAGAGTTACTCGAATCGATTGCTAGAACACTCGGATTAGTTTCAATAAGAAGTACACCGTCAACAAGTGAGTTGACATTTATACGATGGAATTGGAAAATGGCTAGGATTGCCAAATGATCATGACAGTAAGATACACTACTATTTGAGGAAGGCCAATGTGGTGGCCGATACCCTTAGTAAAACTAAGAAAGAGACGGATTCTGAATGATCAGGAAGTACAGGATGGAAATTTACACGAGACCCATAGTTCGAGATATTATATGCACCAAGATGATACCAAACTGTTTAGAGATTTGAAAGAATGCCATTGACAAGCTAAATGGCATGTTGATGAATGACAAGCAAGTTTATGTTGGTGTATTTTTGTACAAACAAGATAGAGAAAATGAGGATCGATTTGCGTGTTACGAAAAGGTATCCTCGTAGAAGGAATTAACAAGATTGGTAATGAAAGGAAGTTGAGCCCGAGATTCATTGGGCCATCTGAGAATTTAAACGCATCAGAAAGGTGGCCTACGAGCCAGCCTTACTCAAACATGTAGAATGGTAATAACATGGTTCATGTGTATATGCCTCGTCAGTATACTATAGATGCCCGGCATATGATAAGATACGAGCAGTTAGATATATAACTTAGCCTGACTTACAAAGAACAACCTGTGGAAAATCACGGATAGAAAAGTGCAAGTGCTAAGAGATAAGGTTGTCAAGATAGTGAGAAATTTGAAGAAAATCAAGAAGTGGAAGAATCCACCTGAGAAATAGAAAGTGCCATGGGAGAAAGGTAACCCCAGTTGTTCCTAAACTGATTCCGAGGACGGAATCCTTTTATGGAGGGGAGACTGTAATAACCCAGATTTTCGATAGAATTAAAACTTTTCTTATTTACGAATAAGTGCATTAATGAATAGCGATTCTAAGGAACAGTGATTGTAATGAAAGTGTATTGTCAGAATAAATCAATTTGATGGTTGAGGACATAGATAGGAGTAATCTATTGTCCAGGAAATGAGATGGTGAACCCTAGAGGGGAGATGAGCAATGGGTTAGGGTGATAACCCTAATTTCTGGATTTAAGAGAAGAATTCACTTTTTGATGAATAGTACTATTCATACGTGAATAGTAATTTGGATGGATGAATAGTGATTTTGTAAGTTGGAAAACTTTTCACGCCACCCTATGTACGGGACGTGGTATGGATGTTTCGAAGTCATATTAGTAATCCACAGAGGAAATAAGTGTATGTAAAGACGATCGGAATTCAGAAATTCCAATTTTGATTTCAGCATAATATTTGACCGAGCAGTGAATTATATATTATTATATTCAAGAAATGAGATATTAAATTTGAGGAATGGAGGATTTAATATTTTGGAATTTCATTATATTGATTTGAGAATTTAGAATGAAACCACTGAGATAGTGAAACGAGCGTTCAAGAAATCGCTGAAACTTTATAACGAGATTAAGCGATAAATCGAACGAAAAATGGATTATGGATTGAGTTCATATCAAGATTAAATATCCTACATGATCATCAAGAGAATTATATTTGAGGGATTTACAAGAGATAAACCACTGAGACAATCACAGAATTCAATCGGTAAGTCAAACGACTAAAGAACTTTGAACGAAGCCCGAACAAAAAGCCCTAGAGCATGGTAAAGGCCCAAATTTCGGCCCAAGGACTTCATGGAGCTGCAATACAAGTTAATTGAGTGAGTGGCTCTTGGAATTATGAAGGGGCAAGGTTAGAATAGCAATAAAAACCAAGGGGCAAGGCTACACTAGTCATTAAACAAAAAAATGGAGTAATATCTTTGCTTAGCCAATGAGACTTTGCCAACACATTAAAGCAAGATGAGATCTGATGTTAAAGAGATAGGATGCAAGTGGATGAGATAAAGTGGATGGACAAACATTATACAAACATGATCCAAAGCAAAAACAAACATCACCACCAAGAACTCCATTCTGCCCAGCAGAACATCAGCTTGGTAAAATGGCCATAGCGCCTTCATTTCTCACTGGAATCATGCATTCTATAGCTTGTTGGAAAGGTATTGAGATGCTCTACAACTCTTCTTTAGGATCCTCGTCCAGAAAAGCAAGGTAAGGACCTCCTTTATCCAGTTCTTTTAGATGATGAATAGTAACTCCGAATTGCTAACTTGGTTTTCTTGATTTCTTTGGATGATCTAAGCTAGATCAAGGCTATATAAGGGCTATACAAGGTTTAGTAAGCTCCTACACACATCAAGGAAGGTAATCATCTTGTCAAACCCTAGCCCTTAATTTGAGTTTTGATGGTTTAGATGAGATATAGAGATTGTATGCATGATTTAGAGCATGTATGTTGTGTGAATGTTATGAAAATAGAAAAATATGATTTAGAGCACCAAACCTAGTCTAGGCAGTGGTGATGATGATGAATAGTGTCCATGAGTGTTGGTGGTAGATTGAATGATTATTTGGAGGGTTTTAATTTTGGAAATATCCGAGTTATAGCCGTCGTAATGGCGAAATTTCCTTGACCCTTAAAAACCGTGCATAACAGTAGAGGTAATCTTCTGACCTTACTGAGTATATGACATGTATTCGAGGACCTCGAGTCATAGATCGTTTTGGCGCAAGAATCGTAGCATTCTGACTTACGGTTTAGGCGTTATGGTAAAATTCGTAAAAGCGGTTCGTAACCGTAAGCATGAGTTCGTAACTTCAATTGAACCCCTTTAAAATGAGATATTCGGTTACGAATCTTGGTAATTAAATACTAGAGGTCATATGAAGATATGAGAGAAGACCTCGTGTCAAAAAGATTATTTTTGGATTTTATAAAAATGTTTGAATCAAGGTTAAGTGCGAAGGAACCCCTTAGAGGAGCACATGATTATAACTTTGTAAACCACTTAGTGAAACGGACGAGCGAGATCCGATTTCTAAAACGAATCTGCGACCTAAGTAATTTTTGATTAACATGGACTTAGTATGAGCCTAAAGCGAGTTAGTAATGCCTTGGTGGTGATTCGCGTACGTGTTTATGCTTTAGATATTAAGTGGATTATCTAGGGGATTAATCGTACGTTTTCTTTTTGACTTTGTCTAGATTGCCCGACATCGTCACGAGCCCCTACCACTTCTCGAGCACCAGGCAAGTTTCCTATTTCGATACTTTGAAGTATTGACTATATACTGCTTTGCCATATATAGAATTGCATAGTTTTGCGATATATGCTTATTGTGTAAGTTTGACTTTCGGTTTATATACGAACTTTGAGATAAAGTATTTATAAACCGGTATACCTTGTAGCTCTAGTGATAAGAGCATACTTTTGTTCGACTCTAGACCGGGAGTCAGTATTTAAGATATAGAGATAGTCGTGGAAACCCGGAGGGATTCCAGCGACAGAATACTATGTACTTCGAGGATTATTATTAATAATCATTATTATATTTCCAGAAAGTATTTATTACTGGGAAATGAATTGGGAATTGGCTTATAAGCTAGATATGGGGATATCAGTTATAAGCCGGACTTTATTATTACCCATAATAAAGGGTGTATATGTCGTATCTTTTGTAAAAGACCGGGAGTCGGTATTTCATATACTTTTGGAGATATATTTTCATAATATATCGAATAAATATTATTGAGTACAATGAATATTATTTTGAATATTCATTAAGAGTTTATTTATTTAAATGAATATTATTTTGAATATTCATTTAAAGATTATTTATTTTAATGAATATTATTTTCGAATATTCATTTGAGAATTTCTGATTTAGTGAATATTACTTTTGAATATTCACTTAAATACTATTTATTTAAATGAATATTATTTTGAATATTCATTTAAAGATTATTTACTTTAATGAATATTATTTTCCAATATTCATTTAAGAATTATTTATTTAGTGAATATTACTTTTGAATATTCACTTAAATACTATTTATTTAAATGAATATTATTTTGAATATTCATTTAAAGATTATTTATTTAAATGAATATTATTTTCGAATATTCATTTGAGAATTTCTGATTTAGTGAATATTAGTTTTGAATATTCACTTAAATACTATTTATTTAAATGAATATTATTTTGAATATTCATTTAAAGATTATTTATAGTACTGAATATTATTTTCAAATATTCATTTGAGGATTATTTATTAAGTGAATATTACTTTTTGAATATTCATTTAATTACTATTTATTAATGAATATTATTTTCAAATATTCATTTAAAGGTTATTTAATTAGTAAATACTTATTTATTTAATAAATATTCTTCGAATATTTATTAAATACTTTTAATTAGTTTTAAAAATAGTTTATCTTATTTAAAATTTATCTTTGACCTTCAATAATTCTGAAGGAGATTTCTGAAGCTTTATTAAAGCTATATTACCAAGGAGAGGTTCCCCAAATCCTATTTCTTCATTTAAATCTATCTTTTAAGAAGATTTAAATATTCGCTCAAACTTTCAAAGCATAGGGCACCTTACTTGGAAGCTGTTATTTGTAATTGACTCCCCGGTCATAACTCTTTAAAAGAAACTCATCTCTCATTCGCAGTGCAATGACTGCAAGTCAAAAATGATTTTATTACTTCTTCAACTGTTCGAGAAGTAATCTGGGTATCAAGTTTGAAATCCATTAACAAGCATTGCTTGGGAAATATTGGTGGACTCCCCTTTCCAACCTGATACGGCTTCTTTGTGAAGTCCTATTAACAAGTGTTAAACTTGGGGAAAGGAGGACAAGCTTTACGTTTCAGAGTCATGGATACTGTTCGAACTAGGAGTACTGTGTAAGAGGCTGTGGGACAGTCCATCCTTTATACAGGGTCCGAGTGGCGCCGGTCCCGTCTATGCCCAACCGTTGGCCGGGAGATCTGGAATATGGGGGGTACCCATGCTTTCTTCCTTCTACATGTAGAGAAACAAATTCTGAGAGGCACAACCTGTGACTGATCATCATAAGGGTGTGGCTTCTGCGCGACGTACTCCGGTATTAGTTCAATCATCCAATTTGGATATTTTCTGCAACATGGATCAGGAAACATAATGGTCATGTTGGCAGGGTTTTGAAAAGTGTTTAAAAAGGTTATATTGAATCACCTTGTCACTTCATCTTTTATATGACTCTGTGATTACCTTACATAACGGGGGTTATGGTAAGGGGTTGGTTTATATTGAATCACCTTGTCACTTCATCTTTTTTATGACTCTGTGATTGCCTTACATAACGGGGGTTATGGTAAGGGGTTGGTTTATATTAAATCACCTTATAACTTCATATTTAAGTTATATGTTGATACTCTGCTTATACTTATATAGCAGATATTTCTTTCCTACAAAAAGGTTATATTGGGTTATTTTGAAACCTCAACTTTTATAATATACTGGAACTTGGTTCAATAGTATAATAAAAGTTTGCAGAGATATTATGAAATGATATTTGGAGTACTACGATAGTACTATTTTTGGAATATATTCCGATGAGGAAATATTTTCGGTAAAGAGATATTTTGACAAATATTGTCTTATACCCGCTTTATTCTGGGTTGAGTCATAGGCATAGTTATGCCATGCTTTCATTACCTTGCTGAGCTATTTGCTCACTCTTGCTATTGTTTTATATATATTATAGAGCAGCGAAGCAGGATGACAAGGGCACCAGTGATCCCGGAGATAATACGAACCAGTCAGATCAGGCTGCAGCTTGTTGAACTTATGTATAGATGTGAGTGGAATGAGAAGATTGTAATCATCCGGATCCTTAGTGGGTAATGTACCATTACTTAGAGATTGTACCAGTATCAGACTTTGTAAAACATTTGGGTATTGTAATAAAAGTTGTTTATTCCGCAGTTATTGTATTGTGTCGTTTCTGAGACTCTAACCTGTGTGTGTGTGTGAGATATATATTGTGGGGTCATAAATAGTTAAATTGTGTACATTGTGAGTAATACAGGTAAGGCAAGGATTAAATGGATCGTGACTACTCTAAATCCCAGACCCCGAATTTGGGGCTGTTACAAAACACATATTCTATGTTAGTACAAAGGGATTCCAGTGGAAGACATTGATTATTTATAATCAATGTAGAAGCACATTATTTAAGTTACAGATGTACAAAGCCAATCAGATGATACAAGGACAAAATAATCAAGAACTATGTTAGGTACTTGTGAACCAGACCAGTGCACGAAGTATCAACAACAGGGAAGGATTGTTTAAGTTCAAGCGAAGGAAATGGCAACGTACAACTCACAGAGCCACAATTTGAGACGTCAACAAGTTGAAGTATGTAAATGCAAAACTAAGTAAACTTGGATGACCTAATTCACTAGACTCGGTTGTCTAATGACAAGACTCGGTTGTCTAATATTTTATATTAGACTCGGTTGATTTAAATAGAAAACTAATGCTAGATTCGGTTGTGGAAAGAGAAAATCATGCTTGACTCGGTTCTACAATTTAAGAAAGAGAAACAACTAGACTCGGTTCTTGCAAATAAGGTAGACTCGGTTTAGCATTTCAAATGCTAGTCTCGGTTAGCATTTCTACCTAGACTCGGTTGTATTCAACAAGTGGATTCGGTTTTGATTTATCCTAATTGAAGATAATAGACTCGGTCTTGAAAAGGAGATCAAGTGGAACAACTATCATTGATTAATTGACTGATTGATTGATTGATTGATGCAAGTGGAAGCATAAAGAAATATACTCGGTTCTACTTTGATCCTAGACGAGGTTCAATCAAGTGTAATACAACAGAGTCTGTGAGTAATTCGGTTGATACATATCAATTGGTTAACCGAATCTGTAATAGAAATAAAGTGTACGCCTACACATTGATTGCCTATAAATATGGCATTAGGTAGTAGTAGTTCAAAACAACGGAGCTGACACTACCTCTCTCAAACAAACACTCAACCAAAGAGAGAAGCATAACCTTAGCCAACATACAAAGCTTAGTTGTTTAGTTGTTTTTATTTGTACGAGATCAAAGCAGCCAATACTTTTAGTATTGGAGTGTAGCACCCTCGAGGTTTATATATCAAAATATATTCCCCGAACTCTTATCTTTTTATTGGCTTTTTAGCAAATTGATTTATCCGTAGACAAAGTCGAAATATTTGGTATATCGTATTCAACCCCCCTTCTACGATATCCAGGGACTAACAAGAAGGATTCCTCGGAAGTGAGGCCCCGTGATCCACAAAGAGCGTCCCCTGATAACAGGGTGAGACCCTATGGACACGAGCGAGCCCTTCCTCGAGATGATGCCGACCGTGATTCACAAAGAGCACCCCCTGATAACAGGGTAAGGCCCCATGAACACAGGCGAGCCCTTCCTCAGAATGACTCGGGAAGAAAAAGCCGTAATTACGAAGATATGAGAATGGATGTGTACCAGGGAGATAGACGGCTTTATCGTACTTAGGACGAGCCCTCAGGAAGAAGGCCTCCTCGTATTTTTAGATTCCATCCCGGAGTGCTTCCAGGGAGGAAAGGGCGCGCCCTCCCCCGAATGATAATCCACAGTCTCGAGGAAACCATCAATCTCAGGGAAATCCACAACCACGAGGTCAGAATCGGAAATGGGGTCAAACTCAAACTCGTACTCAGGGGGAGACTCAAACTCATACCCAAATAGAAACTCAGACACAGACTGAAGGTGGAATTCCAACGAATACTCTGAACACAACTCAACCTCTACCCTCGGGGGGTACTCAAACAGTTGTGCCACCAAACGTCCAGAATATTCCTGGAGTAGGAACCTTCAATGTGGATGATCTGAAGATGCTTCTTGTTCATTTAGATGGTGGAATAATTTCAGCTACATCGCAAACTCCCTCGCCCTTCTCGGCTGAGGTTAGAGAGGCACAACTTCCCGCTGGGTATAGAGCTACTACAAGTGACTTACGTTTTCATGGAAATTCAGATCTAGTAGAATTCCTTGGACGATTCGATATTGAGATGGATGTCTATCAGGTTTCTAGCTTGGCAAGATGTCGTTTATTGACATCAACTTTCAGGGAGAGTGCCCAGCAATGGTTTCAAAAGCTTGGACCAGGAGTGATTACTTCTTGGGAAGTAATGAGAATTCTATTCTTGACGAAATTCCAATCATCAGTGAAGTATGCACCGCCTGTTACAACTTTGGCTAACGCCAAGCAGAAGAAAAGAGAAAGTTTGCAATCTTATTTCAAGAGATTCAATACGGAATCCACCTTGGTCAGAGGGGCAACTGATGAGACGCTCAAGAGCTTCTTGATAGTTGGATTGTAGGTGGAAACAGATTTCTGGAAGCATCTCAAAGGAAGGGATCCAACTACATTAGCTGACGTGTTTTCATAGGTGGAGTCTTTCAAGATCGTCAAACATTTGGCTGATAATTGCAAAACTGATACTCAAAGTGGAACCAAGGGAAAGGCTAATAAAAGAAAGGATAGATCTGCGAGTCCCGTGCATCGTTCTACAATCGGTGCTAATCGAGTGAATGCGGCTGAAATTCAAAGAGGTTGGGGACCATCGGACACCTATACCTATGATAGGAGGCCCGATAAGTATACTCCCTTGGCCGCCTCAATTGAACATATATCCGAGGTAAACAAGAATAAAAGGCTTTTCAGAAAACCGGAACCTTTATCCTCCTGGCAAAGCAAAGATAAGAGGAAATATTGTGCTTATCATGAATCTACCGGACATAACACCTATGAGTGTCGACAACTGAAAGATGAGATTGAAGAGCTGATCAAGGAAGGATACCTAACTGAGTGGATTGTTAGAGAGGTCAAGAAAGATAGAGAGAATCCTGACAGAAAAGACGGAGGGCGCGCCCTCCGTAATGAGGACAAGCCTGAAGAGAAGAAATTTGTCAGGGAAGGGAGCATTCATGCCATCTATGGAGGACATAACCTAGGTGGTGATAGTAACAATGCACTAGAGAGATATGCTAGAGAAGCGAGACATAAGCCCTTGACAAACGTAAATGCTTGGAATTTAGACCATCGAAGATGTTTAGAGGAGAGTGTGCTGATATTACCTTTACTGAAGAAGATGCTAGATGGGTACATCACCCCCATAATGATGCTTTGGTGGTGGCCATCCAGATTAGTTCTAAGAATGTTCACCGGGATTTTGTCGATAATGGTAGCTCTACGAATATCCTCTACTACAATACTTTCAAGAAGTTAGGGCTCCGGGACAGAGATATGACTGCTGATAATGGATGGATTTATGGTTTTTCTGGAGAAGCTATGAAGGCGTTGGGTTCGATAAGATTACCTGTGACTCTTGGAGAAGGATCTCTCTCTGTTACCCAGATGATTAACTTTATGATTCTGTATTTAGAAACAGCCCATAACGATTTGGTAGGGCGTCCCTTGTTAAAAGAAATGAAGGTTGTGACTTCCATATACCATCTTGCAATGAAATTTACAACGCCAAATGGTGTGGGTACTATTCGAGGATCTCAGCAGGATTCGAGAGACTGTTACCACGAAGCAATCAAAGGCTTCAGAAGTAAAAAAGACGGAGGGCGCGTCCTGTGTGTCAGTAATTCTGAAGGAATAATGAATAATTCCCTGGGGAATGTCCAAGTTCATTATCTCGTTCAAGAACCTGATGATGAAGAAAACCCCTCTCCTAGGGCGCGCCCAGAGTGTGATCTGAAGGTCGATATTTCTATCCATGATGATTTACAGGACCGTTTCTTAGAAGAAGTCGAAGAAGAAAGTTCTGATGAAGTTATATTAGTCAATCTTAGGGGCGAGCAGATTGAAGGTAGAAGAAAGTTACTGGAAGATTTGGTGAATTCCCTTGTCGAGGAAGATTTCCCTCTTATAGAGGACGCGCCCTCCAAGGATGATGTAACCATTGAAGATCCACAAAGTTTTGATTTTGATATGGATCCAAGAACCCCTCAACCGGTGGAAAAGACTGGTTCAGCAGAAGACATAGTGTCAATTTTAGTGGATTCCAACGACTCGAGTAAGTTCTTGAAAATTGGGTCTCAGTTGAATTTGAATTGAGGAATATTCTAGTCAACTTTCTTTTGAAGAATTTGGAAGTTTTTGCATGGAGTCACGCAGATATGGTGGGCATTGACCCCAAGGTCATGTGCCATCGTTTGAATATTGATCCAACTAAGAAGGGAATTCGGCAGAAGCGACGCCCAGTGAGTGGAAAAAGAGCCGTGACATTGAAGGAAGAGGTTGATAGGCTATTGAATGTTGGTTTGAGCAAAGAATCATATTATCCGGACTTGCTGGCTAACCCAGTTCTCGTAAAGAAGCCTAACGGGAAATGGAGGACTTGTGTGGATTTTACATATTTAAACAAGGTGTTAGTCCCTGGATATCATAGAAGGGGGGTTGAATACGATATACCAAATATTTCGACTTTGTCTGCGGATAAATCAATTTGCTAAAAAGCCAATAAAAAGACAAGAGTTCGGGGAATATATTTTGATATATAAACCTCGAGGGTGCTACACTCCAATACTAAAAGTATTGGCTGCTTTGATCTCGTACAAATAAAAACAACTAAACAACTAAGCTTTGTATGTTGGCTAAGGTTATGCTTCTCTGTTTGGTTGAGTGTTTGTTTGAGAGAGGTAGTGTCAGCTCCGTTGTTTTGAACTGCTTTGAACTACTACTACCTAATGCCATATTTATAGGCAATCAATGTGTAGGCTTACACTTTATTTCTATTACAGATTCGGTTAACCAATTGATATGTATCAACCGAATTACTCACAGACTCTGTTGTATCCCACTTGATTGAACCTCGTCTAGGATCAAAGTAGAACCGAGTATATTTCTTTATGCTTCCACTTGCATCAATCAATCAATCAATCAGTCAATTAATCAATGATAGTTGTTCCACTTGATCTCCTTTTCAAGACCGAGTCTATTATCTTCAATTAGGATAAGATCAAAACCGAATCTACTTGTTGAATACAACCGAGTCTAGGTAGAAATGCTAACCGAGTCTAGCATTTGAAATGCTAAACCGAGTCTACCTTATTTGCAAGAAGCGAGTCTAGTTGTTTCTCTTTCTTAAATTGTAGAACCGAGTCAAGCATGATTTTCTCTTTCCACAACCGAATCTAGCATTAGTTTTCTATTTAAATCAACCGAGTCTAATATAAAATATTAGACAACCGAGTCTTGTCATTAGACAACCGAGTCTAGTGAATTAGGTCATCCAAGTTTACTTAGTTTTGCATTTACATACTTCAACTTGTTGATGTCTCAAATTGTGGCTCTGTGAGTTGTACGTTGCCATTTCCTTCGCTTGAACTTAAACAATCCTTCCCTGTTGTTGATACTTCGTGCACTGGTCTGGTTCACAAGTACCTAACATAGTTCTCGATTATTTTGTCCTTGCATCATCTGATTGGCTTTGTACATCTGTAACTTAAATAATATGCTTCTACATTGATTATAAATAATCAATGTCTTCCACTGGAATCCCTTTGTACTAACACAGAATATGTGTTTACTTGTATTGTAACTACTTGGATTCCTATGGCTACGATATTAATATTGTTACTGTTTTTCTATGGTGTTGAGTTATGTTTACCTCTATTACATGTATCGTTACATTTTGCTTTACAATCTCCCCCTATTTGATTGTAGAGTTTGACAAGCAAATATATCTTGAGGATAACATAACTGACAATAAGAAAAATGTAAATAATATTAATGCATTCTGGATTAGATATACATTTCCAGATTTCATAAATTCAAAAACAAATACAAGAGATTGTTCCTCTAGACTGAACAGATATTCATTTCCTCTTGCTTTGAGTAGAAGATTCTGCTCCCAACTTCTTCTCAGCTTGCTGACTCGCTTGAGCTTCAAGTTCGCCAAGTCGGTCAGTTACTCTTTTTAGAGCTTCCTCTTCTAGAGCATTCCTTGGTGGAGGTGTTGATAATTGCTTCTTGATCTTGTGAAGAGAAGGAATGTGTTTCATCTGTGATATTTTCCTGAAAGATCTAACTAGATTCATACCTTCTAAGTTGACAATTACCTGGGCCGGATGATCAGTTACTCTGTCAGTATCATTCCTTTTCTCTTCAGCCTTCTGATATAAGGACCTTTCTTAGACACAAAGGGCGCGCCCTATGGTGGAAAGATTAGTACTTTTTGGTGTGTACTTTTGGAGCTCTGTTCCTGTTATCAAAGGACGCGTCCTCTTTGGGGAACTTCGAGGTAATCATGCACTTTGCACCCAAAAGCTCTGGATCACTTGTCCTGCTATCTGGTGGGTGCTTCTCATTCGGGGGACAAGGATGCATTCTGCACTTGGGGTAAACCACGACTATACATGCATCCATGAAATTAGGAAATAGCTGGTAGCGGAAAGGACTAGTCCTCGACGGGGGAAGTTTCCTTATCTGTGAAGTCCGAAAGTCATGGATGAGCCTTGGGCCTTTATGGTTAGGCCTCATAGTAGAATATTCTGGAAGTTGGACCGATAATTCAAGCCCATTTGGGTTTCTTGTTCTCCAAGAACTACGTACGGCTTGATCCCCTATAAATACAGGGGTACGTAGGCCGATTGAGGAGTCAGAAGTTAAGAGCTAAAAAATGCCACCACTAACCCTTATCAATCTCAACCGCCAATTACACAAAAACACCGCGCACCACCACTTTTTTCGGTGAAGAACCACCATTGTAGATCTTGTTTCCAGTGATAATCCCCGAAATTTGTTGTTCCCAAATTCCTCCATCAACAAATTAGCGCTAGAAGGAGGGGAGCCAATCAAGATCTGAATCTTAGGAGGAAAAGATGTCGCGTAACCAAGATGGAGGTTCGTACGAAGAAGATGGATACTATTCTGAAGTTCAAATCGAACATGATGAATATGTTCCAGAGGAGATCCCTGCTGTTCAGAATCGCCATGGAATTCCGGCTACCGGCGGACAGCCGCCTGTTCTTGTTACTAATGCAGAGTTATTGGAGCAGACGTATCTTATGGGACATGCCATAAATAACTTCGAAGCAATATTGGATTCTGTTGAACAAGGAAGTAGGAGGTGCAAGATGGGAGATTTCAGTTAGTGGCTCCTCGAAGGTTGGAGTATTCCGAAGAAAGAGTTCCTTATGTTGAACACCCTGATGAAGAAGTCCGTGATCAAAGGATGTCTGCTACTCAAGAGAGGGCACCCCCTCATCCCAACCGCTCAGGGCGTGCCCCCAGTGAAATCCTGAGGGATGAAGAAAGGATAGCTAGAGAAGAGAGGGATTTGGCCAGTTTGAAGGAACGCATGGGGATCAGTGTAATAACCCGAATTTTCGATAGAATTTAAAAATTTTCTTACTATGATTAAGTACATGAGTGAGTGGTGATTCCAAAGAACAATGATTGTAATGAATGGATATTGCTTTGGACAATGATCCTGATTCAAGTGTATGTTGTCAGAATAGAGTAATCCAATGTTTGAGGACATAGATAAGAATAATCTATCGTCCAGGAATGAGCTAATGAACCCTGAGAGGGGAGATGAGAAGTGAATAATGTTTTCCATGCGTGCATAGTATTTCCCATGCGTGCATAGTGTTTCCCATGCGTGCATAGTATTTTCCATACGTGCATAGTAATTTGGTGGATGAATAGTGATTTTGTAAGTTGGAAAACTTTTCATGCCACCCTATGTACGGAACGTGGTATGGATATTTCGAAGTCATATCTGTGATCTACGGAGGAAATAAGTGTATGCAAAGACGATCGGAATTCAGAAATTCCAAATTCTATTCCGGTGTAATATTTGACCGGGCAGTGGATTATATATTATTATAATCCAAGAATTGAGATATTAACTTGGAGGATTTGATATTTTAGGATTTTATTATATTTGATTTAAGAACGAAGAACGGAAGCCACTGAGACAGTGGAACGAACGTTCTAGAAACCACTGAGACTTTATAACAAGATTAAGCGATTGAGCGAACGAATCATGGATTAAGGATATGGTATGTTAAGAGTCCAAGGGAGGTTATATGATGAGAGAAAGAGAGGATTGAGAATATAATCCTAGAGCAAAGGGAATGCAAACGAGTCACGAGAACATTTTTCGAGAACAAGAAATAAAGAGAAAATGCAAAGGAAATTGAATACAACAATTGCTTGGGGTATTAGGCCACACTATTACAATGGAGTGCAACATATAAGTTGTAGCATGTGGATTTAATTGATTAAATGTAACAAAAGTAAAGAGGCAAGGGCATTGGGGGAATAAATCATGAAAGGGCAAGGACATGGAAGTAAAAGACCAAGAAAGGGAGTAACATGTTTATCATCCAACACTTGGCATCCTTGGATTGGTCCTTGAGATTACAAAGGGATAATATGAGATGAGGATGAGATAAAGTAGATGAGATATACATTATACAAACCATTATTCAAGACAACAAAGAAAACAAAACACAAAACAAAACAAACACCACCATTCTGCCAGCAGAAAAACAGCTCGGTAATTTGAGCATAGAGCCTTCATTTCTCAATGAAATTTTGTGTTCTATAGCTTGTTGGAAAGGTATTGAGATGCTCTACAACTCTTCTTTAGGAGCCTAATCCAGAAAAGCAAGGTAAGGATCTCCTTTTTCCCGTTCTTTCAACTGGTGTATTGTAAATCCGAGATTCTAACTTGGTTTCTTGATTTCTTTGGATGATCCAAGCTATCCTAAGGTTATATAAGGACTAAACAAGGCTTACTAAGTGTTATTCACTCTCCAAGGAAGGTATAACACTCTTGAAACCCTAGCTCTTAATTTGAGTTTTGATGATTTAAATGAGTTATAGAGATTTGATGCATGATTTAGAGCATGTATGTGGTATGATTGTTATGAAAATATAAAAATATGGTTTAGAGCCCCAAGACCAGTTTAGGCAGTGGTAGGGATGATGAATAGTGTCCATGAGTATTGGTGGTAGATTGGTTGATTATTTGGAGGATTTTAATTTTGGAATTATCCGAGTTATAGCCGTCGTAATGGCGAAATTTCATTAACCCTTAAAAATGGAGGATCACCGAACGAAAAACCTCCTGACCAAGTTGAACACTTGACCCATACTTGTAGGTTTTTAATCATAGATCATTTTGGCGCAAGAATCGTAGCATTCTGATTTACGGTTTAGGCGTTATGGTAAAATTCGTAAAAGCGGTTCGTAAACGTACGTATGAATTCGTAACTCCAATTGAACCCCTTTAAAGTGATAAATTCGGTTGCGAATCGTGGTAATCAAATACTATAGGTCATAATGAAGATATGAGAGAAGACCTCGTGTCGAAAAGATTATTTTTGGATTTTATAAAAATGTTTGAATCAAGGTTAAGTGCGAAGGAACCCCTCAGAGGAGCACTTGATTATAACTTTGTAAACCACTTGGTAAAACGGACGAACGAGATCCGATTTCTAAAACGAATCTTCGACCTAAGTAATGGTTGATTGACGTGGACTTAGTATGAGCCTAAAGCGAGTTAGTAATGCCTTAGTTGCGATTCGCGTACGTGTTTATGCTTTCGATATTAAGTGGATTATCTAGGGGATTAATCGTACGTTCTTTTTGACTTTGTCTAGATTGCCCGACATCGTCACGAGCCCCTACCACTTCTCGAGCATCAGGCAAGATTTCCAAATCTATACTTGAAGTATTGATTATAATACTGCTTTTGCCATGCTTAGATTTGCATAGTTTTGCGATATATACTTGTTGTAAAAGTTTAACTTCGGATTGTATATAATCTTTTGAGATATAGTATATACAAACCGGTATACCTTGTGGCTCTATAGATAAGAGCATATTTATTGTTTCGACTCTAGACCGGGAGTCGGTAGTTTCTGTTATATAGATAGTCGTGGAAACCCGGAGGGATTCCAGCGACAGATTACTATGTACTTTGAGGAATGTTATGATTAAACATTATTATATTTCCAGAAAGTAGTTACTACTTGGAAATGGATTGGGATTTGGCTTATAAGCTAGATATGGGGATATCAGTTATAAGCCGGAATTTATTATCACCCTTAGTGAAGGGCGTACGCGTCGTATCTTTCGTAAAAGACCGGGAGTCGGTATTTTGTATACTTTTGGAGATATATTTTCTGAATATATCGAATAAATATTATTGAGTATAATGAATATTATTTTGAATATTCATTAAGAGTTTATTTATTTAAATGAATATTATGTTGAATATTCATTTAAGATTAATTATTTAAATGAATATTATTTTCGAATATTCATTTAAGAATTATTTATTTAGTGAATATTACTTTTGAATATTCACTTGAATACTATTTATTTAAATGAATATTATTTTGAATATTCATTTAAAGATTATTTATATTAATGAATATTATTTTCAGATATTCATTTGAGGATTATTTAGTAAATGAATATTACTTTTTGAATATTCATTTAATTACTATTTATTAATGAATATTATTTTCAAATATTCATTTAAAGGGTATTTATTTAGTAAATACTTATTTATTTAATAAATATTCTTCGAATATTTATTAAATACCTTTAACGATTTTCAAAAATAGTTTATCTTATTTAGAAATATTCTTTGACCTTCAATAATTATAAAGAATATTTCTGAGTCCTATTAATAAGTACTTCATCAAGGAAGTGGTTCCCACAGACTCTTTTCCATGTTAAATCTACCCTCTAAGGGGATTTAAATGTTCGCTCAAACTTTCAAAACATAGGGAACCCTACTTGGAAACTGCTATTTGTATTCGACTCCCCGGGTCATTAACTTTCAAAGGAAATCATTTCTATTCACAAACTCAGATGCTTCGAGTCCAAAAGAGATTTGTTACTTCCTCAACACTCGAGGAGTAAGATTGATGGAACAAGTTAATATCCATTAACAAGCAATAGCTTGGGAAATATTGGTGAAATTCTCCTTTCCAAACCCGATACGGCTTCTTTGTGAAGTCCTGTCAACAAGTACGATACTTGGGGAAGGGAGGACGAACTCTATGTTTCAGAGTCATGGATTTTATTCGAACTTGGAGTAGTGTAAAAGGTCGAGTAGCGCCGAACCTTCATTGGCCCACAGTTGGCATGGGGAGCTTCCAGAGGGCGGTAGACAAGTAAATCCGTCGGACCTTCCTTCTACCGGTAGTAAAGTTTAAATGTATTTGTACGACCGCGACTGATCATCGATGGTCGGGACATCTGTGCGCTGAGAATACTCCAGTGATAGTTCATCATCCAATTTGGATATTTTCTGCAACATGGATCAAGAATCATAATGGTCATGTTGGCAGGGTTTTGAAAAGTGTTCAAAAAGGTTATATTGAATCACCTTGTCACTTCATCTTTTATATGACTCTGTGATTACCTTACATAACAGGGGTTATGGTAAGGGGTTGGTTTATATTGAATCACCTTGTCACTTCATCTTTTATATGACTCTGTGATTACCTTACATAACAGGGGTTATGGTAAGGGGTTGGTTTATATTGAATCACCTTGTCACTTCATCTTTTATATGACTCTGTGATTACCTTACATAACAGGGGTTATGGTAAGGGGTTGGTTTATATTGAATCACTTTATAACTTCATCTTTTAAGTTACATGTTGATACTCTGCTTATACTTATATAGCAGATATTCCTTTTCTACAAAAAGGTTATATTGGTTTACTTTGGAAACCTCATCCTTTTATAATATACTAGAACATGGTTCAATAGTATAATAAAAGTTTGCAGAGAGATTATGAAATGATATTTGGAGTACTACAATAGTACTATTTTTGGAATATATTCCGATGAGGAAATATTGTCGGTAAAGAGATATTTTGACAATTATTGTCTTATACCCGCTTTATTCTGGGTTAAATCATAGGCAGAGTTATGCCATGCTTTCATTACCTTGCTGAGCTATTTGCTCACTCTTGCCATTGTTTTATATATATTATAGAGCAGCGGAGCAGGATGTCAAGGGCACCAGTGATCCTGGAGATAGTAAGAATCAGTTGGATCAGGATGCAGCTTGTTGAGTTTATGTATAGATGTGAGTGGAATGAGAAGATTGTAATCATCAGGATACTTAGCTGGTAGTGTACCATTACTTAGAGATTGTACCAGTATCAGATTTTGTAAAACATTTGGGTATTGTAATAAAAGTTGTTTATTCCGCAGTTTTGTATTGTGTCGTTTCTGAGACTCTAACCTGTGTGTGTGTGAGATATATATTGTGGGGTCATAAACAGTTGAATTGTGTGCATTGTAAGTAATACAGGTGAGACAAGAAGTATATGGATCGTGACTACTCTAAATCCCAGACCCCGGATTTGGGGCTGTTACAGAAATGGTATCAGAGAGTAGGTTACAGTCCTCAGAAACGATAGGAGATTGAGTCTTACAATACCCTTAAGATTAATGATGAGAATAACTAGAGCTCAAGTAGAGTTCGTAGTAGGGTTAGCAGACATGACCCTGACTGTTTGAGATGAAGCCCAAGAGGGGACTTCTTCTGGGAAACCATGCTTAGGACTTCATGGTTAGTAACCTCAACTCGTATGAGTTGTAGATGGATGGGATTCTGAGATACCAGATCCCGAGACCTTCGAGTAGGCATTTGATGGTGGGCTCCTTAAGATGGACGGAGACCCGATAAAGGAAGATCCATAGGAGGACCCAGAGGAGGACCCATGCTGGGTCAAAGTAAGAATCTGGTAAGAGAACGTATTGACAAAGATGTGATATGTTAGTTGAGGTCTTATGATTGGACCGGACGGATCTTCAGAGATCAAATAAGTGACGAAATAAGAGTTCGGAATCGTTTATGATTCATCAAGGGATATGATGAAGAGAATGGAGTAGAGTCTCCAAAAGCAGAAGAGGTAGAGGCAGTATAGCCAATACCAGAGGATTGATTCGACTTGAACGAGACCTGTTACTCGTAATCTGTTGCAGCTGCCCTAGGGAGACAGCATATGTAAGAACTGAGACGTTCGACTTTTGTGTATGATTAAGGGTACTTAGTTACCTTGACCCGAAGAGACATTACCTTATCTATGGAGTTTAATTCCCCACGATGAGCGATTCCACCAAGGATGGTGTTTACTACGGTACTGAGGAATTTTTCTACCTCGAACGAGATTGTATATGTATGTACTACGTATAATGTTATTGTAACACAAACGCGCTAAGACGAGATATATTTCAAGAATCAAGACGGACTAAGAAAGTCTGGGATTGACTTAAATGAAAAGGTTGCAATGCTGCCAGGGGTACGCTTAGGTAGCCCCCGGGAACGATACGAGGAGAAGGAAATGTGGTATAAGGACGGTTATAATAATAATCGGGTTGAAGACTGCAGTTTCTAAACGATCTTCCGGAATACCGCTGGTTCAACATGTGGAGTTCGTTGCTATTATGAGTAATAACAGTATTGGAGTCTTCTTATAAGATAGAACGCTTGCTTGAGATGCTTGCGCCTAATCGAATAGAACTCCCTGCGATTGCGAATGACGATGGTTGAATACATAGCGATTATTACGAGTCAGCAATAACGTAAGTATCAAACACCTTAGGGTGTGTAGGGAGAATAAAAGCTCCGGAATCGAACGATTACCCAATAGAGGAGCCGACATAAAAGGCATCCGTAGAGACCGTGGCAGTACCCTCCCCAGTTGCAAATTACGTGGATTATCCCAAATCTATGATCTATCTTGACATCTCTCCAAGAGAGAATTGAGAAAGGGAACAGTTCCTCTTCGAAGTATTTTATGACTCTTGTGTTAATTCACAATGAGTTTCAATGGTGCCAGAGGCCGTCATAATACCTGCTTATAGGTTTTCAAAGCCCTGGTGAATGATATTATTTAAAACCCCCAACTTTCCTTCAATAGTGGGTAATTCAGTGGTGATATAGCACCACTTTCGTGTTAAATACCAGTATTCTCTGGTTATTCTTTTCTTTGGAAATCGCACCCTTGGAACCTGTTTACTTTTGATCCAAGGTGTCCATCTGAGAAATTATTTGTCAAACGACGATAATTATTAACTCAACTTGAATTTCTTTCATACCTCTCAATTTCCACTGAGACGAACAACCCTATACTATAGGGGCCACAAGGACCATCTATCTGTGTGATAGAAGTCTGATGGGACGCCATCACTTGTAAGTTGTGAAATACAAGAAGGCTAATTACCTTTAGTAATGTCTTAATTAAGACACGCAACATTGAGTTCTTATGATCATATTGATCTCTCAGTAAATTCTCTCATCTCAAATAAGGTTACCTTAAAACTCATAACCTTATAATCATCAGTGTCTGATGTTTTCTTTGATATGGGAGCTATCTATTCAAAGCTCCATGATTCTTGTTATTGAATCCCAAGGGGAGGCCAACCAGGTCGAATAAGTCAAAATTCGATGATAAGAATTAGATTCCCACGAAATAGCCTATGGCAAGAATGGATCCCTAAGATGAATAGAATATCGGTAACATGTCCATGAATTTAATGAGTGTTTTCTCTCAAGGATATTATGATAATGGAAGGTTGGTCAATTGATGTATGCGAGAGGAATAACAATGTGTTGTGAAACCCCAATGGTAGTGGAGTCAGTTAGAACCCACATAAATTCCTGAAACCACTGAACCAGTGGAGGTCAGAACTTGGCTTAAAGAGATGAAGAAGTCAATTATGATACTGAATATTACAGAGAATCGGAAAACGGTGTTCGCCGCCTATCTCCTGAAGGGAGAGGCGAATCACTGGTAAGAATCGTAAGACGAACCTAGAGGTAAGAGGTGTTGTGACTTGGGAAAGATTCAGAGTATTGTTTTTAGATAAATGTTTTATGAAATGTATGAAGATCCAGATGGAAATAAAAGCTTCTAGAATTGAGATAAGAAACCAGGACTGTGGCAGAGCATGAGGCCAAGTTTTCCGAGATATCGAGGTTTGTCCCGAAATCCGTGGACACAAAGGTGGAAAGAGACCGTAGGTTTCAACTAGGGCTGAAGCAATGGATCCAGAATCGCGTGGCGATGTTGGAGTAAAATTTAAATTGCCCAGAGAAGGGGAGTGGTCCTTTAAGGACAGGAGTAAATTACGAAGTCATTACGGTAATCCGAACGAATGAGTTATTATGGGATGGATGCGTGGCTTATCTAGTTTATGTGGTTGATACCAAGAGAAAAGCACCTAGCCAACAATAGATCCCAGTGATTGAAGAGTTTGAGAATGTATACCAGAGAGTATACGTAGATTACCACCCGATCGAGAGATTTTTCCTAAAATTGGTACATACAAGTGGTGGACTAGGAATATAAGATTGACACTTTTAATAAGTTTGACTCCCTTCGAGCTGGGAGAAGTTGTTATGACAATAGTAATGGATTGGCAAATCCCCAATGAAGCAACCTGATGGTAAAGAAAAGAGAGTAATAATTATGGGATGGAGACGGATTTAGAAATTCTGGAATATAATTCAGATTGAGAAACTATGATACCAGGGATATGAGGCTTGATTAGCCCTTATAGTGGCGCTTAGGACAGAGACACCAAGTACAAAGGAAATTATAATGATTTTGGAAGGTTGTACAAGGTTTTATGAGCTACCAAGATATCGATCTGGATGACGTGAGGATGAATACCGAGTATTCAGAGTATAGTGCTGCACCTCCTATTAGTCCCAATGACAATGAAAGAATTAGCGACTCAGTTGCAAGGATTGCTGGGCAAGGGTATGATAAGACCCAGTGTGCCATCGTGGAAAGCCTCGGTGGGGTTATGAGAGAAAAAACGTATTAGCACGAGATGATGCATCGGACCTCAAGAGTTGAACGAGTTCAACATTTGGAATAGATACCTTGGTAGATGATGGTTTGATCAGCTGAAGGAGGCTGTGTATTTTGGTCCAAAGTTATATAAGAACTGGATATCACCAGTGGGAAGTTAAACTCGAGAGTATACCCAAGACTGCGATTCGTACGAGGTATAGACACTCCAAGTTTTCAGCAAGGACATTTTGGGTGGACTAATGCCCCCACAACTTTTATGGAATTTGATGAATTAGCGGTGAGTCATTCGCGATAGTTTTCGCCCTAAGCATATCGAAATGTCGTATATACGAAGGAAATTGCAGAATCGAAAAAGGATCAAACATGATCGACTTTCAGATCTATCAGATATGAAAATATGTGTGCTTGTGTGTATATGAAGATTATGATTTGGTGATAAAAGGATTGAGAGTCCTCGAGCCAGACAACATTCCCCAAGAAACTCGCCTTTCTTTCAGAGAAAGGAGGGCTGGAATAATATAGAATGACTGAATACGGGAAGTAGATTATCTTCCTGCAAGAAGATTAGAGAAGAAGCTGGAACCCCGGGGGGTGATAGTAGATAACAAAGAGATAGCAAGGCCAAAACAGTGATGGTCGACAAGCTCATTACTAGACAGCAAGATTTACTCGAATCGATTGCTAGAATACTCGAATTAGTTCGATAAGAAGTACACTGTCGACAAGAGAGTTGACATTTATACGATGGAATCGGGAAATGGCTAGAATTGATAAAGGATTAGGACAACGAGATACACTACCATCCAGGGAAGGCCAATATGGTGGCTGATGCCCTTAGTCAAAATGAAAAAAAGTGATGAATTCCGAATGCTCTGGAATTAAAGGACGGGACTTTACCCGAGAGCCATAAATTGAGATATTATATGTACCAAGACGGTACCAAAATGTATAGAGATTCGAGAGGAATGCCATTGACAAGCTAAATGGCATGTTGATGAATGACAAGCAAGTTTATGATGATGTATTTCTGTGCAAACAAGATAGAGAATCTGAGGTTGGAAATTGTGATGCTAAAGATGTCCTCCTGAAAAGGGAGTAATGAGATTTGGAAGGAAAGAAAGTTGAGCCCGAGATTCATTGGGCCATCTGAGAGTTTAAACGTGTCAGGAAGGTGGCCTACGAGCCAGCCTTACCCAAGCTTATAGAATGGTCATAACATGGTTCAGGTGTATGTGCCTCACCAGTATACTATAGATGCCCGACACATGACAGAGTACGAGCAGATAGATATACATAACCGGATCTGAACTACGAAGGACAACCTGTGGAAATCACGGATAGAAAAGAGCAAGACAAGGTTGTCAAACTAGTGAGAGACTTGAAGAAAATCAAGAAGTGGAAGAAACCACCTGGAAGTTAGAAAATGCAATGGGATAAAAGTAGCCCCAGCTATTCCTAAACTGATTCCGAGGACGGAATCCTTTTAAGGAGGGGAGACTGTAATAACCCAAATTTTCGATAGAATTTAAAAATTTTCTTACTATGATTAAGTACATGAGTGAGTGGTGATTCCAAAGAACAATGATTGTAATGAATGGATATTGCTTTGGACAATGATCCTGATTCAAGTGTATGTTGTCAGAATAGAGTAATCCAATGTTTGAGGACATAGATAAGAATAATCTATCGTCCAGGAATGAGCTAATGAACCCTGAGAGGGGAGATGAGAAGTGAATAATGTTTTCCATGCGTGCATAGTATTTCCCATGCGTGCATAGTGTTTCCCATGCGTGCATAGTATTTTCCATACGTGCATAGTAATTTGGTGGATGAATAGTGATTTTGTAAGTTGGAAAACTTTTCATGCCACCCTATGTACGGAACGTGGTATGGATATTTCGAAGTCATATCTGTGATCTACGGAGGAAATAAGTGTATGCAAAGACGATCGGAATTCAGAAATTCCAAATTCTATTCCGGTGTAATATTTGACCGGGCAGTGGATTATATATTATTATAATCCAAGAATTGAGATATTAACTTGGAGGATTTGATATTTTAGGATTTTATTATATTTGATTTAAGAACGAAGAACGGAAGCCACTGAGACAGTGGAACGAACGTTCTAGAAACCACTGAGACTTTATAACAAGATTAAGCGATTGAGCGAACGAATCATGGATTAAGGATATGGTATGTTAAGAGTCCAAGGGAGGTTATATGATGAGAGAAAGAGAGGATTGAGAATATAATCCTAGAGCAAAGGGAATGCAAACGAGTCACGAGAACATTTTTCGAGAACAAGAAATAAAGAGAAAATGCAAAGGAAATTGAATACAACAATTGCTTGGGGTATTAGGCCACACTATTACAATGGAGTGCAACATATAAGTTGTAGCATGTGGATTTAATTGATTAAATGTAACAAAAGTAAAGAGGCAAGGGCATTGGGGGAATAAATCATGAAAGGGCAAGGACATGGAAGTAAAAGACCAAGAAAGGGAGTAACATGTTTATCATCCAACACTTGGCATCCTTGGATTGGTCCTTGAGATTACAAAGGGATAATATGAGATGAGGATGAGATAAAGTAGATGAGATATACATTATACAAACCATTATTCAAGACAACAAAGAAAACAAAACACAAAACAAAACAAACACCACCATTCTGCCAGCAGAAAAACAGCTCGGTAATTTGAGCATAGAGCCTTCATTTCTCAATGAAATTTTTTGTTCTATAGCTTGTTGGAAAGGTATTGAGATGCTCTACAACTCTTCTTTAGGAGCCTAATCCAGAAAAGCAAGGTAAGGATCTCCTTTTTCCCGTTCTTTCAACTGGTGTATTGTAAATCCGAGATTCTAACTTGGTTTCTTGATTTCTTTGGATGATCCAAGCTATCCTAAGGTTATATAAGGACTAAACAAGGCTTACTAAGTGTTATTCACTCTCCAAGGAAGGTATAACACTCTTGAAACCCTAGCTCTTAATTTGAGTTTTGATGATTTAAATGAGTTATAGAGATTTGATGCATGATTTAGAGCATGTATGTGGTATGATTGTTATGAAAATATAAAAATATGGTTTAGAGCCCCAAGACCAGTTTAGGCAGTGGTAGGGATGATGAATAGTGTCCATGAGTATTGGTGGTAGATTGGTTGATTATTTGGAGGATTTTAATTTTGGAATTATCCGAGTTATAGCCGTCGTAATGGCGAAATTTCATTAACCCTTAAAAATGGAGGATCACCGAACGAAAAACCTCCTGACCAAGTTGAACACTTGACCCATACTTGTAGGTTTTTAATCATAGATCATTTTGGCGCAAGAATCGTAGCATTCTGATTTACGGTTTAGGCGTTATGGTAAAATTCGTAAAAGCGGTTCGTAAACGTACGTATGAATTCGTAACTCCAATTGAACCCCTTTAAAGTGATAAATTCGGTTGCGAATCGTGGTAATCAAATACTATAGGTCATAATGAAGATATGAGAGAAGACCTCGTGTCGAAAAGATTATTTTTGGATTTTATAAAAATGTTTGAATCAAGGTTAAGTGCGAAGGAACCCCTCAGAGGAGCACTTGATTATAACTTTGTAAACCACTTGGTAAAACGGACGAACGAGATCCGATTTCTAAAACGAATCTTCGACCTAAGTAATGGTTGATTGACGTGGACTTAGTATGAGCCTAAAGCGAGTTAGTAATGCCTTAGTTGCGATTCGCGTACGTGTTTATGCTTTCGATATTAAGTGGATTATCTAGGGGATTAATCGTACGTTCTTTTTGACTTTGTCTAGATTGCCCGACATCGTCACGAGCCCCTACCACTTCTCGAGCATCAGGCAAGATTTCCAAATCTATACTTGAAGTATTGATTATAATACTGCTTTTGCCATGCTTAGATTTGCATAGTTTTGCGATATATACTTGTTGTAAAAGTTTAACTTCGGATTGTATATAATCTTTTGAGATATAGTATATACAAACCGGTATACCTTGTGGCTCTATAGATAAGAGCATATTTATTGTTTCGACTCTAGACCGGGAGTCGGTAGTTTCTGTTATATAGATAGTCGTGGAAACCCGGAGGGATTCCAGCGACAGATTACTATGTACTTTGAGGAATGTTATGATTAAACATTATTATATTTCCAGAAAGTAGTTACTACTTGGAAATGGATTGGGATTTGGCTTATAAGCTAGATATGGGGATATCAGTTATAAGCCGGAATTTATTATCACCCTTAGTGAAGGGCGTACGCGTCGTATCTTTCGTAAAAGACCGGGAGTCGGTATTTTGTATACTTTTGGAGATATATTTTCTGAATATATCGAATAAATATTATTGAGTATAATGAATATTATTTTGAATATTCATTAAGAGTTTATTTATTTAAATGAATATTATGTTGAATATTCATTTAAGATTAATTATTTAAATGAATATTATTTTCGAATATTCATTTAAGAATTATTTATTTAGTGAATATTACTTTTGAATA
Organism: Heracleum sosnowskyi; assembly: GCA_030848705.1. Lineage (NCBI taxonomy): Eukaryota > Viridiplantae > Streptophyta > Magnoliopsida > Apiales > Apiaceae > Heracleum > Heracleum sosnowskyi. Next base: position 163,743 of record JAUIZM010000045.1, on the reverse strand, counting down.
TTCACTTGAATACTATTTATTTAAATGAATATTATTTTGAATATTCATTTAAAGATTATTTATATTAATGAATATTATTTTCAGATATTCATTTGAGGATTATTTAGTAAATGAATATTACTTTTTGAATATTCATTTAATTACTATTTATTAATGAATATTATTTTCAAATATTCATTTAAAGGGTATTTATTTAGTAAATACTTATTTATTTAATAAATATTCTTCGAATATTTATTAAATACCTTTAACGATTTTCAAAAATAGTTTATCTTATTTAGAAATATTCTTTGACCTTCAATAATTATAAAGAATATTTCTGAGTCCTATTAATAAGTACTTCATCAAGGAAGTGGTTCCCACAGACTCTTTTCCATGTTAAATCTACCCTCTAAGGGGATTTAAATGTTCGCTCAAACTTTCAAAACATAGGGAACCCTACTTGGAAACTGCTATTTGTATTCGACTCCCCGGGTCATTAACTTTCAAAGGAAATCATTTCTATTCACAAACTCAGATGCTTCGAGTCCAAAAGAGATTTGTTACTTCCTCAACACTCGAGGAGTAAGATTGATGGAACAAGTTAATATCCATTAACAAGCAATAGCTTGGGAAATATTGGTGAAATTCTCCTTTCCAAACCCGATACGGCTTCTTTGTGAAGTCCTGTCAACAAGTACGATACTTGGGGAAGGGAGGACGAACTCTATGTTTCAGAGTCATGGATTTTATTCGAACTTGGAGTAGTGTAAAAGGTCGAGTAGCGCCGAACCTTCATTGGCCCACAGTTGGCATGGGGAGCTTCCAGAGGGCGGTAGACAAGTAAATCCGTCGGACCTTCCTTCTACCGGTAGTAAAGTTTAAATGTATTTGTACGACCGCGACTGATCATCGATGGTCGGGACATCTGTGCGCTGAGAATACTCCAGTGATAGTTCATCATCCAATTTGGATATTTTCTGCAACATGGATCAAGAATCATAATGGTCATGTTGGCAGGGTTTTGAAAAGTGTTCAAAAAGGTTATATTGAATCACCTTGTCACTTCATCTTTTATATGACTCTGTGATTACCTTACATAACAGGGGTTATGGTAAGGGGTTGGTTTATATTGAATCACCTTGTCACTTCATCTTTTATATGACTCTGTGATTACCTTACATAACAGGGGTTATGGTAAGGGGTTGGTTTATATTGAATCACCTTGTCACTTCATCTTTTATATGACTCTGTGATTACCTTACATAACAGGGGTTATGGTAAGGGGTTGGTTTATATTGAATCACTTTATAACTTCATCTTTTAAGTTACATGTTGATACTCTGCTTATACTTATATAGCAGATATTCCTTTTCTACAAAAAGGTTATATTGGTTTACTTTGGAAACCTCATCCTTTTATAATATACTAGAACATGGTTCAATAGTATAATAAAAGTTTGCAGAGAGATTATGAAATGATATTTGGAGTACTACAATAGTACTATTTTTGGAATATATTCCGATGAGGAAATATTGTCGGTAAAGAGATATTTTGACAATTATTGTCTTATACCCGCTTTATTCTGGGTTAAATCATAGGCAGAGTTATGCCATGCTTTCATTACCTTGCTGAGCTATTTGCTCACTCTTGCCATTGTTTTATATATATTATAGAGCAGCGGAGCAGGATGTCAAGGGCACCAGTGATCCTGGAGATAGTAAGAATCAGTTGGATCAGGATGCAGCTTGTTGAGTTTGTGTATAGATGTGAGTGGAATGAGAAGATTGTAATCATCAGGATACTTAGCTGGTAGTGTACCATTACTTAGAGATTGTACCAGTATCAGATTTTGTAAAACATTTGGGTATTGTAATAAAAGTTGTTTATTCCGCAGTTTTGTATTGTGTCGTTTCTGAGACTCTAACCTGTGTGTGTGTGAGATATATATTGTGTGGTCATAAACAGTTGAATTGTGTGCATTGTAAGTAATACAGGTGAGACAAGAAGTATATGGATCGTGACTACTCTAAATCCCAGACCCCGGATTTGGGGCTGTTACAATCAGACTCAGTGATGATGATTTGAGGATGGTTATTCTTGAGCAACAAAAAGGGAAGGATTCCTCGGAAGTGAGGCCCCGTGATCCACAGAGAGCACCCCCTAATAACAGGGTGAGGCCCCATGGACACGAGCGAGCCCTTCCTCGAGATGATGTCGGCCGTGATTCGTAGAAAGCGCCCCCTGATAACAGGGTGAGGCCCCACGAACACAGGCGCGCCCTTCCTCAGAATGATTCGGAAAGAAGAAAACATAATTATGAAGATAGGAGAATGGATGTGTACCGGGGAGATAGGCGGTCCTACTATACTCAGGGCGCGCCCTCAGGTATGAGGCCTCCTCGTATTTTTCAGATCTCATCTCGGAGTGCTTCTAGGGAGGATAGGGTGCGCCCTCCCCCGAACGATAATCTACAGTCCCGAGGAAACCGTCAATCTCAAGGAAATACACCACCACGAGGTCAGAATCAGGAAAGGGGTCAAACTCATACTCAAGGGGAGACTCAAACTCAGACCCAGGTGGAAAATCATACGCAAACTCAAGGTGAAAATCCAACGAATACTCAGAATGCGACTCAGCCTCCACACTCGGGGGGTACTCAGACGGTTGTGCCACCAAACGTCCAGAATATTCCTAGAGTAGGAACATCCAATGTTGATGATCTGAAGAGGCTTCTTGTTCACCTAGATGGTGGAAGAATTTCAGCTACAGCGCAAACTCCCTCGCCCTTCTCCGCTGAGGTTAGAGAGGCACAGCTACCCGCTGGGTATAGAGCTACGACAAGTGACTTGCGTTTTCATGGAAATTCAGATCCAGTGGAATTCCTGGGAAGATTCGATATTGAGATGGATGTCTATCAGGTTACTAGCTTGACAACCAAATACAATTTTAATAATAAGTGTAAGAGTGATTTTGTCCAAAATTTTGGTCGTCGATAGTCTGGTCTTCAGTATGACAAAATAAATAAAACCCGTTAAATCTTAAAATAAATAGATGAAAAAAGTTGGATCTAGCATAAAAAATATTTTATATTTGAACATGTAAACTAAAAAGTGTATTTATATTTAAATACAAAAAAGTATATAATAATAAGTGTAAGAGTGATTTTTTCTAAAATTTTGGTGGTCGGTAGTCTGGTCTTCAGTATGACAAAATAAATAAGAACCGTTAGATCTTAAAATAAATAAATAAATAAATAACGTTGGATCTAGCATAAAATAATTATATTTTAAGATGTAAACTAAAAAGTGTATTTATATTGAAATACGAAAAAATATATGTCAATGATTTAAAGGTCTTCTACACTGAATAGGATTAATGTAACGGTAGTCAGTAGTCAGGTCTTCAGTATGACAAAATAAATAAGAACCGTTAATCTTAAAATAAATAGATGAAAAATGTTGGATCTAGCATAAAAAATATTTATATTTTAACATGTAAACTAAAAAGTGCATTTATATTGAAATACAAAAAAAGTGTATAATAATAAGTGTAAGAGTGATTTTGTCCAAAATTTTGGTAGTCGATAGTCTGGTCTTCAATATGATAAAATAAATAAGAACCGTTAGATCTTAAAATAAATAGATGAAAAACGTTGGATCTAGCATATTTTTTTTATTTTAACATGTAAACTAAAAACTGTATTTATATTGAAATACGAAAAAGTATATGTCAATGATTTAAATCATATATAATTAGGTATTCTACATTTAATAGGATTATCAATGCAGGTCATCTACACTGAATACGATTAATGTAAAAATTCGTAATTGTATTTTCTCTTGACATTCTGAGTGTTTCCATTTCGATAATAATTGTTAAATCATCACTGAATTAAAAATAATTTTATGAGTTTCTCGTGGGATGTAAAATCATCTAAATCTGGTTTCTAGATCTCGAAATGAAGCTCAAATTGTAAATATGAACTTTTTTCAATATCAATATAAATAAATAAAATTCAATTGTATCCTTTTTCTAATTATATCATTTTCATATTATAATTTTCTTTTTTAAATTTAATTCTAGTACAACCTTTCGAATTATATCCTTTTTAGATTATAGTTTTCTTTTTAATATGATATAATCTTGATCGTCTATATTTTAAAATATTATATTCGACAATTAAGATTATTACAGTGACCAAAATTATGGATAAAATCCCTCTTACACTTATTACATATAAATAATATAATAATAAGAATTATGTAATATAAGTAAAATATATATACATTAGTTACAATATTTTAGTTCAATTAAAAAAATTAAATATTACTCCCTCCGTCTCTAAATATTATTCCTGTTTGAGTTGGACACGTTTGCCAATGCACACTTTTAATCGTTAGTATCTTTAATTTCGTATTAGTATTAAATATAAAAACTTCACTGTATTAAAGTACTAACAAATACGAATCCAACAAGATCACTCATGACTATATTTGATCTTATAGATTAGGTGTAAATTAATAATTTATCTCATGTAATGAACAAAACCGACATTTCAAACGAGAATGATAATACGAGACAGAGGGAGTAGTAAACTAATTTTGTTTTACTTGTAATTTGTACAATAAAGGGGGTGTTTGGGAGAACTTATTTTCCAGAATAAGTCAACTTATTTTAAGTTGAAAGTTAAGATTCCTAACTTTCCAACTTATTTTCCAACTTATTTTTGCAACTTATTGAATCTTAAACATAAATTAAATACTTGTATAAAAAAAATATTAAAATATAAAATTTTTAACCGAAAATAAGTCCATAAGTCCTTAATATAAGGTGAGCCAAACAGGCCAAAAATATGCTACTTCTATTAGGTCTCAGCTGCGCATGCATCACATGCATGGAAATTACCGTAGTGTAGTGATGCACTTAACGCTTATTATATATAAATAATATTTTATATTAAATTGTTGTTATGAGAGACCTTTGACGGTACTTTAATATTACTAGTTTACAACCCGTGCTATGCACGGATTTCTTTTGTTATATAATAAATTTTATTTTATGTTACGAATATATTTTTATATAATCATTATTTTCAGTAATTTATTTTAATTTAAATAATTTAATATAAATTTATTTAATGATATACATGTTTTAAAACTTATATCATAAAATTTTAAAATAAATTTGTCGTTAACGAAATTCGAACCTTGAAATTTTAGTAAATTATTTTAATCAAAACGGAAATATTAATGATTGAAATATATGGTACGATTGATGTTTTTAGTTGTTTATAATAGATAACATGTCCAACTAAAAGTAAATATGAAAAAGGCAATCGGCTAATCATCTTTAATTATATTGTGTTATTATATTGTTGTTTATTTTATCTATACTATTATTTTAATATAATAGTATAGATAGATATATGTAGTTCATCATATTTCTAGAAAATAAGAGATTTTAGTTAGAAAATATAGAAGAAAATATTGTGTTTTAGCTGAAAAAGGTAATCAGTAAGTTATTAGTAATTACAATATTAATATTTTCTTTCATTAAATAGACCGGCTCATGATATTTTTGGAAAAGAGAGAGAATATAGTTCCGTTAATTATTAGTAATTATAATATTATTATTTTATTTCATTAAATAAAACGGCTCATGATATTTTTGGGAAAGGAGATATTATAATTAGAAAAAATAGAAAAAATAATATGTTTTAACTTAAAAAAGGTAACTGGTTAGTTATTAAGAATTATAAAATAGAATTTCCCGTAAATATAAAATAAAAATAGAAACTATTCATTAAATAGAACGGCTCATGATATTTTTGGGAAATGAGAGATTATAGTTAGAAAAAATAGAAAAGATAATATGTTTTAACTGAAAAAGGTAACTGGTTAGTTATTAGGAAATATAAAATAGAATTTCCCGTAAATATAAAATAAAAATAGAAACTAAATAAATAATAACTAAGTAAGGGTATTTAAGTAAAATCACGAAGTATTCATCATATTTCTAGAAAATAAGATATTTTAGTTAGAAAATATAGAAGAAAATATTGTGTTTTAGCTAAAAAAGGTAATCAGTAAGTTATTAGTAATTACAATATTAATATTTTCTTTCATTAAATAGACCGGCTCATGATATTTTTGGAAAAGAGAGAGAATATAGTTCCGTTAATTATTAGTAATTATAATATTATTATTTTATTTCATTAAATAAAACGGCTCATGATATTTTTGGGAAAGGAGATATTATAATTAGAAAAAATAGAAAACATAATATGTTTTAACTTAAAAAAGGTAACTGGTTAGTTATTAAGAATTATAAAATAGAATTTCCCGTAAATATAAAATAAAAATAGAAACTATTCATTAAATAGAACGGCTCATGATATTTTTGGGAAATGAGAGATTATAGTTAGAAAAGATAATATGTTTTAACTGAAAAAGGTAACTGGTTAGTTATTAGGAAATATAAAATAGAATTTCCCGTAAATATAAAATAAAAATAGAAACTAAATAAATAATAACTAAGTAAGGGTATTTAAGTAAAATCATGAAGTACCGTACCGACCGACCGACCAAACTTTTAATGTTTCGGCTTTTATAATATAGTATAGATAGTATAGATAGTATAGATAGATAGATAGTATAGATATAGATCTCAATACTCCCTCTGTTCCATAATACTTTTCCTGTTTACTAAATCGGGACATTCAAAATACTTTTCCTGTTTCTATTTTAAGCCATAAAAAATAATATTCAATACTCACTACTCCACCAACTACTCCTTAAAAATAATATTCAATACCCACTACTCCACCCACTACTCCTTAAAAATAATATTCAATACCCACTACTCCACCCACTACTACAAAAAAATAATATTCAATACCCACTACTCCTTAAAAACAATATTCAATACTCACTACTCCACCCACTGCTCATTAAAAACAATATTCAATACCCACTATTCCACCCACTACTCTTTAAAAATAATATTCAATACACACTACTCCTTAAAAAAATTATATTCATTACCAACTGTCTTAAAACCCGTGTTTTTAGTCAAACAGGAAAGGTTTTTCGGAACGGAGGGAGTATTATATAATAGGATATAATTTAGAACCTGACCTACATAATACAATAATGAAAAAGAAAAAATAATAAAATTTAAATTATTTTTTCCGTTTAGGGCTCAACAAGTCTTGCATGTAGGATCCGTATATTTATACAATCACGTCCCTTCTATATCCAAATACCAATTTCTTACAGGACAGGAACAATGCATAATTGAAACTTTATTGTTCTAAATTGGAAACATACCAGGATTCGAAGATCTACTCTTTGTCCAGACTACATATACAAAATTGAAAAGAACTAGTAATAAACTACGATGCGATTATTGCTTTTGTTCTGTTTCTTACTTCTACTCGGTAATTATTTATGCTAGCAATATATAAACATAAAAATATCAATAGCCATTCTTACAGGTCTCTCTGAACAAGAATCATGGGAAAACAACTCAGGCTCTTGACAGAGAAAGACCTTGAAGGGAAACCGTTGCCTCGAGATTTATTCGATTCGTTGTTAATTGCAGCTCAAGTTGCTAGAAAGATATAATTCTGAACCGAATCAGACCCGATATGAACCGATTTTACGGGAACTGGATTTTCCGATTAACTTCAAAGTGGTTGGCACACATGATTTTCTCAAACCTAGAAAGATTTTTTCTTGTCCATATTTTTTCATATCATGTCCCTATGAGTTTCTAGAATATTATGAGATTTTATTTCGCTCCGTTCTGAACCGAATCGGACCCGATATGAACCGATTTTACGGGAACTGGGTTTTCTTGTAAACTTCAAATTGGGTAGGCACACATGATTTTCTCAAACCTAGAAAGATTTTTTCTTGTCCATATTTTTTCATATCATGTCCCTATGAGTTTCTAGAATATGATGAGATTTTATTTCGCTCCGTTCTGAACCGAATCAGACCCGATATGAACCGATTTTACGGGAACTGGGTTTTCTTGTAAACTTTATATTGGGTAGGCACACATGATTTTCTCAAACCTAGAAAGATTTTTTCTTGTCCATATTTTTTCATATCATGTCCCTATGAGTTTCTAGAATATGATGAGATTTTATTTCGCTCCGTTCTGAACCGAATCAGACCCGATATGAACCGATTTTACGGGAACTGGGTTTTCCGATTAACTTCAAAGTGGTTGGCACACATGATTTTCTCAAACCTAGAAAGATTTTTTCTTGTCCATATTTTTTCATATCATGTCCCTATGAGTTTCTAGAATATGATGAGATTTTATTTCTCTCCGTTCTGAACCGAATCGGACCCGATATGAACCGATTTTACGGGAACTGGGTTTTTCGATTAACTTCAAAGTGGTTGGCACACATGATTTTCTCAAACCTAGAAATATTTTTTCTTGTCCATATTTTTTCATATCATGTCCCTATGAGTTTCTAGAATATGATGAGATTTTATTTCGCTCCGTTCTGAACCGAATCGGACCCGATATGAACCGATTTTACGGGAACTGGGTTTTCTTGTAAACTTTAAATTGGGTAGGCACACATGATTTTCTCAAACCTAGAAAGATTTTTTCTTGTCCATATTTTTTCATATCATGTCCCTATGAGTTTCTAGAATATGATGAGATTTTATTTCGCTCCGTTCTGAACCGAATCGGACCCGATATGACCCGATTTTACGGGAACTGGGTTTTCCGATTAACTTCAAAGTGGTTGGCACACATGATTTTCTCAAACCTAGAAAGATTTTTTCTTGTCCATATTTTTTCATATCATGTCCCTATGAGTTTCTAGAATATGATGAGATTTTATTTACCTCCGTTCTGAACCGAATCGGACCCGATATGACCCGATTTTACGGGAACTGGGTTTTCCGATTAACTTCAAAGTGGTTGGCACACATGATTTTCTCAAACCTAGAAAGATTTTTTCTTGTCCATATTTTTTCATATCATGACCCTATGAGTTTCTAGAATATGATGAGATTTTATTTCGCTCCGTTCTGAACCGAATCGGACCCGATATGAACCGATTTTACGGGAACTGGGTTTTCTTGTAAACTTTAAATTGGGTAGGCACACATGATTTTCTCAAACCTAGAAAGATTTTTTCTTGTCCATATTTTTTCATATCATGTCCCTATGAGTTTCTAGAATATGATGAGATTTTATTTCGCTCCGTTCTGAACCGAATCGGACCCGATATGACCCGATTTTACGGGAACTGGGTTTTCCGATTAACTTCAAAGTGGTTGGCACACATGATTTTCTCAAACCTAGAAAGATTTTTTCTTGTCCATATTTTTTCATATCATGACCCTATGAGTTTCTTAGAATATGATGAGATTTTATTTCGCTCCGTTCTGAACCGAATCAGACCCGATATGAACCGATTTTACGGGAACTGGATTTTCCGATTAACTTCAAAGTGGTTGGCACACATGAGTTTCTCAAACCTAGAAAGATTTTTTCTTGTCCATATTTTTTCATATCATGTCCCTATGAGTTTCTAGAATATGATGAGATTTTATTTCGCTCCGTTCTGAACCGAATCGGACCCGATATGAACCGATTTTACGGGAACTGGGTTTTCCGATTAACTTCAAAGTGGTTGGCACACATGATTTTCTCAAACCTAGAAAGATTTTTTCTTGTCCATATTTTTTCATATCATGTCCCTATGAGTTTCTAGAATATGATGAGATTTTATTTCGCTCCGTTCTGAACCGAATCAGACCCGATATGAACCGATTTTACGGGAACTGGGTTTTCCGATTAACTTCAAAGTGGTTGGCACACATGATTTTCTCAAACCTAGAAAGATTTTTTCTTGTCCATATTTTTTCATATCATGTCCCTATGAGTTTCTAGAATAGTATGAGATTTTATTTCTCTCCGTTCTGAACCGAATCGGACCCGATATGAACCAATTTTACGGGAACTGGGTTTTCCGATTAACTTCAAAGTGGTTGGCACACATGATTTTCTCAAACCTAGAAAGTTTTTTTCTTGTCCATATTTTTTCATATCATGTCCCTATGAGTTTCTAGAATATGATGAGATTTTATTTCTCTCCGTTCTGAACCGAATCGGACCCGATATGAACCGATTTTATGGGAACTGGGTTTTCCGATTAACTTCAAAGTGGTTGGCACACATGATTTTCTCAAACCTAGAAAGATTTTTTCTTGTCCATATTTTTTCATATCATGTCCCTATGAGTTTCTAGAATATGATGAGATTTTATTTACCTCCGTTCTGAACCGAATCGGACCCGATATGACCCGATTTTACGGGAACTGGGTTTTCCGATTAACTTCAAAGTGGTTGGCACACATGATTTTCTCAAACCTAGAAAGATTTTTTCTTGTCCATATTTTTTCATATCATGACCCTATGAGTTTCTAGAATATGATGAGATTTTATTTCGCTCCGTTCTGAACCGAATCGGACCCGATATGAACCGATTTTACGGGAACTGGGTTTTCCGATTAACTTCAAAGTGGTTGGCACACATGATTTTCTCAAACCTAGAAATATTTTTTCTTGTCCATATTTTTTCATATCATGTCCCTATGAGTTTCTAGAATATGATGAGATTTTATTTCGCTCCGTTCTGAACCGAATCGGACCCGATATGAACCGATTTTACGGGAACTGGGTTTTCTTGTAAACTTTAAATTGGGTAGGCACACATGATTTTCTCAAACCTAGAAAGATTTTTTCTTGTCCATATTTTTTCATATCATGTCCCTATGAGTTTCTAGAATATGATGAGATTTTATTTCGCTCCGTTCTGAACCGAATCGGACCCGATATGACCCTATTTTACGGGAACTGGGTTTTCCGATTAACTTCAAAGTGGTTGGCACACATGATTTTCTCAAACCTAGAAAGATTTTTTCTTGTCCATATTTTTTCATATCATGTCCCTATGAGTTTCTTAGAATATGATGAGATTTTATTTCGCTCCGTTCTGAACCGAATCAGACCCGATATGAACCGATTTTACGGGAACTGGATTTTCCGATTAACTTCAAAGTGGTTGGCACACATGAGTTTCTCAAACCTAGAAAGATTTTTTCTTGTCCATATTTTTTCATATCATGTCCCTATGAGTTTCTAGAATATGATGAGATTTTATTTCGCTCCGTTCTGAACCGAATCGGACCCGATATGAACCGATTTTACGGGAACTGGGTTTTCCGATTAACTTCAAAGTGGTTGGCACACATGATTTTCTCAAACCTAGAAAGATTTTTTCTTGTCCATATTTTTTCATATCATGTCCCTATGAGTTTCTAGAATATGATGAGATTTTATTTCGCTCCGTTCTGAACCGAATCAGACCCGATATGAACCGATTTTACGGGAACTGGGTTTTCCGATTAACTTCAAAGTGGTTGGCACACATGATTTTCTCAAACCTAGAAAGATTTTTTCTTGTCCATATTTTTTCATATCATGACCCTATGAGTTTCTAGAATATGATGAGATTTTATTTCGCTCCGTTCTGAACCGAATCGGACCCGATATGAACCGATTTTACGGGAACTGGGTTTTCTTGTAAACTTTAAATTGGGTAGGCACACATGATTTTCTCAAACCTAGAAAGATTTTTTCTTGTCCATATTTTTTCATATCATGTCCCTATGAGTTTCTAGAATATGATGAGATTTTATTTCGCTCCGTTCTGAACCGAATCGGACCCGATATGACCCGATTTTACGGGAACTGGGTTTTCCGATTAACTTCAAAGTGGTTGGCACACATGATTTTCTCAAACCTAGAAAGATTTTTTCTTGTCCATATTTTTTCATATCATGACCCTATGAGTTTCTTAGAATATGATGAGATTTTATTTCGCTCCGTTCTGAACCGAATCAGACCCGATATGAACCGATTTTACGGGAACTGGATTTTCCGATTAACTTCAAAGTGGTTGGCACACATGAGTTTCTCAAACCTAGAAAGATTTTTTCTTGTCCATATTTTTTCATATCATGTCCCTATGAGTTTCTAGAATATGATGAGATTTTATTTCGCTCCGTTCTGAACCGAATCGGACCCGATATGAACCGATTTTACGGGAACTGGGTTTTCCGATTAACTTCAAAGTGGTTGGCACACATGATTTTCTCAAACCTAGAAAGATTTTTTCTTGTCCATATTTTTTCATATCATGTCCCTATGAGTTTCTAGAATATGATGAGATTTTATTTCGCTCCGTTCTGAACCGAATCAGACCCGATATGAACCGATTTTACGGGAACTGGGTTTTCCGATTAACTTCAAAGTGGTTGGCACACATGATTTTCTCAAACCTAGAAAGATTTTTTCTTGTCCATATTTTTTCATATCATGTCCCTATGAGTTTCTAGAATAGTATGAGATTTTATTTCTCTCCGTTCTGAACCGAATCGGACCCGATATGAACCAATTTTACGGGAACTGGGTTTTCCGATTAACTTCAAAGTGGTTGGCACACATGATTTTCTCAAACCTAGAAAGTTTTTTTCTTGTCCATATTTTTTCATATCATGTCCCTATGAGTTTCTAGAATATGATGAGATTTTATTTCTCTCCGTTCTGAACCGAATCGGACCCGATATGAACCGATTTTATGGGAACTGGGTTTTCCGATTAACTTCAAAGTGGTTGGCACACATGATTTTCTCAAACCTAGAAAGATTTTTTCTTGTCCATATTTTTTCATATCATGTCCCTATGAGTTTCTAGAATATGATGAGATTTTATTTACCTCCGTTCTGAACCGAATCGGACCCGATATGACCCGATTTTACGGGAACTGGGTTTTCCGATTAACTTCAAAGTGGTTGGCACACATGATTTTCTCAAACCTAGAAAGATTTTTTCTTGTCCATATTTTTTCATATCATGACCCTATGAGTTTCTAGAATATGATGAGATTTTATTTCGCTCCGTTCTGAACCGAATCGGACCCGATATGAACCGATTTTACGGGAACTGGGTTTTCCGATTAACTTCAAAGTGGTTGGCACACATGATTTTCTCAAACCTAGAAATATTTTTTCTTGTCCATATTTTTTCATATCATGTCCCTATGAGTTTCTAGAATATGATGAGATTTTATTTCGCTCCGTTCTGAACCGAATCGGACCCGATATGAACCGATTTTACGGGAACTGGGTTTTCTTGTAAACTTTAAATTGGGTAGGCACACATGATTTTCTCAAACCTAGAAAGATTTTTTCTTGTCCATATTTTTTCATATCATGTCCCTATGAGTTTCTAGAATATGATGAGATTTTATTTCGCTCCGTTCTGAACCGAATCGGACCCGATATGACCCTATTTTACGGGAACTGGGTTTTCCGATTAACTTCAAAGTGGTTGGCACACATGATTTTCTCAAACCTAGAAAGATTTTTTCTTGTCCATATTTTTTCATATCATGTCCCTATGAGTTTCTTAGAATATGATGAGATTTTATTTCGCTCCGTTCTGAACCGAATCAGACCCGATATGAACCGATTTTACGGGAACTGGATTTTCCGATTAACTTCAAAGTGGTTGGCACACATGAGTTTCTCAAACCTAGAAAGATTTTTTCTTGTCCATATTTTTTCATATCATGTCCCTATGAGTTTCTAGAATATGATGAGATTTTATTTCGCTCCGTTCTGAACCGAATCGGACCCGATATGAACCGATTTTACGGGAACTGGGTTTTCCGATTAACTTCAAAGTGGTTGGCACACATGATTTTCTCAAACCTAGAAAGATTTTTTCTTGTCCATATTTTTTCATATCATGTCCCTATGAGTTTCTAGAATATGATGAGATTTTATTTCGCTCCGTTCTGAACCGAATCAGACCCGATATGAACCGATTTTACGGGAACTGGGTTTTCCGATTAACTTCAAAGTGGTTGGCACACATGATTTTCTCAAACCTAGAAAGATTTTTTCTTGTCCATATTTTTTCATATCATGACCCTATGAGTTTCTAGAATATGATGAGATTTTATTTCGCTCCGTTCTGAACCGAATCGGACCCGATATGAACCGATTTTACGGGAACTGGGTTTTCTTGTAAACTTTAAATTGGGTAGGCACACATGATTTTCTCAAACCTAGAAAGATTTTTTCTTGTCCATATTTTTTCATATCATGTCCCTATGAGTTTCTAGAATATGATGAGATTTTATTTCGCTCCGTTCTGAACCGAATCGGACCCGATATGACCCGATTTTACGGGAACTGGGTTTTCCGATTAACTTCAAAGTGGTTGGCACACATGATTTTCTCAAACCTAGAAAGATTTTTTCTTGTCCATATTTTTTCATATCATGACCCTATGAGTTTCTTAGAATATGATGAGATTTTATTTCGCTCCGTTCTGAACCGAATCAGACCCGATATGAACCGATTTTACGGGAACTGGATTTTCCGATTAACTTCAAAGTGGTTGGCACACATGAGTTTCTCAAACCTAGAAAGATTTTTTCTTGTCCATATTTTTTCATATCATGTCCCTATGAGTTTCTAGAATATGATGAGATTTTATTTCGCTCCGTTCTGAACCGAATCGGACCCGATATGAACCGATTTTACGGGAACTGGGTTTTCCGATTAACTTCAAAGTGGTTGGCACACATGATTTTCTCAAACCTAGAAAGATTTTTTCTTGTCCATATTTTTTCATATCATGTCCCTATGAGTTTCTAGAATATGATGAGATTTTATTTCGCTCCGTTCTGAACCGAATCAGACCCGATATGAACCGATTTTACGGGAACTGGGTTTTCCGATTAACTTCAAAGTGGTTGGCACACATGATTTTCTCAAACCTAGAAAGATTTTTTCTTGTCCATATTTTTTCATATCATGTCCCTATGAGTTTCTAGAATAGTATGAGATTTTATTTCTCTCCGTTCTGAACCGAATCGGACCCGATATGAACCAATTTTACGGGAACTGGGTTTTCCGATTAACTTCAAAGTGGTTGGCACACATGATTTTCTCAAACCTAGAAAGTTTTTTTCTTGTCCATATTTTTTCATATCATGTCCCTATGAGTTTCTAGAATATGATGAGATTTTATTTCTCTCCGTTCTGAACCGAATCGGACCCGATATGAACCGATTTTATGGGAACTGGGTTTTCCGATTAACTTCAAAGTGGTTGGCACACATGATTTTCTCAAACCTAGAAAGATTTTTTCTTGTCCATATTTTTTCATATCATGTCCCTATGAGTTTCTAGAATATGATGAGATTTTATTTACCTCCGTTCTGAACCGAATCGGACCCGATATGACCCGATTTTACGGGAACTGGGTTTTCCGATTAACTTCAAAGTGGTTGGCACACATGATTTTCTCAAACCTAGAAAGATTTTTTCTTGTCCATATTTTTTCATATCATGACCCTATGAGTTTCTAGAATATGATGAGATTTTATTTCGCTCCGTTCTGAACCGAATCGGACCCGATATGAACCGATTTTACGGGAACTGGGTTTTCCGATTAACTTCAAAGTGGTTGGCACACATGATTTTCTCAAACCTAGAAATATTTTTTCTTGTCCATATTTTTTCATATCATGTCCCTATGAGTTTCTAGAATATGATGAGATTTTATTTCGCTCCGTTCTGAACCGAATCGGACCCGATATGAACCGATTTTACGGGAACTGGGTTTTCTTGTAAACTTTAAATTGGGTAGGCACACATGATTTTCTCAAACCTAGAAAGATTTTTTCTTGTCCATATTTTTTCATATCATGTCCCTATGAGTTTCTAGAATATGATGAGATTTTATTTCGCTCCGTTCTGAACCGAATCGGACCCGATATGACCCTATTTTACGGGAACTGGGTTTTCCGATTAACTTCAAAGTGGTTGGCACACATGATTTTCTCAAACCTAGAAAGATTTTTTCTTGTCCATATTTTTTCATATCATGTCCCTATGAGTTTCTTAGAATATGATGAGATTTTATTTCGCTCCGTTCTGAACCGAATCAGACCCGATATGAACCGATTTTACGGGAACTGGATTTTCCGATTAACTTCAAAGTGGTTGGCACACATGAGTTTCTCAAACCTAGAAAGATTTTTTCTTGTCCATATTTTTTCATATCATGTCCCTATGAGTTTCTAGAATATGATGAGATTTTATTTCGCTCCGTTCTGAACCGAATCGGACCCGATATGACCCTATTTTACGGGAACTGGGTTTTCCGATTAACTTCAAAGTGGTTGGCACACATGATTTTCTCAAACCTAGAAAGATTTTTTCTTGTCCATATTTTTTCATATCATGTCCCTATGAGTTTCTAGAATATGATGAGATTTTATTTCGCTCCGTTCTGAACCGAATCAGACCCGATATGAACCGATTTTACGGGAACTGGGTTTTCCGATTAACTTCAAAGTGGTTGGCACACATGATTTTCTCAAACCTAGAAAGATTTTTTCTTGTCCATATTTTTTCATATCATGACCCTATGAGTTTCTAGAATATGATGAGATTTTATTTCGCTCCGTTCTGAACCGAATCGGACCCGATATGAACCGATTTTACGGGAACTGGGTTTTCTTGTAAACTTTAAATTGGGTAGGCACACATGATTTTCTCAAACCTAGAAAGATTTTTTCTTGTCCATATTTTTTCATATCATGTCCCTATGAGTTTCTAGAATATGATGAGATTTTATTTCGCTCCGTTCTGAACCGAATCGGACCCGATATGACCCTATTTTACGGGAACTGGGTTTTCCGATTAACTTCAAAGTGGTTGGCACACATGATTTTCTCAAACCTAGAAAGATTTTTTCTTGTCCATATTTTTTCATATCATGACCCTATGAGTTTCTTAGAATATGATGAGATTTTATTTCGCTCCGTTCTGAACCGAATCAGACCCGATATGAACCGATTTTACGGGAACTGGATTTTCCGATTAACTTCAAAGTGGTTGGCACACATGAGTTTCTCAAACCTAGAAAGATTTTTTCTTGTCCATATTTTTTCATATCATGTCCCTATGAGTTTCTAGAATATGATGAGATTTTATTTCGCTCCGTTCTGAACCGAATCGGACCCGATATGAACCGATTTTACGGGAACTGGGTTTTCCGATTAACTTCAAAGTGGTTGGCACACATGATTTTCTCAAACCTAGAAAGATTTTTTCTTGTCCATATTTTTTCATATCATGTCCCTATGAGTTTCTAGAATATGATGAGATTTTATTTCGCTCCGTTCTGAACCGAATCAGACCCGATATGAACCGATTTTACGGGAACTGGGTTTTCCGATTAACTTCAAAGTGGTTGGCACACATGATTTTCTCAAACCTAGAAAGATTTTTTCTTGTCCATATTTTTTCATATCATGTCCCTATGAGTTTCTAGAATAGTATGAGATTTTATTTCTCTCCGTTCTGAACCGAATCGGACCCGATATGAACCAATTTTACGGGAACTGGGTTTTCCGATTAACTTCAAAGTAGTTTGCACACATGATTTTCTCAAACCTAGAAAGTTTTTTTCTTGTCCATATTTTTTCATATCATGTCCCTATGAGTTTCTAGAATATGATGAGATTTTATTTCTCTCCGTTCTGAACCGAATCGGACCCGATATGAACCGATTTTATGGGAACTGGGTTTTCCGATTAACTTCAAAGTGGTTGGCACACATGATTTTCTCAAACCTAGAAAGATTTTTTCTTGTCCATATTTTTTCATATCATGTCCCTATGAGTTTCTAGAATATGATGAGATTTTATTTACCTCCGTTCTGAACCGAATCGGACCCGATATGACCCGATTTTACGGGAACTGGGTTTTCCGATTAACTTCAAAGTGGTTGGCACACATGATTTTCTCAAACCTAGAAAGATTTTTTCTTGTCCATATTTTTTCATATCATGACCCTATGAGTTTCTAGAATATGATGAGATTTTATTTCGCTCCGTTCTGAACCGAATCGGACCCGATATGAACCGATTTTACGGGAACTGGGTTTTCCGATTAACTTCAAAGTGGTTGGCACACATGATTTTCTCAAACCTAGAAATATTTTTTCTTGTCCATATTTTTTCATATCATGTCCCTATGAGTTTCTAGAATATGATGAGATTTTATTTCGCTCCGTTCTGAACCGAATCGGACCCGATATGAACCGATTTTACGGGAACTGGGTTTTCTTGTAAACTTTAAATTGGGTAGGCACACATGATTTTCTCAAACCTAGAAAGATTTTTTCTTGTCCATATTTTTTCATATCATGTCCCTATGAGTTTCTAGAATATGATGAGATTTTATTTCGCTCCGTTCTGAACCGAATCGGACCCGATATGACCCTATTTTACGGGAACTGGGTTTTCCGATTAACTTCAAAGTGGTTGGCACACATGATTTTCTCAAACCTAGAAAGATTTTTTCTTGTCCATATTTTTTCATATCATGTCCCTATGAGTTTCTTAGAATATGATGAGATTTTATTTCGCTCCGTTCTGAACCGAATCAGACCCGATATGAACCGATTTTACGGGAACTGGATTTTCCGATTAACTTCAAAGTGGTTGGCACACATGAGTTTCTCAAACCTAGAAAGATTTTTTCTTGTCCATATTTTTTCATATCATGTCCCTATGAGTTTCTAGAATATGATGAGATTTTATTTCGCTCCGTTCTGAACCGAATCGGACCCGATATGAACCGATTTTACGGGAACTGGGTTTTCCGATTAACTTCAAAGTGGTTGGCACACATGATTTTCTCAAACCTAGAAAGATTTTTTCTTGTCCATATTTTTTCATATCATGTCCCTATGAGTTTCTAGAATAGTATGAGATTTTATTTCGCTCCGTTCTGAACCGAATCGGACCCGATATGAACCGATTTTACGGGAACTGGGTTTTCTTGTAAACTTCAAATTGGGTAGGCACACATGATTTTCTCAAACCTAGAAAGATTTTTTCTTGTCCATATTTTTTCATATCATGTCCCTATGAGTTTCTAGAATATGATGAGATTTTATTTCGCTCCGTTCTGGACCGAATCGGACCCGATATGAACCGATTTTACGGGAACTGGGTTTTCCGATTAACTTCAAAGTGGTTGGCACACATGATTTTCTCAAACCTAGAAAGATTTTTTCTTGTCCATATTTTTTCATATCATGTCCCTATGAGTTTCTAGAATATGATGAGATTTTATTTCGCTCCGTTCTGAACCGAATCGGACCCGATATGAACCGATTTTACGGGAACTGGGTTTTCCGATTAACTTCAAAGTGGTTGGCACACATGATTTTCTCAAACCTAGAAAGATTTTTTCTTGTCCATATTTTTTCATATCATGTCCCTATGAGTTTCTAGAATATGATGAGATTTTATTTCGCTCCGTTCTGAACCGAATCGGACCCGATATGAACCGATTTTACGGGAACTGGGTTTTCCGATTAACTTCAAAGTGGTTGGCACACATGATTTTCTCAAACCTAGAAATATTTTTTCTTGTCCATATTTTTTCATATCATGTCCCTATGAGTTTCTAGAATATGATGAGATTTTATTTTGCTCCGTTCTGAACCGAATCGGACCCGATATGAACCGATTTTACGGGAACTGGGTTTTCTTGTAAACTTTAAATTGGGTAGGCACACATGATTTTCTCAAACCTAGAAAGATTTTTTCTTGTCCATATTTTTTCATATCATGTCCCTATGAGTTTCTAGAATATGATGAGATTTTATTTCGCTCCGTTCTGAACCGAATCGGACCCGATATGACCCTATTTTACGGGAACTGGGTTTTCCGATTAACTTCAAAGTGGTTGGCACACATGATTTTCTCAAACCTAGAAAGATTTTTTCTTGTCCATATTTTTTCATATCATGTCCCTATGAGTTTCTTAGAATATGATGAGATTTTATTTCGCTCCGTTCTGAACCGAATCAGACCCGATATGAACCGATTTTACGGGAACTGGATTTTCCGATTAACTTCAAAGTGGTTGGCACACATGAGTTTCTCAAACCTAGAAAGATTTTTTCTTGTCCATATTTTTTCATATCATGTCCCTATGAGTTTCTAGAATATGATGAGATTTTATTTCGCTCCGTTCTGAACCGAATCGGACCCGATATGAACCGATTTTACGGGAACTGGGTTTTCTTGTAAACTTTAAATTGGGTAGGCACACATGATTTTCTCAAACCTAGAAAGATTTTTTCTTGTCCATATTTTTTCATATCATGTCCCTATGAGTTTCTAGAATATGATGAGATTTTATTTCGCTCCGTTCTGAACCGAATCGGACCCGATATGACCCTATTTTACGGGAACTGGGTTTTCCGATTAACTTCAAAGTGGTTGGCACACATGATTTTCTCAAACCTAGAAAGATTTTTTCTTGTCCATATTTTTTCATATCATGTCCCTATGAGTTTCTTAGAATATGATGAGATTTTATTTCGCTCCGTTCTGAACCGAATCAGACCCGATATGAACCGATTTTACGGGAACTGGATTTTCCGATTAACTTCAAAGTGGTTGGCACACATGAGTTTCTCAAACCTAGAAAGATTTTTTCTTGTCCATATTTTTTCATATCATGTCCCTATGAGTTTCTAGAATATGATGAGATTTTATTTCGCTCCGTTCTGAACCGAATCGGACCCGATATGAACCGATTTTACGGGAACTGGGTTTTCCGATTAACTTCAAAGTGGTTGGCACACATGATTTTCTCAAACCTAGAAAGATTTTTTCTTGTCCATATTTTTTCATATCATGTCCCTATGAGTTTCTAGAATATGATGAGATTTTATTTCGCTCCGTTCTGAACCGAATCAGACCCGATATGAACCGATTTTACGGGAACTGGGTTTTCCGATTAACTTCAAAGTGGTTGGCACACATGATTTTCTCAAACCTAGAAAGATTTTTTCTTGTCCATATTTTTTCATATCATGTCCCTATGAGTTTCTAGAATAGTATGAGATTTTATTTCTCTCCGTTCTGAACCGAATCGGACCCGATATGAACCAATTTTACGGGAACTGGGTTTTCCGATTAACTTCAAAGTGGTTGGCACACATGATTTTCTCAAACCTAGAAAGTTTTTTTCTTGTCCATATTTTTTCATATCATGTCCCTATGAGTTTCTAGAATATGATGAGATTTTATTTCTCTCCGTTCTGAACCGAATCGGACCCGATATGAACCGATTTTATGGGAACTGGGTTTTCCGATTAACTTCAAAGTGGTTGGCACACATGATTTTCTCAAACCTAGAAAGATTTTTTCTTGTCCATATTTTTTCATATCATGTCCCTATGAGTTTCTAGAATATGATGAGATTTTATTTACCTCCGTTCTGAACCGAATCGGACCCGATATGACCCGATTTTACGGGAACTGGGTTTTCCGATTAACTTCAAAGTGGTTGGCACACATGATTTTCTCAAACCTAGAAAGATTTTTTCTTGTCCATATTTTTTCATATCATGACCCTATGAGTTTCTAGAATATGATGAGATTTTATTTCGCTCCGTTCTGAACCGAATCGGACCCGATATGAACCGATTTTACGGGAACTGGGTTTTCCGATTAACTTCAAAGTGGTTGGCACACATGATTTTCTCAAACCTAGAAATATTTTTTCTTGTCCATATTTTTTCATATCATGTCCCTATGAGTTTCTAGAATATGATGAGATTTTATTTCGCTCCGTTCTGAACCGAATCGGACCCGATATGAACCGATTTTACGGGAACTGGGTTTTCTTGTAAACTTTAAATTGGGTAGGCACACATGATTTTCTCAAACCTAGAAAGATTTTTTCTTGTCCATATTTTTTCATATCATGTCCCTATGAGTTTCTAGAATATGATGAGATTTTATTTCGCTCCGTTCTGAACCGAATCGGACCCGATATGACCCTATTTTACGGGAACTGGGTTTTCCGATTAACTTCAAAGTGGTTGGCACACATGATTTTCTCAAACCTAGAAAGATTTTTTCTTGTCCATATTTTTTCATATCATGTCCCTATGAGTTTCTTAGAATATGA
The DNA here is from genome assembly GCA_030848705.1 of Heracleum sosnowskyi. NCBI lineage: Eukaryota > Viridiplantae > Streptophyta > Magnoliopsida > Apiales > Apiaceae > Heracleum > Heracleum sosnowskyi. Next base: position 141,631 of record JAUIZM010000045.1, on the reverse strand, counting down.
TGAGATTTTATTTCGCTCCGTTCTGAACCGAATCAGACCCGATATGAACCGATTTTACGGGAACTGGATTTTCCGATTAACTTCAAAGTGGTTGGCACACATGAGTTTCTCAAACCTAGAAAGATTTTTTCTTGTCCATATTTTTTCATATCATGTCCCTATGAGTTTCTAGAATATGATGAGATTTTATTTCGCTCCGTTCTGAACCGAATCGGACCCGATATGAACCGATTTTACGGGAACTGGGTTTTCCGATTAACTTCAAAGTGGTTGGCACACATGATTTTCTCAAACCTAGAAAGATTTTTTCTTGTCCATATTTTTTCATATCATGTCCCTATGAGTTTCTAGAATAGTATGAGATTTTATTTCGCTCCGTTCTGAACCGAATCGGACCCGATATGAACCGATTTTACGGGAACTGGGTTTTCTTGTAAACTTCAAATTGGGTAGGCACACATGATTTTCTCAAACCTAGAAAGATTTTTTCTTGTCCATATTTTTTCATATCATGTCCCTATGAGTTTCTAGAATATGATGAGATTTTATTTCGCTCCGTTCTGGACCGAATCGGACCCGATATGAACCGATTTTACGGGAACTGGGTTTTCCGATTAACTTCAAAGTGGTTGGCACACATGATTTTCTCAAACCTAGAAAGATTTTTTCTTGTCCATATTTTTTCATATCATGTCCCTATGAGTTTCTAGAATATGATGAGATTTTATTTCGCTCCGTTCTGAACCGAATCGGACCCGATATGAACCGATTTTACGGGAACTGGGTTTTCCGATTAACTTCAAAGTGGTTGGCACACATGATTTTCTCAAACCTAGAAAGATTTTTTCTTGTCCATATTTTTTCATATCATGTCCCTATGAGTTTCTAGAATATGATGAGATTTTATTTCGCTCCGTTCTGAACCGAATCGGACCCGATATGAACCGATTTTACGGGAACTGGGTTTTCCGATTAACTTCAAAGTGGTTGGCACACATGATTTTCTCAAACCTAGAAAGATTTTTTCTTGTCCATATTTTTTCATATCATGTCCCTATGAGTTTCTAGAATATGATGAGATTTTATTTCGCTCCGTTCTGAACCGAATCGGACCCGATATGACCCGATTTTACGGGAACTGGGTTTTCCGATTAACTTCAAAGTGGTTGGCACACATGATTTTCTCAAACCTAGAAAGATTTTTTCTTGTCCATATTTTTTCATATCATGTCCCTATGAGTTTCTAGAATATGATGAGATTTTATTTACCTCCGTTCTGAACCGAATCGGACCCGATATGACCCGATTTTACGGGAACTGGGTTTTCCGATTAACTTCAAAGTGGTTGGCACACATGATTTTCTCAAACCTAGAAAGATTTTTTCTTGTCCATATTTTTTCATATCATGACCCTATGAGTTTCTAGAATATGATGAGATTTTATTTCGCTCCGTTCTGAACCGAATCGGACCCGATATGAACCGATTTTACGGGAACTGGGTTTTCTTGTAAACTTTAAATTGGGTAGGCACACATGATTTTCTCAAACCTAGAAAGATTTTTTCTTGTCCATATTTTTTCATATCATGTCCCTATGAGTTTCTAGAATATGATGAGATTTTATTTCGCTCCGTTCTGAACCGAATCGGACCCGATATGACCCGATTTTACGGGAACTGGGTTTTCCGATTAACTTCAAAGTGGTTGGCACACATGATTTTCTCAAACCTAGAAAGATTTTTTCTTGTCCATATTTTTTCATATCATGTCCCTATGAGTTTCTAGAATATGATGAGATTTTATTTACCTCCGTTCTGAACCGAATCGGACCCGATATGACCCGATTTTACGGGAACTGGGTTTTCCGATTAACTTCAAAGTGGTTGGCACACATGATTTTCTCAAACCTAGAAAGATTTTTTCTTGTCCATATTTTTTCATATCATGACCCTATGAGTTTCTTAGAATATGATGAGATTTTATTTCGCTCCGTTCTGAACCGAATCAGACCCGATATGAACCGATTTTACGGGAACTGGATTTTCCGATTAACTTCAAAGTGGTTGGCACACATGAGTTTCTCAAACCTAGAAAGATTTTTTCTTGTCCATATTTTTTCATATCATGTCCCTATGAGTTTCTAGAATATGATGAGATTTTATTTCGCTCCGTTCTGAACCGAATCGGACCCGATATGAACCGATTTTACGGGAACTGGGTTTTCCGATTAACTTCAAAGTGGTTGGCACACATGATTTTCTCAAACCTAGAAAGATTTTTTCTTGTCCATATTTTTTCATATCATGTCCCTATGAGTTTCTAGAATATGATGAGATTTTATTTCGCTCCGTTCTGAACCGAATCAGACCCGATATGAACCAATTTTACGGGAACTGGGTTTTCCGATTAACTTCAAAGTGGTTGGCACACATGATTTTCTCAAACCTAGAAAGATTTTTTCTTGTCCATATTTTTTCATATCATGTCCCTATGAGTTTCTAGAATAGTATGAGATTTTATTTCTCTCCGTTCTGAACCGAATCGGACCCGATATGAACCAATTTTACGGGAACTGGGTTTTCCGATTAACTTCAAAGTGGTTGGCACACATGATTTTCTCAAACCTAGAAAGATTTTTTCTTGTCCATATTTTTTCATATCATGTCCCTATGAGTTTCTAGAATATGATGAGATTTTATTTCGCTCCGTTCTGAACCGAATCGGACCCGATATGAACCGATTTTACGGGAACTGGGTTTTCCGATTAACTTCAAAGTGGTTGGCACACATGATTTTCTCAAACCTAGAAAGATTTTTTCTTGTCCATATTTTTTCATATCATGTCCCTATGAGTTTCTAGAATATGATGAGATTTTATTTCGCTCCGTTCTGAACCGAATCGGACCCGATATGAACCGATTTTACGGGAACTGGGTTTTCCGATTAACTTCAAAGTGGTTGGCACACATGATTTTCTCAAACCTAGAAAGATTTTTTCTTGTCCATATTTTTTCATATCATGTCCCTATGAGTTTCTAGAATATGATGAGATTTTATTTCGCTCCGTTCTGAACCGAATCGGACCCGATATGACCCGATTTTACGGGAACTGGGTTTTCCGATTAACTTCAAAGTGGTTGGCACACATGATTTTCTCAAACCTAGAAAGATTTTTTCTTGTCCATATTTTTTCATATCATGTCCCTATGAGTTTCTAGAATATGATGAGATTTTATTTACCTCCGTTCTGAACCGAATCGGACCCGATATGACCCGATTTTACGGGAACTGGGTTTTCCGATTAACTTCAAAGTGGTTGGCACACATGATTTTCTCAAACCTAGAAAGATTTTTTCTTGTCCATATTTTTTCATATCATGACCCTATGAGTTTCTAGAATATGATGAGATTTTATTTCGCTCCGTTCTGAACCGAATCGGACCCGATATGAACCGATTTTACGGGAACTGGGTTTTCTTGTAAACTTTAAATTGGGTAGGCACACATGATTTTCTCAAACCTAGAAAGATTTTTTCTTGTCCATATTTTTTCATATCATGTCCCTATGAGTTTCTAGAATATGATGAGATTTTATTTCGCTCCGTTCTGAACCGAATCGGACCCGATATGACCCGAATTTACGGGAACTGGGTTTTCCGATTAACTTCAAAGTGGTTGGCACACATGATTTTCTCAAACCTAGAAAGATTTTTTCTTGTCCATATTTTTTCATATCATGTCCCTATGAGTTTCTAGAATATGATGAGATTTTATTTACCTCCGTTCTGAACCGAATCGGACCCGATATGACCCGATTTTACGGGAACTGGGTTTTCCGATTAACTTCAAAGTGGTTGGCACACATGATTTTCTCAAACCTAGAAAGATTTTTTCTTGTCCATATTTTTTCATATCATGACCCTATGAGTTTCTTAGAATATGATGAGATTTTATTTCGCTCCGTTCTGAACCGAATCAGACCCGATATGAACCGATTTTACGGGAACTGGATTTTCCGATTAACTTCAAAGTGGTTGGCACACATGAGTTTCTCAAACCTAGAAAGATTTTTTCTTGTCCATATTTTTTCATATCATGTCCCTATGAGTTTCTAGAATATGATGAGATTTTATTTCGCTCCGTTCTGAACCGAATCGGACCCGATATGAACCGATTTTACGGGAACTGGGTTTTCCGATTAACTTCAAAGTGGTTGGCACACATGATTTTCTCAAACCTAGAAAGATTTTTTCTTGTCCATATTTTTTCATATCATGTCCCTATGAGTTTCTAGAATATGATGAGATTTTATTTCGCTCCGTTCTGAACCGAATCAGACCCGATATGAACCAATTTTACGGGAACTGGGTTTTCCGATTAACTTCAAAGTGGTTGGCACACATGATTTTCTCAAACCTAGAAAGATTTTTTCTTGTCCATATTTTTTCATATCATGTCCCTATGAGTTTCTAGAATAGTATGAGATTTTATTTCTCTCCGTTCTGAACCGAATCGGACCCGATATGAACCAATTTTACGGGAACTGGGTTTTCCGATTAACTTCAAAGTGGTTGGCACACATGATTTTCTCAAACCTAGAAAGTTTTTTTCTTGTCCATATTTTTTCATATCATGTCCCTATGAGTTTCTTAGAATATGATGAGATTTTATTTCGCTCCGTTCTGAACCGAATCAGACCCGATATGAACCGATTTTACGGGAACTGGATTTTCCGATTAACTTCAAAGTGGTTGGCACACATGAGTTTCTCAAACCTAGAAAGATTTTTTCTTGTCCATATTTTTTCATATCATGTCCCTATGAGTTTCTAGAATATGATGAGATTTTATTTCGCTCCGTTCTGAACCGAATCGGACCCGATATGAACCGATTTTACGGGAACTGGGTTTTCCGATTAACTTCAAAGTGGTTGGCACACATGATTTTCTCAAACCTAGAAAGATTTTTTCTTGTCCATATTTTTTCATATCATGTCCCTATGAGTTTCTAGAATAGTATGAGATTTTATTTCGCTCCGTTCTGAACCGAATCGGACCCGATATGAACCGATTTTACGGGAACTGGGTTTTCTTGTAAACTTCAAATTGGGTAGGCACACATGATTTTCTCAAACCTAGAAAGATTTTTTCTTGTCCATATTTTTTCATATCATGTCCCTATGAGTTTCTAGAATATGATGAGATTTTATTTCGCTCCGTTCTGGACCGAATCGGACCCGATATGAACCGATTTTACGGGAACTGGGTTTTCCGATTAACTTCAAAGTGGTTGGCACACATGATTTTCTCAAACCTAGAAAGATTTTTTCTTGTCCATATTTTTTCATATCATGTCCCTATGAGTTTCTAGAATATGATGAGATTTTATTTCGCTCCGTTCTGAACCGAATCGGACCCGATATGAACCGATTTTACGGGAACTGGGTTTTCCGATTAACTTCAAAGTGGTTGGCACACATGATTTTCTCAAACCTAGAAAGATTTTTTCTTGTCCATATTTTTTCATATCATGTCCCTATGAGTTTCTAGAATATGATGAGATTTTATTTCGCTCCGTTCTGAACCGAATCGGACCCGATATGAACCGATTTTACGGGAACTGGGTTTTCCGATTAACTTCAAAGTGGTTGGCACACATGATTTTCTCAAACCTAGAAAGATTTTTTCTTGTCCATATTTTTTCATATCATGTCCCTATGAGTTTCTAGAATATGATGAGATTTTATTTCGCTCCGTTCTGAACCGAATCGGACCCGATATGACCCGATTTTACGGGAACTGGGTTTTCCGATTAACTTCAAAGTGGTTGGCACACATGATTTTCTCAAACCTAGAAAGATTTTTTCTTGTCCATATTTTTTCATATCATGTCCCTATGAGTTTCTAGAATATGATGAGATTTTATTTACCTCCGTTCTGAACCGAATCGGACCCGATATGACCCGATTTTACGGGAACTGGGTTTTCCGATTAACTTCAAAGTGGTTGGCACACATGATTTTCTCAAACCTAGAAAGATTTTTTCTTGTCCATATTTTTTCATATCATGACCCTATGAGTTTCTAGAATATGATGAGATTTTATTTCGCTCCGTTCTGAACCGAATCGGACCCGATATGAACCGATTTTACGGGAACTGGGTTTTCTTGTAAACTTTAAATTGGGTAGGCACACATGATTTTCTCAAACCTAGAAAGATTTTTTCTTGTCCATATTTTTTCATATCATGTCCCTATGAGTTTCTAGAATATGATGAGATTTTATTTCGCTCCGTTCTGAACCGAATCGGACCCGATATGACCCGATTTTACGGGAACTGGGTTTTCTGATTAACTTCAAAGTGGTTGGCACACATGATTTTCTCAAACCTAGAAAGATTTTTTCTTGTCCATATTTTTTCATATCATGTCCCTATGAGTTTCTAGAATATGATGAGATTTTATTTACCTCCGTTCTGAACCGAATCGGACCCGATATGACCCGATTTTACGGGAACTGGGTTTTCCGATTAACTTCAAAGTGGTTGGCACACATGATTTTCTCAAACCTAGAAAGATTTTTTCTTGTCCATATTTTTTCATATCATGACCCTATGAGTTTCTTAGAATATGATGAGATTTTATTTCGCTCCGTTCTGAACCGAATCAGACCCGATATGAACCGATTTTACGGGAACTGGATTTTCCGATTAACTTCAAAGTGGTTGGCACACATGAGTTTCTCAAACCTAGAAAGATTTTTTCTTGTCCATATTTTTTCATATCATGTCCCTATGAGTTTCTAGAATATGATGAGATTTTATTTCGCTCCGTTCTGAACCGAATCGGACCCGATATGAACCGATTTTACGGGAACTGGGTTTTCCGATTAACTTCAAAGTGGTAGGCACACATGATTTTCTCAAACCTAGAAAGATTTTTTCTTGTCCATATTTTTTCATATCATGTCCCTATGAGTTTCTAGAATATGATGAGATTTTATTTCGCTCCGTTCTGAACCGAATCGGACCCGATATGACCCGATTTTACGGGAACTGGGTTTTCCGATTAACTTCAAAGTGGTTGGCACACATGATTTTCTCAAACCTAGAAAGATTTTTTCTTGTCCATATTTTTTCATATCATGTCCCTATGAGTTTCTAGAATATGATGAGATTTTATTTACCTCCGTTCTGAACCGAATCGGACCCGATATGACCCGATTTTACGGGAACTGGGTTTTCCGATTAACTTCAAAGTGGTTGGCACACATGATTTTCTCAAACCTAGAAAGATTTTTTCTTGTCCATATTTTTTCATATCATGACCCTATGAGTTTCTAGAATATGATGAGATTTTATTTCTCTCCGTTCTGAACCGAATCGGACCCGATATGAACCGATTTTATGGGAACTGGGTTTTCCGATTAACTTCAAAGTGGTTGGCACACATGATTTTCTCAAACCTAGAAAGATTTTTTCTTGTCCATATTTTTTCATATCATGTCCCTATGAGTTTCTAGAATATGATGAGATTTTATTTCGCTCCGTTCTGAACCGAATCGGACCCGATATGAACCGATTTTACGGGAACTGGGTTTTCCGATTAACTTCAAAGTGGTTGGCACACATGATTTTCTCAAACCTAGAAAGATTTTTTCTTGTCCATATTTTTTCATATCATGTCCCTATGAGTTTCTAGAATATGATGAGATTTTATTTCGCTCCGTTCTGAACCGAATCAGACCCGATATGAACCGATTTTACGGGAACTGGATTTTCCGATTAACTTCAAAGTGGTTGGCACACATGAGTTTCTCAAACCTAGAAAGATTTTTTCTTGTCCATATTTTTTCATATCATGTCCCTATGAGTTTCTAGAATATGATGAGATTTTATTTCGCTCCGTTCTGAACCGAATCGGACCCGATATGAACCGATTTTACGGGAACTGGGTTTTCCGATTAACTTCAAAGTGGTTGGCACACATGATTTTCTCAAACCTAGAAAGATTTTTTCTTGTCCATATTTTTTCATATCATGTCCCTATGAGTTTCTAGAATATGATGAGATTTTATTTCGCTCCGTTCTGAACCGAATCAGACCCGATATGAACCAATTTTACGGGAACTGGGTTTTCCGATTAACTTCAAAGTGGTTGGCACACATGATTTTCTCAAACCTAGAAAGATTTTTTCTTGTCCATATTTTTTCATATCATGTCCCTATGAGTTTCTAGAATAGTATGAGATTTTATTTCTCTCCGTTCTGAACCGAATCGGACCCGATATGAACCAATTTTACGGGAACTGGGTTTTCCGATTAACTTCAAAGTGGTTGGCACACATGATTTTCTCAAACCTAGAAAGTTTTTTTCTTGTCCATATTTTTTCATATCATGTCCCTATGAGTTTCTAGAATATGATGAGATTTTATTTCTCTCCGTTCTGAACCGAATCGGACCCGATATGAACCGATTTTATGGGAACTGGGTTTTCCGATTAACTTCAAAGTGGTTGGCACACATGATTTTCTCAAACCTAGAAAGATTTTTTCTTGTCCATATTTTTTCATATCATGTCCCTATGAGTTTCTAGAATATGATGAGATTTTATTTCGCTCCGTTCTGAACCGAATCGGACCCGATATGAACCGATTTTACGGGAACTGGGTTTTCCGATTAACTTCAAAGTGGTTGGCACACATGATTTTCTCAAACCTAGAAAGATTTTTTCTTGTCCATATTTTTTCATATCATGTCCCTATGAGTTTCTAGAATATGATGAGATTTTATTTCGCTCCGTTCTGAACCGAATCAGACCCGATATGAACCGATTTTACGGGAACTGGGTTTTCCGATTAACTTCAAAGTGGTTGGCACACATGATTTTCTCAAACCTAGAAAGATTTTTTCTTGTCCATATTTTTTCATATCATGTCCCTATGAGTTTCTAGAATATGATGAGATTTTATTTCGCTCCGTTCTGAACCGAATCGGACCCGATATGAACCGATTTTACGGGAACTGGGTTTTCCGATTAACTTCAAAGTGGTTGGCACACATGATTTTCTCAAACCTAGAAAGATTTTTTCTTGTCCATATTTTTTCATATCATGTCCCTATGAGTTTCTAGAATATGATGAGATTTTATTTCGCTCCGTTCTGAACCGAATCAGACCCGATATGAACCAATTTTACGGGAACTGGGTTTTCCGATTAACTTCAAAGTGGTTGGCACACATGATTTTCTCAAACCTAGAAAGATTTTTTCTTGTCCATATTTTTTCATATCATGTCCCTATGAGTTTCTAGAATATGATGAGATTTTATTTCGCTCCGTTCCGAACCGAATCGGACCCGATATGAACCGATTTTACGGGAACTGGGTTTTCCGATTAACTTCAAAGTGGTTGGCACACATGATTTTCTCAAACCTAGAAAGATTTTTTCTTGTCCATATTTTTTCATATCATGTCCCTATGAGTTTCTAGAATATGATGAGATTTTATTTCGCTCCGTTCTGAACCGAATCGGACCCGATATGAACCGATTTTACGGGAACTGGGTTTTCCGATTAACTTCAAAGTGGTTGGCACACATGATTTTCTCAAACCTAGAAAGATTTTTTCTTGTCCATATTTTTTCATATCATGTCCCTATGAGTTTCTAGAATAGTATGAGATTTTATTTCTCTCCGTTCTGAACCGAATCGGACCCGATATGAACCAATTTTACGGGAACTGGGTTTTCCGATTAACTTCAAAGTGGTTGGCACACATGATTTTCTCAAACCTAGAAAGTTTTTTTCTTGTCCATATTTTTTCATATCATGTCCCTATGAGTTTCTAGAATATGATGAGATTTTATTTCTCTCCGTTCTGAACCGAATCGGACCCGATATGAACCGATTTTATGGGAACTGGGTTTTCCGATTAACTTCAAAGTGGTTGGCACACATGATTTTCTCAAACCTAGAAAGATTTTTTCTTGTCCATATTTTTTCATATCATGTCCCTATGAGTTTCTAGAATATGATGAGATTTTATTTCGCTCCGTTCTGAACCGAATCGGACCCGATATGAACCGATTTTACGGGAACTGGGTTTTCCGATTAACTTCAAAGTGGTTGGCACACATGATTTTCTCAAACCTAGAAAGATTTTTTCTTGTCCATATTTTTTCATATCATGTCCCTATGAGTTTCTAGAATATGATGAGATTTTATTTACCTCCGTTCTGAACCGAATCGGACCCGATATGACCCGATTTTACGGGAACTGGGTTTTCCGATTAACTTCAAAGTGGTTGGCACACATGATTTTCTCAAACCTAGAAAGATTTTTTCTTGTCCATATTTTTTCATATCATGACCCTATGAGTTTCTAGAATATGATGAGATTTTATTTCTCTCCGTTCTGAACCGAATCGGACCCGATATGAACCGATTTTATGGGAACTGGGTTTTCCGATTAACTTCAAAGTGGTTGGCACACATGATTTTCTCAAACCTAGAAAGATTTTTTCTTGTCCATATTTTTTCATATCATGTCCCTATGAGTTTCTAGAATATGATGAGATTTTATTTCGCTCCGTTCTGAACCGAATCGGACCCGATATGAACCGATTTTACGGGAACTGGGTTTTCCGATTAACTTCAAAGTGGTTGGCACACATGATTTTCTCAAACCTAGAAAGATTTTTTCTTGTCCATATTTTTTCATATCATGTCCCTATGAGTTTCTAGAATATGATGAGATTTTATTTCGCTCCGTTCTGAACCGAATCAGACCCGATATGAACCGATTTTACGGGAACTGGATTTTCCGATTAACTTCAAAGTGGTTGGCACACATGAGTTTCTCAAACCTAGAAAGATTTTTTCTTGTCCATATTTTTTCATATCATGTCCCTATGAGTTTCTAGAATATGATGAGATTTTATTTCGCTCCGTTCTGAACCGAATCGGACCCGATATGAACCGATTTTACGGGAACTGGGTTTTCCGATTAACTTCAAAGTGGTTGGCACACATGATTTTCTCAAACCTAGAAAGATTTTTTCTTGTCCATATTTTTTCATATCATGTCCCTATGAGTTTCTAGAATATGATGAGATTTTATTTCGCTCCGTTCTGAACCGAATCAGACCCGATATGAACCAATTTTACGGGAACTGGGTTTTCCGATTAACTTCAAAGTGGTTGGCACACATGATTTTCTCAAACCTAGAAAGATTTTTTCTTGTCCATATTTTTTCATATCATGTCCCTATGAGTTTCTAGAATAGTATGAGATTTTATTTCTCTCCGTTCTGAACCGAATCGGACCCGATATGAACCAATTTTACGGGAACTGGGTTTTCCGATTAACTTCAAAGTGGTTGGCACACATGATTTTCTCAAACCTAGAAAGTTTTTTTCTTGTCCATATTTTTTCATATCATGTCCCTATGAGTTTCTAGAATATGATGAGATTTTATTTCTCTCCGTTCTGAACCGAATCGGACCCGATATGAACCGATTTTATGGGAACTGGGTTTTCCGATTAACTTCAAAGTGGTTGGCACACATGATTTTCTCAAACCTAGAAAGATTTTTTCTTGTCCATATTTTTTCATATCATGTCCCTATGAGTTTCTAGAATATGATGAGATTTTATTTCGCTCCGTTCTGAACCGAATCGGACCCGATATGAACCGATTTTACGGGAATTGGGTTTTCCGATTAACTTCAAAGTGGTTGGCACACATGATTTTCTCAAACCTAGAAAGATTTTTTCTTGTCCATATTTTTTCATATCATGTCCCTATGAGTTTCTAGAATATGATGAGATTTTATTTCGCTCCGTTCTGAACCGAATCAGACCCGATATGAACCGATTTTACGGGAACTGGGTTTTCCGATTAACTTCAAAGTGGTTGGCACACATGATTTTCTCAAACCTAGAAAGATTTTTTCTTGTCCATATTTTTTCATATCATGTCCCTATGAGTTTCTAGAATATGATGAGATTTTATTTCGCTCCGTTCTGAACCGAATCGGACCCGATATGAACCGATTTTACGGGAACTGGGTTTTCCGATTAACTTCAAAGTGGTTGGCACACATGATTTTCTCAAACCTAGAAAGATTTTTTCTTGTCCATATTTTTTCATATCATGTCCCTATGAGTTTCTAGAATATGATGAGATTTTATTTCGCTCCGTTCTGAACCGAATCAGACCCGATATGAACCAATTTTACGGGAACTGGGTTTTCCGATTAACTTCAAAGTGGTTGGCACACATGATTTTCTCAAACCTAGAAATATTTTTTCTTGTCCATATTTTTTCATATCATGTCCCTATGAGTTTCTAGAATATGATGAGATTTTATTTCGCTCCGTTCTGAACCGAATCGGACCCGATATGAACCGATTTTACGGGAACTGGGTTTTCCGATTAACTTCAAAGTGGTTGGCACACATGATTTTCTCAAACCTAGAAAGATTTTTTCTTGTCCATATTTTTTCATATCATGTCCCTATGAGTTTCTAGAATATGATGAGATTTTATTTCGCTCCGTTCTGAACCGAATCGGACCCGATATGAACCGATTTTACGGGAACTGGGTTTTCCGATTAACTTCAAAGTGGTTGGCACACATGATTTTCTCAAACCTAGAAAGATTTTTTCTTGTCCATATTTTTTCATATCATGTCCCTATGAGTTTCTAGAATAGTATGAGATTTTATTTCTCTCCGTTCTGAACCGAATCGGACCCGATATGAACCAATTTTACGGGAACTGGGTTTTCCGATTAACTTCAAAGTGGTTGGCACACATGATTTTCTCAAACCTAGAAAGTTTTTTTCTTGTCCATATTTTTTCATATCATGTCCCTATGAGTTTCTAGAATATGATGAGATTTTATTTCTCTCCGGTCTGAACCGAATCGGACCCGATATGAACCGATTTTATGGGAACTGGGTTTTCCGATTAACTTCAAAGTGGTTGGCACACATGATTTTCTCAAACCTAGAAAGATTTTTTCTTGTCCATATTTTTTCATATCATGTCCCTATGAGTTTCTAGAATATGATGAGATTTTATTTCGCTCCGTTCTGAACCGAATCGGACCCGATATGAACCGATTTTACGGGAACTGGGTTTTCCGATTAACTTCAAAGTGGTTGGCACACATGATTTTCTCAAACCTAGAAAGATTTTTTCTTGTCCATATTTTTTCATATCATGTCCCTATGAGTTTCTAGAATATGATGAGATTTTATTTCGCTCCGTTCTGAACCGAATCAGACCCGATATGAACCGATTTTACGGGAACTGGGTTTTCCGATTAACTTCAAAGTGGTTGGCACACATGATTTTCTCAAACCTAGAAAGATTTTTTCTTGTCCATATTTTTTCATATCATGTCCCTATGAGTTTCTAGAATAGTATGAGATTTTATTTCTCTCCGTTCTGAACCGAATCGGACCCGATATGAACCAATTTTACGGGAACTGGGTTTTCCGATTAACTTCAAAGTGGTTGGCACACATGATTTTCTCAAACCTAGAAAGTTTTTTTCTTGTCCATATTTTTTCATATCATGTCCCTATGAGTTTCTAGAATATGATGAGATTTTATTTCTCTCCGTTCTGAACCGAATCGGACCCGATATGAACCGATTTTATGGGAACTGGGTTTTCCGATTAACTTCAAAGTGGTTGGCACACACGATTTTCTCAAACCTAGAAAGATTTTTTCTTGTCCATATTTTTTCATATCATGTCCCTATGAGTTTCTAGAATATGATGAGATTTTATTTACCTCCGTTCTGAACCGAATCGGACCCGATATGACCCGATTTTACGGGAACTGGGTTTTCCGATTAACTTCAAAGTGGTTGGCACACATGATTTTCTCAAACCTAGAAAGATTTTTTCTTGTCCATATTTTTTCATATCATGACCCTATGAGTTTCTAGAATATGATGAGATTTTATTTCGCTCCGTTCTGAACCGAATCGGACCCGATATGAACCGATTTTACGGGAACTGGGTTTTCTTGTAAACTTTAAATTGGGTAGGCACACATGATTTTCTCAAGCCTAGAAAGATTTTTTCTTGTCCATATTTTTTCATATCATGTCCCTATGAGTTTCTAGAATATTGATGAGATTTTATTTCGCTCCGTTCTGGACCGAATCGGACCCGATATGAACCGATTTTACGGGAACTGGGTTTTCCGATTAACTTCAAAGTGGTTGGCACACATGATTTTCTCAAACCTAGAAAGATTTTTTCTTGTCCATATTTTTTCATATCATGTCCCTATGAGTTTCTAGAATATGATGAGATTTTATTTCTCTCCGTTCTGAACCGAATCGGACCCGATATGAACCGATTTTATGGGAACTGGGTTTTCCGATTAACTTCAAAGTGGTTGGCACACATGATTTTCTCAAACCTAGAAAGATTTTTTCTTGTCCATATTTTTTCATATCATGTCCCTATGAGTTTCTAGAATATGATGAGATTTTATTTACCTCCGTTCTGAACCGAATCAGACCCGATATGACCCGATTTTACGGGAACTGGGTTTTCCGATTAACTTCAAAGTGGTTGGCACACATGATTTTCTCAAACCTAGAAAGATTTTTTCTTGTCCATATTTTTTCATATCATGACCCTATGAGTTTCTAGAATATGATGAGATTTTATTTCGCTCCGTTCTGAACCGAATCGGACCCGATATGAACCGATTTTACGGGAACTGGGTTTTCTTGTAAACTTTAAATTGGGTAGGCACACATGATTTTCTCAAGCCTAGAAAGATTTTTTCTTGTCCATATTTTTTCATATCATGTCCCTATGAGTTTCTAGAATATTGATGAGATTTTATTTCGCTCCGTTCTGGACCGAATCGGACCCGATATGAACCGATTTTACGGGAACTGGGTTTTCCGATTAACTTCAAAGTGGTTGGCACACATGATTTTCTCAAACCTAGAAAGATTTTTTCTTGTCCATATTTTTTCATATCATGTCCCTATGAGTTTCTAGAATATGATGAGATTTTATTTCGCTCCGTTCTGAACCGAATCGGACCCGATATGAACCGATTTTACGGGAACTGGGTTTTCCGATTAACTTCAAAGTGGTTGGCACACATGATTTTCTCAAACCTAGAAAGATTTTTTCTTGTCCATATTTTTTCATATCATGTCCCTATGAGTTTCTAGAATATGATGAGATTTTATTTCGCTCCGTTCTGAACCGAATCGGACCCGATATGAACCGATTTTACGGGAACTGGGTTTTCCGATTAACTTCAAAGTGGTTGGCACACATGATTTTCTCAAACCTAGAAAGATTTTTTCTTGTCCATATTTTTTCATATCATGTCCCTATGAGTTTCTAGAATATGATGAGATTTTATTTCGCTCCGTTCTGAACCGAATCGGACCCGATATGAACCGATTTTACGGGAACTGGGTTTTCCGATTAACTTCAAAGTGGTTGGCACACATGATTTTCTCAAACCTAGAAAGATTTTTTCTTGTCCATATTTTTTCATATCATGTCCCTATGAGTTTCTAGAATAGTATGAGATTTTATTTCTCTCCGTTCTGAACCGAATCGGACCCGATATGAACCAATTTTACGGGAACTAGGTTTTCCGATTAACTTCAAAGTGGTTGGCACACATGATTTTTTCAAACCTAGAAAGTTTTTTTCTTGTCCATATTTTTTCATATCATGTCCCTATGAGTTTCTAGAATATGATGAGATTTTATTTCTCTCCGTTCTGAACCGAATCGGACCCGATATGAACCGATTTTACGGGAACTGGGTTTTCCGATTAACTTCAAAGTGGTTGGCACACATGATTTTCTCAAACCTAGAAAGATTTTTTCTTGTCCATATTTTTTCATATCATGTCCCTATGAGTTTCTAGAATATGATGAGATTTTATTTCGCTCCGTTCTGAACCGAATCGGACCCGATATGAACCGATTTTACGGGAACTGGGTTTTCCGATTAACTTCAAAGTGGTTGGCACACATGATTTTCTCAAACCTAGAAAGATTTTTTCTTGTCCATATTTTTTCATATCATGTCCCTATGAGTTTCTAGAATATGATGAGATTTTATTTCGCTCCGTTCTGAACCGAATCAGACCCGATATGAACCGATTTTACGGGAACTGGGTTTTCCGATTAACTTCAAAGTGGTTGGCACACATGATTTTCTCAAACCTAGAAAGATTTTTTCTTGTCCATATTTTTTCATATCATGTCCCTATGAGTTTCTAGAATAGTATGAGATTTTATTTCTCTCCGTTCTGAACCGAATCGGACCCGATATGAACCAATTTTACGGGAACTGGGTTTTCCGATTAACTTCAAAGTGGTTGGCACACATGATTTTCTCAAACCTAGAAAGTTTTTTTCTTGTCCATATTTTTTCATATCATGTCCCTATGAGTTTCTAGAATATGATGAGATTTTATTTCTCTCCGTTCTGAACCGAATCGGACCCGATATGAACCGATTTTATGGGAACTGGGTTTTCCGATTAACTTCAAAGTGGTTGGCACACATGATTTTCTCAAACCTAGAAAGATTTTTTCTTGTCCATATTTTTTCATATCATGTCCCTATGAGTTTCTAGAATATGATGAGATTTTATTTACCTCCGTTCTGAACCGAATCGGACCCGATATGACCCGATTTTACGGGAACTGGGTTTTCCGATTAACTTCAAAGTGGTTGGCACACATGATTTTCTCAAACCTAGAAAGATTTTTTCTTGTCCATATTTTTTCATATCATGACCCTATGAGTTTCTAGAATATGATGAGATTTTATTTCGCTCCGTTCTGAACCGAATCGGACCCGATATGAACCGATTTTACGGGAACTGGGTTTTCTTGTAAACTTTAAATTGGGTAGGCACACATGATTTTCTCAAGCCTAGAAAGATTTTTTCTTGTCCATATTTTTTCATATCATGTCCCTATGAGTTTCTAGAATATTGATGAGATTTTATTTCGCTCCGTTCTGGACCGAATCGGACCCGATATGAACCGATTTTACGGGAACTGGGTTTTCCGATTAACTTCAAAGTGGTTGGCACACATGATTTTCTCAAACCTAGAAAGATTTTTTCTTGTCCATATTTTTTCATATCATGTCCCTATGAGTTTCTAGAATATGATGAGATTTTATTTACCTCCGTTCTGAACCGAATCGGACCCGATATGACCCGATTTTACGGGAACTGGGTATTCCGATTAACTTCAAAGTGGTTGGCACACATGATTTTCTCAAACCTAGAAAGATTTTTTCTTGTCCATATTTTTTCATATCATGTCCCTATGAGTTTCTAGAATATGATGAGATTTTATTTACCTCCGTTCTGAACCGAATCGGACCCGATATGACCCGATTTTACGGGAACTGGGTTTTCCGATTAACTTCAAAGTGGTTGGCACACATGATTTTCTCAAACCTAGAAAGATTTTTTCTTGTCCATATTTTTTCATATCATGACCCTATGAGTTTCTAGAATATGATGAGATTTTATTTCGCTCCGTTCTGAACCGAATCGGACCCGATATGAACCGATTTTACGGGAACTGGGTTTTCTTGTAAACTTTAAATTGGGTAGGCACACATGATTTTCTCAAGCCTAGAAAGATTTTTTCTTGTCCATATTTTTTCATATCATGTCCCTATGAGTTTCTAGAATATTGATGAGATTTTATTTCGCTCCGTTCTGGACCGAATCGGACCCGATATGAACCGATTTTACGGGAACTGGGTTTTCCGATTAACTTCAAAGTGGTTGGCACACATGATTTTCTCAAACCTAGAAAGATTTTTTCTTGTCCATATTTTTTCATATCATGTCCCTATGAGTTTCTAGAATATGATGAGATTTTATTTACCTCCGTTCTGAACCGAATCGGACCCGATATGACCCGATTTTACGGGAACTGGGTATTCCGATTAACTTCAAAGTGGTTGGCACACATGATTTTCTCAAACCTAGAAAGATTTTTTCTTGTCCATATTTTTTCATATCATGACCCTATGAGTTTCTTAGAATATGATGAGATTTTATTTCGCTCCGTTCTGAACCGAATCAGACCCGATATGAACCGATTTTACGGGAACTGGATTTTCCGATTAACTTCAAAGTGGTTGGCACACATGAGTTTCTCAAACCTAGAAAGATTTTTTCTTGTCCATATTTTTTCATATCATGTCCCTATGAGTTTCTAGAATATGATGAGATTTTATTTCGCTCCGTTCTGAACCGAATCGGACCCGATATGAACCGATTTTACGGGAACTGGGTTTTCCGATTAACTTCAAAGTGGTTGGCACACATGATTTTCTCAAACCTAGAAAGATTTTTTCTTGTCCATATTTTTTCATATCATGTCCCTATGAGTTTCTAGAATATGATGAGATTTTATTTCGCTCCGTTCTGAACCGAATCGGACCCGATATGAACCGATTTTACGGGAACTGGGTTTTCCGATTAACTTCAAAGTGGTTGGCACACATGATTTTCTCAAACCTAGAAAGATTTTTTCTTGTCCATATTTTTTCATATCATGTCCCTATGAGTTTCTAGAATATGATGAGATTTTATTTCGCTCCGTTCTGAACCGAATCGGACCCGATATGAACCGATTTTACGGGAACTGGGTTTTCCGATTAACTTCAAAGTGGTTGGCACACATGATTTTCTCAAACCTAGAAAGATTTTTTCTTGTCCATATTTTTTCATATCATGTCCCTATGAGTTTCTAGAATATGATGAGATTTTATTTCGCTCCGTTCTGAACCGAATCGGACCCGATATGAACCGATTTTACGGGAACTGGGTTTTCCGATTAACTTCAAAGTGGTTGGCACACATGATTTTCTCAAACCTAGAAAGATTTTTTCTTGTCCATATTTTTTCATATCATGTCCCTATGAGTTTCTAGAATATGATGAGATTTTATTTCGCTCCGTTCTGAACCGAATCGGACCCGATATGAACCGATTTTACGGGAACTGGGTTTTCCGATTAACTTCAAAGTGGTTGGCACACATGATTTTCTCAAACCTAGAAAGATTTTTTCTTGTCCATATTTTTTCATATCATGTCCCTATGAGTTTCTAGAATAGTATGAGATTTTATTTCTCTCCGTTCTGAACCGAATCGGACCCGATATGAACCAATTTTACGGGAACTGGGTTTTCCGATTAACTTCAAAGTGGTTGGCACACATGATTTTCTCAAACCTAGAAAGATTTTTTCTTGTCCATATTTTTTCATATCATGTCCCTATGAGTTTCTAGAATATGATGAGATTTTATTTCGCTCCGTTCTGAACCGAATCGGACCCGATATGAACCGATTTTACGGGAACTGGGTTTTCCGATTAACTTCAAAGTGGTTGGCACACATGATTTTCTCAAACCTAGAAAGATTTTTTCTTGTCCATATTTTTTCATATCATGTCCCTATGAGTTTCTAGAATAGTATGAGATTTTATTTCTCTCCGTTCTGAACCGAATCGGACCCGATATGAACCAATTTTACGGGAACTGGGTTTTCCGATTAACTTCAAAGTGGTTGGCACACATGATTTTCTCAAACCTAGAAAGTTTTTTTCTTGTCCATATTTTTTCATATCATGTCCCTATGAGTTTCTAGAATATGATGAGATTTTATTTCTCTCCGTTCTGAACCGAATCGGACCCGATATGAACCGATTTTATGGGAACTGGGTTTTCCGATTAACTTCAAAGTGGTTGGCACACATGATTTTCTCAAACCTAGAAAGATTTTTTCTTGTCCATATTTTTTCATATCATGTCCCTATGAGTTTCTAGAATATGATGAGATTTTATTTCGCTCCGTTCTGAACCGAATCGGACCCGATATGAACCGATTTTACGGGAACTGGGTTTTCCGATTAACTTCAAAGTGGTTGGCACACATGATTTTCTCAAACCTAGAAAGATTTTTTCTTGTCCATATTTTTTCATATCATGTCCCTATGAGTTTCTAGAATATGATGAGATTTTATTTCGCTCCGTTCTGAACCGAATCAGACCCGATATGAACCGATTTTACGGGAACTGGGTTTTCCGATTAACTTCAAAGTGGTTGGCACACATGATTTTCTCAAACCTAGAAAGATTTTTTCTTGTCCATATTTTTTCATATCATGTCCCTATGAGTTTCTAGAATAGTATGAGATTTTATTTCTCTCCGTTCTGAACCGAATCGGACCCGATATGAACCAATTTTACGGGAACTGGGTTTTCCGATTAACTTCAAAGTGGTTGGCACACATGATTTTCTCAAACCTAGAAAGTTTTTTTCTTGTCCATATTTTTTCATATCATGTCCCTATGAGTTTCTAGAATATGATGAGATTTTATTTCTCTCCGTTCTGAACCGAATCGGACCCGATATGAACCGATTTTATGGGAACTGGGTTTTCCGATTAACTTCAAAGTGGTTGGCACACATGATTTTCTCAAACCTAGAAAGATTTTTTCTTGTCCATATTTTTTCATATCATGTCCCTATGAGTTTCTAGAATATGATGAGATTTTATTTACCTCCGTTCTGAACCGAATCGGACCCGATATGACCCGATTTTACGGGAACTGGGTTTTCCGATTAACTTCAAAGTGGTTGGCACACATGATTTTCTCAAACCTAGAAAGATTTTTTCTTGTCCATATTTTTTCATATCATGACCCTATGAGTTTCTAGAATATGATGAGATTTTATTTCGCTCCGTTCTGAACCGAATCGGACCCGATATGAACCGATTTTACGGGAACTGGGTTTTCTTGTAAACTTTAAATTGGGTAGGCACACATGATTTTCTCAAGCCTAGAAAGATTTTTTCTTGTCCATATTTTTTCATATCATGTCCCTATGAGTTTCTAGAATATTGATGAGATTTTATTTCGCTCCGTTCTGGACCGAATCGGACCCGATATGAACCGATTTTACGGGAACTGGGTTTTCCGATTAACTTCAAAGTGGTTGGCACACATGATTTTCTCAAACCTAGAAAGATTTTTTCTTGTCCATATTTTTTCATATCATGTCCCTATGAGTTTCTAGAATATGATGAGATTTTATTTACCTCCGTTCTGAACCGAATCGGACCCGATATGACCCGATTTTACGGGAACTGGGTATTCCGATTAACTTCAAAGTGGTTGGCACACATGATTTTCTCAAACCTAGAAAGATTTTTTCTTGTCCATATTTTTTCATATCATGACCCTATGAGTTTCTTAGAATATGATGAGATTTTATTTCGCTCCGTTCTGAACCGAATCAGACCCGATATGAACCGATTTTACGGGAACTGGATTTTCCGATTAACTTCAAAGTGGTTGGCACACATGAGTTTCTCAAACCTAGAAAGATTTTTTCTTGTCCATATTTTTTCATATCATGTCCCTATGAGTTTCTAGAATATGATGAGATTTTATTTCGCTCCGTTCTGAACCGAATCGGACCCGATATGAACCGATTTTACGGGAACTGGGTTTTCCGATTAACTTCAAAGTGGTTGGCACACATGATTTTCTCAAACCTAGAAAGATTTTTTCTTGTCCATATTTTTTCATATCATGTCCCTATGAGTTTCTAGAATATGATGAGATTTTATTTCGCTCCGTTCTGAACCGAATCGGACCCGATATGAACCGATTTTACGGGAACTGGGTTTTCCGATTAACTTCAAAGTGGTTGGCACACATGATTTTCTCAAACCTAGAAAGATTTTTTCTTGTCCATATTTTTTCATATCATGTCCCTATGAGTTTCTAGAATATGATGAGATTTTATTTCGCTCCGTTCTGAACCGAATCGGACCCGATATGAACCGATTTTACGGGAACTGGGTTTTCCGATTAACTTCAAAGTGGTTGGCACACATGATTTTCTCAAACCTAGAAAGATTTTTTCTTGTCCATATTTTTTCATATCATGTCCCTATGAGTTTCTAGAATATGATGAGATTTTATTTCGCTCCGTTCTGAACCGAATCGGACCCGATATGAACCGATTTTACGGGAACTGGGTTTTCCGATTAACTTCAAAGTGGTTGGCACACATGATTTTCTCAAACCTAGAAAGATTTTTTCTTGTCCATATTTTTTCATATCATGTCCCTATGAGTTTCTAGAATATGATGAGATTTTATTTCGCTCCGTTCTGAACCGAATCGGACCCGATATGAACCGATTTTACGGGAACTGGGTTTTCTTGTAAACTTCAAATTGGGTAGGCACACATGATTTTCTCAAACCTAGAAAGATTTTTTCTTGTCCATATTTTTTCATATCATGTCCCTATGAGTTTCTAGAATATGATGAGATTTTATTTCGCTCCGTTCTGGACCGAATCGGACCCGATATGAACCGATTTTACGGGAACTGGGTTTTCCGATTAACTTCAAAGTGGTTGGCACACATGATTTTCTCAAACCTAGAAAGATTTTTTCTTGTCCATATTTTTTCATATCATGTCCCTATGAGTTTCTAGAATATGATGAGATTTTATTTCGCTCCGTTCTGAACCGAATCGGACCCGATATGAACTGATTTTACGGGAACTGGGTTTTCCGATTAACTTCAAAGTGGTTGGCACACATGATTTTCTCAAACCTAGAAAGATTTTTTCTTGTCCATATTTTTTCATATCATGTCCCTATGAGTTTCTAGAATATGATGAGATTTTATTTCGCTCCGTTCTGAACCGAATCGGACCCGATATGAACCGATTTTACGGGAACTGGGTTTTCCGATTAACTTCAAAGTGGTTGGCACACATGATTTTCTCAAACCTAGAAAGATTTTTTCTTGTCCATATTTTTTCATATCATGTCCCTATGAGTTTCTAGAATATGATGAGATTTTATTTCGCTCCGTTCTGAACCGAATCGGACCCGATATGAACCGATTTTACGGGAACTGGGTTTTCTTGTAAACTTCAAATTGGGTAGGCACACATGATTTTCTCAAACCTAGAAAGATTTTTTCTTGTCCATATTTTTTCATATCATGTCCCTATGAGTTTCTAGAATATGATGAGATTTTATTTCGCTCCGTTCTGGACCGAATCGGACCCGATATGAACCGATTTTACGGGAACTGGGTTTTCCGATTAACTTCAAAGTGGTTGGCACACATGATTTTCTCAAACCTAGAAAGATTTTTTCTTGTCCATATTTTTTCATATCATGTCCCTATGAGTTTCTAGAATATGATGAGATTTTATTTCGCTCCGTTCTGAACCGAATCGGACCCGATATGAACTGATTTTACGGGAACTGGGTTTTCCGATTAACTTCAAAGTGGTTGGCACACATGATTTTCTCAAACCTAGAAAGATTTTTTCTTGTCCATATTTTTTCATATCATGTCCCTATGAGTTTCTAGAATATGATGAGATTTTATTTCGCTCCGTTCTGAACCGAATCGGACCCGATATGAACCGATTTTACGGGAACTGGGTTTTCCGATTAACTTCAAAGTGGTTGGCACACATGATTTTCTCAAACCTAGAAAGATTTTTTCTTGTCCATATTTTTTCATATCATGTCCCTATGAGTTTCTAGAATATGATGAGATTTTATTTCGCTCCGTTCTGAACCGAATCGGACCCGATATGACCCGATTTTACGGGAACTGGGTTTTCCGATTAACTTCAAAGTGGTTGGCACACATGATTTTCTCAAACCTAGAAAGATTTTTTCTTGTCCATATTTTTTCATATCATGTCCCTATGAGTTTCTAGAATAGTATGAGATTTTATTTCTCTCCGTTCTGAACCGAATCGGACCCGATATGAACCAATTTTACGGGAACTGGGTTTTCCGATTAACTTCAAAGTGGTTGGCACACATGATTTTCTCAAACCTAGAAAGTTTTTTTCTTGTCCATATTTTTTCATATCATGTCCCTATGAGTTTCTAGAATATGATGAGATTTTATTTCTCTCCGTTCTGAACCGAATCGGACCCGATATGAACCGATTTTATGGGAACTGGGTTTTCCGATTAACTTCAAAGTGGTTGGCACACATGATTTTCTCAAACCTAGAAAGATTTTTTCTTGTCCATATTTTTTCATATCATGTCCCTATGAGTTTCTAGAATATGATGAGATTTTATTTCGCTCCGTTCTGAACCGAATCGGACCCGATATGAACCGATTTTACGGGAACTGGGTTTTCCGATTAACTTCAAAGTGGTTGGCACACATGATTTTCTCAAACCTAGAAAGATTTTTTCTTGTCCATATTTTTTCATATCATGTCCCTATGAGTTTCTAGAATATGATGAGATTTTATTTCGCTCCGTTCTGAACCGAATCAGACCCGATATGAACCGATTTTACGGGAACTGGGTTTTCCGATTAACTTCAAAGTGGTTGGCACACATGATTTTCTCAAACCTAGAAAGATTTTTTCTTGTCCATATTTTTTCATATCATGTCCCTATGAGTTTCTAGAATAGTATGAGATTTTATTTCTCTCCGTTCTGAACCGAATCGGACCCGATATGAACCAATTTTACGGGAACTGGGTTTTCCGATTAACTTCAAAGTGGTTGGCACACATGATTTTCTCAAACCTAGAAAGTTTTTTTCTTGTCCATATTTTTTCATATCATGTCCCTATGAGTTTCTAGAATATGATGAGATTTTATTTCTCTCCGTTCTGAACCGAATCGGACCCGATATGAACCGATTTTATGGGAACTGGGTTTTCCGATTAACTTCAAAGTGGTTGGCACACATGATTTTCTCAAACCTAGAAAGATTTTTTCTTGTCCATATTTTTTCATATCATGTCCCTATGAGTTTCTAGAATATGATGAGATTTTATTTACCTCCGTTCTGAACCGAATCGGACCCGATATGACCCGATTTTACGGGAACTGGGTTTTCCGATTAACTTCAAAGTGGTTGGCACACATGATTTTCTCAAACCTAGAAAGATTTTTTCTTGTCCATATTTTTTCATATCATGACCCTATGAGTTTCTAGAATATGATGAGATTTTATTTCGCTCCGTTCTGAACCGAATCGGACCCGATATGAACCGATTTTACGGGAACTGGGTTTTCTTGTAAACTTTAAATTGGGTAGGCACACATGATTTTCTCAAGCCTAGAAAGATTTTTTCTTGTCCATATTTTTTCATATCATGTCCCTATGAGTTTCTAGAATATTGATGAGATTTTATTTCGCTCCGTTCTGGACCGAATCGGACCCGATATGAACCGATTTTACGGGAACTGGGTTTTCCGATTAACTTCAAAGTGGTTGGCACACATGATTTTCTCAAACCTAGAAAGATTTTTTCTTGTCCATATTTTTTCATATCATGTCCCTATGAGTTTCTAGAATATGATGAGATTTTATTTACCTCCGTTCTGAACCGAATCGGACCCGATATGACCCGATTTTACGGGAACTGGGTATTCCGATTAACTTCAAAGTGGTTGGCACACATGATTTTCTCAAACCTAGAAAGATTTTTTCTTGTCCATATTTTTTCATATCATGACCCTATGAGTTTCTTAGAATATGATGAGATTTTATTTCGCTCCGTTCTGAACCGAATCAGACCCGATATGAACCGATTTTACGGGAACTGGATTTTCCGATTAACTTCAAAGTGGTTGGCACACATGAGTTTCTCAAACCTAGAAAGATTTTTTCTTGTCCATATTTTTTCATATCATGTCCCTATGAGTTTCTAGAATATGATGAGATTTTATTTCGCTCCGTTCTGAACAGAATCGGACCCGATATGAACCGATTTTACGGGAACTGGGTTTTCCGATTAACTTCAAAGTGGTTGGCACACATGATTTTCTCAAACCTAGAAAGATTTTTTCTTGTCCATATTTTTTCATATCATGTCCCTATGAGTTTCTAGAATATGATGAGATTTTATTTCGCTCCGTTCTGAACCGAATCGAACCCGATATGAACCGATTTTGCGGGAACTGGGTTTTCCGATTAACTTCAAAGTGGTTGGCACACATGATTTTCTCAAACCTAGAAAGTTTTTTTCTTGTCCATATTTTTTCATATCATGTCCCTATGAGTTTCTAGAATATGATGAGATTTTATTTCGCTCCGTTCTGAACCGAATCGGACCCGATATGAACCGATTTTACGGGAACTGGGTTTTCCGATTAACTTCAAAGTGGTTGGCACACATGATTTTCTCAAACCTAGAAAGTTTTTTTCTTGTCCATATTTTTTCATATCATGTCCCTATGAGTTTCTAGAATATGATGAGATTTTATTTCGCTCCGTTCTGAACCGAATCGGACCCGATATGAACCGATTTTGCGGGAACTGGGTTTTCCGATTAACTTCAAAGTGGTTGGCACACATGATTTTCTCAAACCTAGAAAGTTTTTTTCTTGTCCATATTTTTTCATATCATGTCCCTATGAGTTTCTAGAATATGATGAGATTTTATTTCGCTCCGTTCTGAACCGAATCGGACCCGATATGACCCGATTTTACGGGAACTGGGTTTTCTTGTAAACTTCAAATTGGGTAGGCACACATGATTTTCTCAAACCTAGAAAGATTTTTTCTTGTCCATATTTTTTCATATCATGTCCCTATGAGTTTCTAGAATATGATGAGATTTTATTTCGCTCCGTTCTGGACCGAATCGGACCCGATATGAACCGATTTTACGGGAACTGGGTTTTCCGATTAACTTCAAAGTGGTTGGCACACATGATTTTCTCAAACCTAGAAAGATTTTTTCTTGTCCATATTTTTTCATATCATGTCCCTATGAGTTTCTAGAATATGATGAGATTTTATTTCGCTCCGTTCTGAACCGAATCGGACCCGATATGAACTGATTTTACGGGAACTGGGTTTTCCGATTAACTTCAAAGTGGTTGGCACACATGATTTTCTCAAACCTAGAAAGATTTTTTCTTGTCCATATTTTTTCATATCATGTCCCTATGAGTTTCTAGAATATGATGAGATTTTATTTCGCTCCGTTCTGAACCGAATCGGACCCGATATGAACCGATTTTACGGGAACTGGGTTTTCCGATTAACTTCAAAGTGGTTGGCACACATGATTTTCTCAAACCTAGAAAGATTTTTTCTTGTCCATATTTTTTCATATCATGTTCCTATGAGTTTCTAGAATATGATGAGATTTTATTTCGCTCCGTTCTGAACCGAATCGGACCCGATATGACCCGATTTTACGGGAACTGGGTTTTCCGATTAACTTCAAAGTGGTTGGCACACATGATTTTCTCAAACCTAGAAAGATTTTTTCTTGTCCATATTTTTTCATATCATGTCCCTATGAGTTTCTAGAATAGTATGAGATTTTATTTCTCTCCGTTCTGAACCGAATCGGACCCGATATGAACCAATTTTACGGGAACTGGGTTTTCCGATTAACTTCAAAGTGGTTGGCACACATGATTTTCTCAAACCTAGAAAGTTTTTTTCTTGTCCATATTTTTTCATATCATGTCCCTATGAGTTTCTAGAATATGATGAGATTTTATTTCTCTCCGTTCTGAACCGAATCGGACCCGATATGAACCGATTTTATGGGAACTGGGTTTTCCGATTAACTTCAAAGTGGTTGGCACACATGATTTTCTCAAACCTAGAAAGATTTTTTCTTGTCCATATTTTTTCATATCATGTCCCTATGAGTTTCTAGAATATGATGAGATTTTATTTCGCTCCGTTCTGAACCGAATCGGACCCGATATGAACCGATTTTACGGGAACTGGGTTTTCCGATTAACTTCAAAGTGGTTGGCACACATGATTTTCTCAAACCTAGAAAGATTTTTTCTTGTCCATATTTTTTCATATCATGTCCCTATGAGTTTCTAGAATAGTATGAGATTTTATTTCTCTCCGTTCTGAACCGAATCGGACCCGATATGAACCAATTTTACGGGAATTGGGTTTTCCGATTAACTTCAAAGTGGTTGGCACACATGATTTTCTCAAACCTAGAAAGATTTTTTCTTGTCCATATTTTTTCATATCATGTCCCTATGAGTTTCTAGAATATGATGAGATTTTATTTCGCTCCGTTCTGAACCGAATCGGACCCGATATGAACCGATTTTGCGGGAACTGGGTTTTCCGATTAACTTCAAAGTGGTTGGCACACATGATTTTCTCAAACCTAGAAAGTTTTTTTCTTGTCCATATTTTTTCATATCATGTCCCTATGAGTTTCTAGAATATGATGAGATTTTATTTCGCTCCGTTCTGAACCGAATCGGACCCGATATGAACCGATTTTACGGGAACTGGGTTTTCCGATTAACTTCAAAGTGGTTGGCACACATGATTTTCTCAAACCTAGAAAGTTTTTTTCTTGTCCATATTTTTTCATATCATGTCCCTATGAGTTTCTAGAATATGATGAGATTTTATTTCTCTCCGTTCTGAACCGAATCGGACCCGATATGAACCGATTTTATGGGAACTGGGTTTTCCGATTAACTTCAAAGTGGTTGGCACACATGATTTTCTCAAACCTAGAAAGATTTTTTCTTGTCCATATTTTTTCATATCATGTCCCTATGAGTTTCTAGAATATGATGAGATTTTATTTACCTCCGTTCTGAACCGAATCGGACCCGATATGACCCGATTTTACGGGAACTGGGTTTTCCGATTAACTTCAAAGTGGTTGGCACACATGATTTTCTCAAACCTAGAAAGATTTTTTCTTGTCCATATTTTTTCATATCATGACCCTATGAGTTTCTAGAATATGATGAGATTTTATTTCGCTCCGTTCTGAACCGAATCGGACCCGATATGAACCGATTTTACGGGAACTGGGTTTTCTTGTAAACTTTAAATTGGGTAGGCACACATGATTTTCTCAAGCCTAGAAAGATTTTTTCTTGTCCATATTTTTTCATATCATGTCCCTATGAGTTTCTAGAATATTGATGAGATTTTATTTCGCTCCGTTCTGGACCGAATCGGACCCGATATGAACCGATTTTACGGGAACTGGGTTTTCCGATTAACTTCAAAGTGGTTGGCACACATGATTTTCTCAAACCTAGAAAGATTTTTTCTTGTCCATATTTTTTCATATCATGTCCCTATGAGTTTCTAGAATATGATGAGATTTTATTTACCTCCGTTCTGAACCGAATCGGACCCGATATGACCCGATTTTACGGGAACTGGGTATTCCGATTAACTTCAAAGTGGTTGGCACACATGATTTTCTCAAACCTAGAAAGATTTTTTCTTGTCCATATTTTTTCATATCATGACCCTATGAGTTTCTTAGAATATGATGAGATTTTATTTCGCTCCGTTCTGAACCGAATCAGACCCGATATGAACCGATTTTACGGGAACTGGATTTTCCGATTAACTTCAAAGTGGTTGGCACACATGAGTTTCTCAAACCTAGAAAGATTTTTTCTTGTCCATATTTTTTCATATCATGTCCCTATGAGTTTCTAGAATATGATGAGATTTTATTTCGCTCCGTTCTGAACCGAATCGAACCCGATATGAACCGATTTTGCGGGAACTGGGTTTTCCGATTAACTTCAAAGTGGTTGGCACACATGATTTTCTCAAACCTAGAAAGTTTTTTTCTTGTCCATATTTTTTCATATCATGTCCCTATGAGTTTCTAGAATATGATGAGATTTTATTTCGCTCCGTTCTGAACCGAATCGGACCCGATATGAACCGATTTTACGGGAACTGGGTTTTCCGATTAACTTCAAAGTGGTTGGCACACATGATTTTCTCAAACCTAGAAAGTTTTTTTCTTGTCCATATTTTTTCATATCATGTCCCTATGAGTTTCTAGAATATGATGAGATTTTATTTCGCTCCGTTCTGAACCGAATCGGACCCGATATGAACCGATTTTGCGGGAACTGGGTTTTCCGATTAACTTCAAAGTGGTTGGCACACATGATTTTCTCAAACCTAGAAAGTTTTTTTCTTGTCCATATTTTTTCATATCATGTCCCTATGAGTTTCTAGAATATGATGAGATTTTATTTCGCTCCGTTCTGAACCGAATCGGACCCGATATGACCCGATTTTACGGGAACTGGGTTTTCTTGTAAACTTCAAATTGGGTAGGCACACATGATTTTCTCAAACCTAGAAAGATTTTTTCTTGTCCATATTTTTTCATATCATGTCCCTATGAGTTTCTAGAATATGATGAGATTTTATTTCGCTCCGTTCTGGACCGAATCGGACCCGATATGAACCGATTTTACGGGAACTGGGTTTTCCGATTAACTTCAAAGTGGTTGGCACACATGATTTTCTCAAACCTAGAAAGATTTTTTCTTGTCCATATTTTTTCATATCATGTCCCTATGAGTTTCTAGAATATGATGAGATTTTATTTCGCTCCGTTCTGAACCGAATCGGACCCGATATGAACTGATTTTACGGGAACTGGGTTTTCCGATTAACTTCAAAGTGGTTGGCACACATGATTTTCTCAAACCTAGAAAGATTTTTTCTTGTCCATATTTTTTCATATCATGTCCCTATGAGTTTCTAGAATATGATGAGATTTTATTTCGCTCCGTTCTGAACCGAATCGGACCCGATATGAACCGATTTTACGGGAACTGGGTTTTCCGATTAACTTCAAAGTGGTTGGCACACATGATTTTCTCAAACCTAGAAAGATTTTTTCTTGTCCATATTTTTTCATATCATGTTCCTATGAGTTTCTAGAATATGATGAGATTTTATTTCGCTCCGTTCTGAACCGAATCGGACCCGATATGACCCGATTTTACGGGAACTGGGTTTTCCGATTAACTTCAAAGTGGTTGGCACACATGATTTTCTCAAACCTAGAAAGATTTTTTCTTGTCCATATTTTTTCATATCATGTCCCTATGAGTTTCTAGAATAGTATGAGATTTTATTTCTCTCCGTTCTGAACCGAATCGGACCCGATATGAACCAATTTTACGGGAACTGGGTTTTCCGATTAACTTCAAAGTGGTTGGCACACATGATTTTCTCAAACCTAGAAAGTTTTTTTCTTGTCCATATTTTTTCATATCATGTCCCTATGAGTTTCTAGAATATGATGAGATTTTATTTCTCTCCGTTCTGAACCGAATCGGACCCGATATGAACCGATTTTATGGGAACTGGGTTTTCCGATTAACTTCAAAGTGGTTGGCACACATGATTTTCTCAAACCTAGAAAGATTTTTTCTTGTCCATATTTTTTCATATCATGTCCCTATGAGTTT
The DNA here is from genome assembly GCA_030848705.1 of Heracleum sosnowskyi. Lineage (NCBI taxonomy): Eukaryota > Viridiplantae > Streptophyta > Magnoliopsida > Apiales > Apiaceae > Heracleum > Heracleum sosnowskyi. Next base: position 110,286 of record JAUIZM010000045.1, on the reverse strand, counting down.
CTAGAATATGATGAGATTTTATTTCGCTCCGTTCTGAACCGAATCGGACCCGATATGAACCGATTTTACGGGAACTGGGTTTTCCGATTAACTTCAAAGTGGTTGGCACACATGATTTTCTCAAACCTAGAAAGATTTTTTCTTGTCCATATTTTTTCATATCATGTCCCTATGAGTTTCTAGAATAGTATGAGATTTTATTTCTCTCCGTTCTGAACCGAATCGGACCCGATATGAACCAATTTTACGGGAACTGGGTTTTCCGATTAACTTCAAAGTGGTTGGCACACATGATTTTCTCAAACCTAGAAAGATTTTTTCTTGTCCATATTTTTTCATATCATGTCCCTATGAGTTTCTAGAATATGATGAGATTTTATTTCGCTCCGTTCTGAACCGAATCGGACCCGATATGAACCGATTTTGCGGGAACTGGGTTTTCCGATTAACTTCAAAGTGGTTGGCACACATGATTTTCTCAAACCTAGAAAGTTTTTTTCTTGTCCATATTTTTTCATATCATGTCCCTATGAGTTTCTAGAATATGATGAGATTTTATTTCGCTCCGTTCTGAACCGAATCGGACCCGATATGAACCGATTTTACGGGAACTGGGTTTTCCGATTAACTTCAAAGTGGTTGGCACACATGATTTTCTCAAACCTAGAAAGTTTTTTTCTTGTCCATATTTTTTCATATCATGTCCCTATGAGTTTCTAGAATATGATGAGATTTTATTTCTCTCCGTTCTGAACCGAATCGGACCCGATATGAACCGATTTTATGGGAACTGGGTTTTCCGATTAACTTCAAAGTGGTTGGCACACATGATTTTCTCAAACCTAGAAAGATTTTTTCTTGTCCATATTTTTTCATATCATGTCCCTATGAGTTTCTAGAATATGATGAGATTTTATTTACCTCCGTTCTGAACCGAATCGGACCCGATATGACCCGATTTTACGGGAACTGGGTTTTCCGATTAACTTCAAAGTGGTTGGCACACATGATTTTCTCAAACCTAGAAAGATTTTTTCTTGTCCATATTTTTTCATATCATGACCCTATGAGTTTCTAGAATATGATGAGATTTTATTTCGCTCCGTTCTGAACCGAATCGGACCCGATATGAACCGATTTTACGGGAACTGGGTTTTCTTGTAAACTTTAAATTGGGTAGGCACACATGATTTTCTCAAGCCTAGAAAGATTTTTTCTTGTCCATATTTTTTCATATCATGTCCCTATGAGTTTCTAGAATATTGATGAGATTTTATTTCGCTCCGTTCTGGACCGAATCGGACCCGATATGAACCGATTTTACGGGAACTGGGTTTTCCGATTAACTTCAAAGTGGTTGGCACACATGATTTTCTCAAACCTAGAGAGATTTTTTCTTGTCCATATTTTTTCATATCATGTCCCTATGAGTTTCTAGAATATGATGAGATTTTATTTACCTCCGTTCTGAACCGAATCGGACCCGATATGACCCGATTTTACGGGAACTGGGTATTCCGATTAACTTCAAAGTGGTTGGCACACATGATTTTCTCAAACCTAGAAAGATTTTTTCTTGTCCATATTTTTTCATATCATGACCCTATGAGTTTCTTAGAATATGATGAGATTTTATTTCGCTCCGTTCTGAACCGAATCAGACCCGATATGAACCGATTTTACGGGAACTGGATTTTCCGATTAACTTCAAAGTGGTTGGCACACATGAGTTTCTCAAACCTAGAAAGATTTTTTCTTGTCCATATTTTTTCATATCATGTCCCTATGAGTTTCTAGAATATGATGAGATTTTATTTCGCTCCGTTCTGAACCGAATCGGACCCGATATGAACCGATTTTACGGGAACTGGGTTTTCCGATTAACTTCAAAGTGGTTGGCACACATGATTTTCTCAAACCTAGAAAGATTTTTTCTTGTCCATATTTTTTCATATCATGTCCCTATGAGTTTCTAGAATATGATGAGATTTTATTTCGCTCCGTTCTGAACCGAATCGGACCCGATATGAACCGATTTTGCGGGAACTGGGTTTTCCGATTAACTTCAAAGTGGTTGGCACACATGATTTTCTCAAACCTAGAAAGTTTTTTTCTTGTCCATATTTTTTCATATCATGTCCCTATGAGTTTCTAGAATATGATGAGATTTTATTTCGCTCCGTTCTGAACCGAATCGGACCCGATATGAACCGATTTTACGGGAACTGGGTTTTCCGATTAACTTCAAAGTGGTTGGCACACATGATTTTCTCAAACCTAGAAAGTTTTTTTCTTGTCCATATTTTTTCATATCATGTCCCTATGAGTTTCTAGAATATGATGAGATTTTATTTCGCTCCGTTCTGAACCGAATCGGACCCGATATGAACCGATTTTACGGGAACTGGGTTTTCCGATTAACTTCAAAGTGGTTGGCACACATGATTTTCTCAAACCTAGAAAGTTTTTTTCTTGTCCATATTTTTTCATATCATGTCCCTATGAGTTTCTAGAATATGATGAGATTTTATTTCGCTCCGTTCTGAACCGAATCGGACCCGATATGACCCGATTTTACGGGAACTGGGTTTTCCGATTAACTTCAAAGTGGTTGGCACACATGATTTTCTCAAACCTAGAAAGATTTTTTCTTGTCCATATTTTTTCATATCATGTCCCTATGAGTTTCTAGAATAGTATGAGATTTTATTTCTCTCCGTTCTGAACCGAATCGGACCCGATATGAACCAATTTTACGGGAACTGGGTTTTCCGATTAACTTCAAAGTGGTTGGCACACATGATTTTCTCAAACCTAGAAAGTTTTTTTCTTGTCCATATTTTTTCATATCATGTCCCTATGAGTTTCTAGAATATGATGAGATTTTATTTCTCTCCGTTCTGAACCGAATCGGACCCGATATGAACCGATTTTATGGGAACTGGGTTTTCCGATTAACTTCAAAGTGGTTGGCACACATGATTTTCTCAAACCTAGAAAGATTTTTTCTTGTCCATATTTTTTCATATCATGTCCCTATGAGTTTCTAGAATATGATGAGATTTTATTTCGCTCCGTTCTGAACCGAATCGGACCCGATATGAACCGATTTTACGGGAACTGGGTTTTCCGATTAACTTCAAAGTGGTTGGCACACATGATTTTCTCAAACCTAGAAAGATTTTTTCTTGTCCATATTTTTTCATATCATGTCCCTATGAGTTTCTAGAATAGTATGAGATTTTATTTCTCTCCGTTCTGAACCGAATCGGACCCGATATGAACCAATTTTACGGGAACTGGGTTTTCCGATTAACTTCAAAGTGGTTGGCACACATGATTTTCTCAAACCTAGAAAGATTTTTTCTTGTCCATATTTTTTCATATCATGTCCCTATGAGTTTCTAGAATATGATGAGATTTTATTTCGCTCCGTTCTGAACCGAATCGGACCCGATATGAACCGATTTTGCGGGAACTGGGTTTTCCGATTAACTTCAAAGTGGTTGGCACACATGATTTTCTCAAACCTAGAAAGTTTTTTTCTTGTCCATATTTTTTCATATCATGTCCCTATGAGTTTCTAGAATATGATGAGATTTTATTTCGCTCCGTTCTGAACCGAATCGGACCCGATATGAACCGATTTTACGGGAACTGGGTTTTCCGATTAACTTCAAAGTGGTTGGCACACATGATTTTCTCAAACCTAGAAAGTTTTTTTCTTGTCCATATTTTTTCATATCATGTCCCTATGAGTTTCTAGAATATGATGAGATTTTATTTCTCTCCGTTCTGAACCGAATCGGACCCGATATGAACCGATTTTATGGGAACTGGGTTTTCCGATTAACTTCAAAGTGGTTGGCACACATGATTTTCTCAAACCTAGAAAGATTTTTTCTTGTCCATATTTTTTCATATCATGTCCCTATGAGTTTCTAGAATATGATGAGATTTTATTTCGCTCCGTTCTGAACCGAATCGGACCCGATATGAACCGATTTTACGGGAACTGGGTTTTCCGATTAACTTCAAAGTGGTTGGCACACATGATTTTCTCAAACCTAGAAAGTTTTTTTCTTGTCCATATTTTTTCATATCATGTCCCTATGAGTTTCTAGAATATGATGAGATTTTATTTCGCTCCGTTCTGAACCGAATCGGACCCGATATGAACCGATTTTACGGGAACTGGGTTTTCCGATTAACTTCAAAGTGGTTGGCACACATGATTTTCTCAAACCTAGAAAGTTTTTTTCTTGTCCATATTTTTTCATATCATGTCCCTATGAGTTTCTAGAATATGATGAGATTTTATTTCGCTCCGTTCTGAACCGAATCGGACCCGATATGACCCGATTTTACGGGAACTGGGTTTTCCGATTAACTTCAAAGTGGTTGGCACACATGATTTTCTCAAACCTAGAAAGATTTTTTCTTGTCCATATTTTTTCATATCATGTCCCTATGAGTTTCTAGAATAGTATGAGATTTTATTTCTCTCCGTTCTGAACCGAATCGGACCCGATATGAACCAATTTTACGGGAACTGGGTTTTCCGATTAACTTCAAAGTGGTTGGCACACATGATTTTCTCAAACCTAGAAAGTTTTTTTCTTGTCCATATTTTTTCATATCATGTCCCTATGAGTTTCTAGAATATGATGAGATTTTATTTCTCTCCGTTCTGAACCGAATCGGACCCGATATGAACCGATTTTATGGGAACTGGGTTTTCCGATTAACTTCAAAGTGGTTGGCACACATGATTTTCTCAAACCTAGAAAGATTTTTTCTTGTCCATATTTTTTCATATCATGTCCCTATGAGTTTCTAGAATATGATGAGATTTTATTTCGCTCCGTTCTGAACCGAATCGGACCCGATATGAACCGATTTTACGGGAACTGGGTTTTCCGATTAACTTCAAAGTGGTTGGCACACATGATTTTCTCAAACCTAGAAAGATTTTTTCTTGTCCATATTTTTTCATATCATGTCCCTATGAGTTTCTAGAATAGTATGAGATTTTATTTCTCTCCGTTCTGAACCGAATCGGACCCGATATGAACCAATTTTACGGGAACTGGGTTTTCCGATTAACTTCAAAGTGGTTGGCACACATGATTTTCTCAAACCTAGAAAGATTTTTTCTTGTCCATATTTTTTCATATCATGTCCCTATGAGTTTCTAGAATATGATGAGATTTTATTTCGCTCCGTTCTGAACCGAATCGGACCCGATATGAACCGATTTTGCGGGAACTGGGTTTTCCGATTAACTTCAAAGTGGTTGGCACACATGATTTTCTCAAACCTAGAAAGTTTTTTTCTTGTCCATATTTTTTCATATCATGTCCCTATGAGTTTCTAGAATATGATGAGATTTTATTTCGCTCCGTTCTGAACCGAATCGGACCCGATATGAACCGATTTTACGGGAACTGGGTTTTCCGATTAACTTCAAAGTGGTTGGCACACATGATTTTCTCAAACCTAGAAAGTTTTTTTCTTGTCCATATTTTTTCATATCATGTCCCTATGAGTTTCTAGAATATGATGAGATTTTATTTCTCTCCGTTCTGAACCGAATCGGACCCGATATGAACCGATTTTATGGGAACTGGGTTTTCCGATTAACTTCAAAGTGGTTGGCACACATGATTTTCTCAAACCTAGAAAGATTTTTTCTTGTCCATATTTTTTCATATCATGTCCCTATGAGTTTCTAGAATATGATGAGATTTTATTTACCTCCGTTCTGAACCGAATCGGACCCGATATGACCCGATTTTACGGGAACTGGGTTTTCCGATTAACTTCAAAGTGGTTGGCACACATGATTTTCTCAAACCTAGAAAGATTTTTTCTTGTCCATATTTTTTCATATCATGACCCTATGAGTTTCTAGAATATGATGAGATTTTATTTCGCTCCGTTCTGAACCGAATCGGACCCGATATGAACCGATTTTACGGGAACTGGGTTTTCTTGTAAACTTTAAATTGGGTAGGCACACATGATTTTCTCAAGCCTAGAAAGATTTTTTCTTGTCCATATTTTTTCATATCATGTCCCTATGAGTTTCTAGAATATTGATGAGATTTTATTTCGCTCCGTTCTGGACCGAATCGGACCCGATATGAACCGATTTTACGGGAACTGGGTTTTCCGATTAACTTCAAAGTGGTTGGCACACATGATTTTCTCAAACCTAGAGAGATTTTTTCTTGTCCATATTTTTTCATATCATGTCCCTATGAGTTTCTAGAATATGATGAGATTTTATTTACCTCCGTTCTGAACCGAATCGGACCCGATATGACCCGATTTTACGGGAACTGGGTATTCCGATTAACTTCAAAGTGGTTGGCACACATGATTTTCTCAAACCTAGAAAGATTTTTTCTTGTCCATATTTTTTCATATCATGACCCTATGAGTTTCTTAGAATATGATGAGATTTTATTTCGCTCCGTTCTGAACCGAATCAGACCCGATATGAACCGATTTTACGGGAACTGGATTTTCCGATTAACTTCAAAGTGGTTGGCACACATGAGTTTCTCAAACCTAGAAAGATTTTTTCTTGTCCATATTTTTTCATATCATGTCCCTATGAGTTTCTAGAATATGATGAGATTTTATTTCGCTCCGTTCTGAACCGAATCGGACCCGATATGAACCGATTTTACGGGAACTGGGTTTTCCGATTAACTTCAAAGTGGTTGGCACACATGATTTTCTCAAACCTAGAAAGATTTTTTCTTGTCCATATTTTTTCATATCATGTCCCTATGAGTTTCTAGAATATGATGAGATTTTATTTCGCTCCGTTCTGAACCGAATCGGACCCGATATGAACCGATTTTGCGGGAACTGGGTTTTCCGATTAACTTCAAAGTGGTTGGCACACATGATTTTCTCAAACCTAGAAAGTTTTTTTCTTGTCCATATTTTTTCATATCATGTCCCTATGAGTTTCTAGAATATGATGAGATTTTATTTCGCTCCGTTCTGAACCGAATCGGACCCGATATGAACCGATTTTACGGGAACTGGGTTTTCCGATTAACTTCAAAGTGGTTGGCACACATGATTTTCTCAAACCTAGAAAGTTTTTTTCTTGTCCATATTTTTTCATATCATGTCCCTATGAGTTTCTAGAATATGATGAGATTTTATTTCGCTCCGTTCTGAACCGAATCGGACCCGATATGAACCGATTTTACGGGAACTGGGTTTTCCGATTAACTTCAAAGTGGTTGGCACACATGATTTTCTCAAACCTAGAAAGATTTTTTCTTGTCCATATTTTTTCATATCATGTCCCTATGAGTTTCTAGAATATGATGAGATTTTATTTCGCTCCGTTCTGAACCGAATCGGACCCGATATGAACCGATTTTGCGGGAACTGGTTTTTCCGATTAACTTCAAAGTGGTTGGCACACATGATTTTCTCAAACCTAGAAAGTTTTTTTCTTGTCCATATTTTTTCATATCATGTCCCTATGAGTTTCTAGAATATGATGAGATTTTATTTCGCTCCGTTCTGAACCGAATCGGACCCGATATGAACCGATTTTACGGGAACTGGGTTTTCCGATTAACTTCAAAGTGGTTGGCACACATGATTTTCTCAAACCTAGAAAGTTTTTTTCTTGTCCATATTTTTTCATATCATGTCCCTATGAGTTTCTAGAATATGATGAGATTTTATTTCGCTCCGTTCTGAACCGAATCGGACCCGATATGAACCGATTTTGCGGGAACTGGGTTTTCCGATTAACTTCAAAGTGGTTGGCACACATGATTTTCTCAAACCTAGAAAGTTTTTTTCTTGTCCATATTTTTTCATATCATGTCCCTATGAGTTTCTAGAATATGATGAGATTTTATTTCGCTCCGTTCTGAACCGAATCGGACCCGATATGACCCGATTTTACGGGAACTGGGTTTTCTTGTAAACTTCAAATTGGGTAGGCACACATGATTTTCTCAAACCTAGAAAGATTTTTTCTTGTCCATATTTTTTCATATCATGTCCCTATGAGTTTCTAGAATATGATGAGATTTTATTTCGCTCCGTTCTGGACCGAATCGGACCCGATATGAACCGATTTTACGGGAACTGGGTTTTCCGATTAACTTCAAAGTGGTTGGCACACATGATTTTCTCAAACCTAGAAAGATTTTTTCTTGTCCATATTTTTTCATATCATGTCCCTATGAGTTTCTAGAATATGATGAGATTTTATTTCGCTCCGTTCTGAACCGAATCGGACCCGATATGAACTGATTTTACGGGAACTGGGTTTTCCGATTAACTTCAAAGTGGTTGGCACACATGATTTTCTCAAACCTAGAAAGATTTTTTCTTGTCCATATTTTTTCATATCATGTCCCTATGAGTTTCTAGAATATGATGAGATTTTATTTCGCTCCGTTCTGAACCGAATCGGACCCGATATGAACCGATTTTACGGGAACTGGGTTTTCCGATTAACTTCAAAGTGGTTGGCACACATGATTTTCTCAAACCTAGAAAGATTTTTTCTTGTCCATATTTTTTCATATCATGTCCCTATGAGTTTCTAGAATATGATGAGATTTTATTTCGCTCCGTTCTGAACCGAATCGGACCCGATATGACCCGATTTTACGGGAACTGGGTTTTCCGATTAACTTCAAAGTGGTTGGCACACATGATTTTCTCAAACCTAGAAAGATTTTTTCTTGTCCATATTTTTTCATATCATGTCCCTATGAGTTTCTAGAATAGTATGAGATTTTATTTCTCTCCGTTCTGAACCGAATCGGACCCGATATGAACCAATTTTACGGGAACTGGGTTTTCCGATTAACTTCAAAGTGGTTGGCACACATGATTTTCTCAAACCTAGAAAGTTTTTTTCTTGTCCATATTTTTTCATATCATGTCCCTATGAGTTTCTAGAATATGATGAGATTTTATTTCTCTCCGTTCTGGACCGAATCGGACCCGATATGAACCGATTTTATGGGAACTGGGTTTTCCGATTAACTTCAAAGTGGTTGGCACACATGATTTTCTCAAACCTAGAAAGATTTTTTCTTGTCCATATTTTTTCATATCATGTCCCTATGAGTTTCTAGAATATGATGAGATTTTATTTCGCTCCGTTCTGAACCGAATCGGACCCGATATGAACCGATTTTACGGGAACTGGGTTTTCCGATTAACTTCAAAGTGGTTGGCACACATGATTTTCTCAAACCTAGAAAGATTTTTTCTTGTCCATATTTTTTCATATCATGTCCCTATGAGTTTCTAGAATATGATGAGATTTTATTTCGCTCCGTTCTGAACCGAATCAGACCCGATATGAACCGATTTTACGGGAACTGGGTTTTCCGATTAACTTCAAAGTGGTTGGCACACATGATTTTCTCAAACCTAGAAAGATTTTTTCTTGTCCATATTTTTTCATATCATGTCCCTATGAGTTTCTAGAATAGTATGAGATTTTATTTCTCTCCGTTCTGAACCGAATCGGACCCGATATGAACCAATTTTACGGGAACTGGGTTTTCCGATTAACTTCAAAGTGGTTGGCACACATGATTTTCTCAAACCTAGAAAGTTTTTTTCTTGTCCATATTTTTTCATATCATGTCCCTATGAGTTTCTAGAATATGATGAGATTTTATTTCTCTCCGTTCTGAACCGAATCGGACCCGATATGAACCGATTTTATGGGAACTGGGTTTTCCGATTAACTTCAAAGTGGTTGGCACACATGATTTTCTCAAACCTAGAAAGATTTTTTCTTGTCCATATTTTTTCATATCATGTCCCTATGAGTTTCTAGAATATGATGAGATTTTATTTACCTCCGTTCTGAACCGAATCGGACCCGATATGACCCGATTTTACGGGAACTGGGTTTTCCGATTAACTTCAAAGTGGTTGGCACACATGATTTTCTCAAACCTAGAAAGATTTTTTCTTGTCCATATTTTTTCATATCATGACCCTATGAGTTTCTAGAATATGATGAGATTTTATTTCGCTCCGTTCTGAACCGAATCGGACCCGATATGAACCGATTTTACGGGAACTGGGTTTTCTTGTAAACTTTAAATTGGGTAGGCACACATGATTTTCTCAAGCCTAGAAAGATTTTTTCTTGTCCATATTTTTTCATATCATGACCCTATGAGTTTCTTAGAATATGATGAGATTTTATTTCGCTCCGTTCTGAACCGAATCAGACCCGATATGAACCGATTTTACGGGAACTGGATTTTCCGATTAACTTCAAAGTGGTTGGCACACATGAGTTTCTCAAACCTAGAAAGATTTTTTCTTGTCCATATTTTTTCATATCATGTCCCTATGAGTTTCTAGAATATGATGAGATTTTATTTCGCTCCGTTCTGAACCGAATCGGACCCGATATGAACCGATTTTACGGGAACTGGGTTTTCCGATTAACTTCAAAGTGGTTGGCACACATGATTTTCTCAAACCTAGAAAGATTTTTTCTTGTCCATATTTTTTCATATCATGTCCCTATGAGTTTCTAGAATATGATGAGATTTTATTTCGCTCCGTTCTGAACCGAATCGGACCCGATATGAACCGATTTTGCGGGAACTGGGTTTTCCGATTAACTTCAAAGTGGTTGGCACACATGATTTTCTCAAACCTAGAAAGTTTTTTTCTTGTCCATATTTTTTCATATCATGTCCCTATGAGTTTCTAGAATATGATGAGATTTTATTTCGCTCCGTTCTGAACCGAATCGGACCCGATATGAACCGATTTTACGGGAACTGGGTTTTCCGATTAACTTCAAAGTGGTTGGCACACATGATTTTCTCAAACCTAGAAAGTTTTTTTCTTGTCCATATTTTTTCATATCATGTCCCTATGAGTTTCTAGAATATGATGAGATTTTATTTCGCTCCGTTCTGAACCGAATCGGACCCGATATGAACCGATTTTACGGGAACTGGGTTTTCCGATTAACTTCAAAGTGGTTGGCACACATGATTTTCTCAAACCTAGAAAGATTTTTTCTTGTCCATATTTTTTCATATCATGTCCCTATGAGTTTCTAGAATATGATGAGATTTTATTTCGCTCCGTTCTGAACCGAATCGGACCCGATATGAACCGATTTTGCGGGAACTGGGTTTTCCGATTAACTTCAAAGTGGTTGGCACACATGATTTTCTCAAACCTAGAAAGTTTTTTTCTTGTCCATATTTTTTCATATCATGTCCCTATGAGTTTCTAGAATATGATGAGATTTTATTTCGCTCCGTTCTGAACCGAATCGGACCCGATATGAACCGATTTTACGGGAACTGGGTTTTCCGATTAACTTCAAAGTGGTTGGCACACATGATTTTCTCAAACCTAGAAAGTTTTTTTCTTGTCCATATTTTTTCATATCATGTCCCTATGAGTTTCTAGAATATGATGAGATTTTATTTCGCTCCGTTCTGAACCGAATCGGACCCGATATGAACCGATTTTGCGGGAACTGGGTTTTCCGATTAACTTCAAAGTGGTTGGCACACATGATTTTCTCAAACCTAGAAAGTTTTTTTCTTGTCCATATTTTTTCATATCATGTCCCTATGAGTTTCTAGAATATGATGAGATTTTATTTCGCTCCGTTCTGAACCGAATCGGACCCGATATGACCCGATTTTACGGGAACTGGGTTTTCTTGTAAACTTCAAATTGGGTAGGCACACATGATTTTCTCAAACCTAGAAAGATTTTTTCTTGTCCATATTTTTTCATATCATGTCCCTATGAGTTTCTAGAATATGATGAGATTTTATTTCGCTCCGTTCTGGACCGAATCGGACCCGATATGAACCGATTTTACGGGAACTGGGTTTTCCGATTAACTTCAAAGTGGTTGGCACACATGATTTTCTCAAACCTAGAAAGATTTTTTCTTGTCCATATTTTTTCATATCATGTCCCTATGAGTTTCTAGAATATGATGAGATTTTATTTCGCTCCGTTCTGAACCGAATCGGACCCGATATGAACTGATTTTACGGGAACTGGGTTTTCCGATTAACTTCAAAGTGGTTGGCACACATGATTTTCTCAAACCTAGAAAGATTTTTTCTTGTCCATATTTTTTCATATCATGTCCCTATGAGTTTCTAGAATATGATGAGATTTTATTTCGCTCCGTTCTGAACCGAATCGGACCCGATATGAACCGATTTTACGGGAACTGGGTTTTCCGATTAACTTCAAAGTGGTTGGCACACATGATTTTCTCAAACCTAGAAAGATTTTTTCTTGTCCATATTTTTTCATATCATGTCCCTATGAGTTTCTAGAATATGATGAGATTTTATTTCGCTCCGTTCTGAACCGAATCGGACCCGATATGACCCGATTTTACGGGAACTGGGTTTTCCGATTAACTTCAAAGTGGTTGGCACACATGATTTTCTCAAACCTAGAAAGATTTTTTCTTGTCCATATTTTTTCATATCATGTCCCTATGAGTTTCTAGAATAGTATGAGATTTTATTTCTCTCCGTTCTGAACCGAATCGGACCCGATATGAACCAATTTTACGGGAACTGGGTTTTCCGATTAACTTCAAAGTGGTTGGCACACATGATTTTCTCAAACCTAGAAAGTTTTTTCTTGTCCATATTTTTTCATATCATGTCCCTATGAGTTTCTAGAATATGATGAGATTTTATTTCTCTCCGTTCTGAACCGAATCGGACCCGATATGAACCGATTTTATGGGAACTGGGTTTTCCGATTAACTTCAAAGTGGTTGGCACACATGATTTTCTCAAACCTAGAAAGATTTTTTCTTGTCCATATTTTTTCATATCATGTCCCTATGAGTTTCTAGAATATGATGAGATTTTATTTCGCTCCGTTCTGAACCGAATCGGACCCGATATGAACCGATTTTACGGGAACTGGGTTTTCCGATTAACTTCAAAGTGGTTGGCACACATGATTTTCTCAAACCTAGAAAGATTTTTTCTTGTCCATATTTTTTCATATCATGTCCCTATGAGTTTCTAGAATATGATGAGATTTTATTTCGCTCCGTTCTGAACCGAATCAGACCCGATATGAACCGATTTTACGGGAACTGGGTTTTCCGATTAACTTCAAAGTGGTTGGCACACATGATTTTCTCAAACCTAGAAAGATTTTTTCTTGTCCATATTTTTTCATATCATGTCCCTATGAGTTTCTAGAATAGTATGAGATTTTATTTCTCTCCGTTCTGAACCGAATCGGACCCGATATGAACCAATTTTACGGGAACTGGGTTTTCCGATTAACTTCAAAGGGGTTGGCACACATGATTTTCTCAAACCTAGAAAGTTTTTTTCTTGTCCATATTTTTTCATATCATGTCCCTATGAGTTTCTAGAATATGATGAGATTTTATTTCTCTCCGTTCTGAACCGAATCGGACCCGATATGAACCGATTTTATGGGAACTGGGTTTTCCGATTAACTTCAAAGTGGTTGGCACACATGATTTTCTCAAACCTAGAAAGATTTTTTCTTGTCCATATTTTTTCATATCATGTCCCTATGAGTTTCTAGAATATGATGAGATTTTATTTACCTCCGTTCTGAACCGAATCGGACCCGATATGACCCGATTTTACGGGAACTGGGTTTTCCGATTAACTTCAAAGTGGTTGGCACACATGATTTTCTCAAACCTAGAAAGATTTTTTCTTGTCCATATTTTTTCATATCATGACCCTATGAGTTTCTAGAATATGATGAGATTTTATTTCGCTCCGTTCTGAACCGAATCGGACCCGATATGAACCGATTTTACGGGAACTGGGTTTTCTTGTAAACTTTAAATTGGGTAGGCACACATGATTTTCTCAAGCCTAGAAAGATTTTTTCTTGTCCATATTTTTTCATATCATGACCCTATGAGTTTCTTAGAATATGATGAGATTTTATTTCGCTCCGTTCTGAACCGAATCAGACCCGATATGAACCGATTTTACGGGAACTGGATTTTCCGATTAACTTCAAAGTGGTTGGCACACATGAGTTTCTCAAACCTAGAAAGATTTTTTCTTGTCCATATTTTTTCATATCATGTCCCTATGAGTTTCTAGAATATGATGAGATTTTATTTCGCTCCGTTCTGAACCGAATCGGACCCGATATGAACCGATTTTACGGGAACTGGGTTTTCCGATTAACTTCAAAGTGGTTGGCACACATGATTTTCTCAAACCTAGAAAGATTTTTTCTTGTCCATATTTTTTCATATCATGTCCCTATGAGTTTCTAGAATATGATGAGATTTTATTTCGCTCCGTTCTGAACCGAATCGGACCCGATATGAACCGATTTTGCGGGAACTGGGTTTTCCGATTAACTTCAAAGTGGTTGGCACACATGATTTTCTCAAACCTAGAAAGTTTTTTTCTTGTCCATATTTTTTCATATCATGTCCCTATGAGTTTCTAGAATATGATGAGATTTTATTTCGCTCCGTTCTGAACCGAATCGGACCCGATATGAACCGATTTTACGGGAACTGGGTTTTCCGATTAACTTCAAAGTGGTTGGCACACATGATTTTCTCAAACCTAGAAAGTTTTTTTCTTGTCCATATTTTTTCATATCATGTCCCTATGAGTTTCTAGAATATGATGAGATTTTATTTCGCTCCGTTCTGAACCGAATCGGACCCGATATGAACCGATTTTACGGGAACTGGGTTTTCCGATTAACTTCAAAGTGGTTGGCACACATGATTTTCTCAAACCTAGAAAGATTTTTTCTTGTCCATATTTTTTCATATCATGTCCCTATGAGTTTCTAGAATATGATGAGATTTTATTTCGCTCCGTTCTGAACCGAATCGGACCCGATATGAACCGATTTTGCGGGAACTGGGTTTTCCGATTAACTTCAAAGTGGTTGGCACACATGATTTTCTCAAACCTAGAAAGTTTTTTTCTTGTCCATATTTTTTCATATCATGTCCCTATGAGTTTCTAGAATATGATGAGATTTTATTTCGCTCCGTTCTGAACCGAATCGGACCCGATATGAACCGATTTTACGGGAACTGGGTTTTCCGATTAACTTCAAAGTGGTTGGCACACATGATTTTCTCAAACCTAGAAAGTTTTTTTCTTGTCCATATTTTTTCATATCATGTCCCTATGAGTTTCTAGAATATGATGAGATTTTATTTCGCTCCGTTCTGAACCGAATCGGACCCGATATGAACCGATTTTGCGGGAACTGGGTTTTCCGATTAACTTCAAAGTGGTTGGCACACATGATTTTCTCAAACCTAGAAAGTTTTTTTCTTGTCCATATTTTTTCATATCATGTCCCTATGAGTTTCTAGAATATGATGAGATTTTATTTCGCTCCGTTCTGAACCGAATCGGACCCGATATGACCCGATTTTACGGGAACTGGGTTTTCTTGTAAACTTCAAATTGGGTAGGCACACATGATTTTCTCAAACCTAGAAAGATTTTTTCTTGTCCATATTTTTTCATATCATGTCCCTATGAGTTTCTAGAATATGATGAGATTTTATTTCGCTCCGTTCTGGACCGAATCGGACCCGATATGAACCGATTTTACGGGAACTGGGTTTTCCGATTAACTTCAAAGTGGTTGGCACACATGATTTTCTCAAACCTAGAAAGATTTTTTCTTGTCCATATTTTTTCATATCATGTCCCTATGAGTTTCTAGAATATGATGAGATTTTATTTCGCTCCGTTCTGAACCGAATCGGACCCGATATGAACTGATTTTACGGGAACTGGGTTTTCCGATTAACTTCAAAGTGGTTGGCACACATGATTTTCTCAAACCTAGAAAGATTTTTTCTTGTCCATATTTTTTCATATCATGTCCCTATGAGTTTCTAGAATATGATGAGATTTTATTTCGCTCCGTTCTGAACCGAATCGGACCCGATATGAACCGATTTTACGGGAACTGGGTTTTCCGATTAACTTCAAAGTGGTTGGCACACATGATTTTCTCAAACCTAGAAAGATTTTTTCTTGTCCATATTTTTTCATATCATGTCCCTATGAGTTTCTAGAATATGATGAGATTTTATTTCGCTCCGTTCTGAACCGAATCGGACCCGATATGACCCGATTTTACGGGAACTGGGTTTTCCGATTAACTTCAAAGTGGTTGGCACACATGATTTTCTCAAACCTAGAAAGATTTTTTCTTGTCCATATTTTTTCATATCATGTCCCTATGAGTTTCTAGAATAGTATGAGATTTTATTTCTCTCCGTTCTGAACCGAATCGGACCCGATATGAACCAATTTTACGGGAACTGGGTTTTCCGATTAACTTCAAAGTGGTTGGCACACATGATTTTCTCAAACCTAGAAAGTTTTTTTCTTGTCCATATTTTTTCATATCATGTCCCTATGAGTTTCTAGAATATGATGAGATTTTATTTCTCTCCGTTCTGAACCGAATCGGACCCGATATGAACCGATTTTATGGGAACTGGGTTTTCCGATTAACTTCAAAGTGGTTGGCACACATGATTTTCTCAAACCTAGAAAGATTTTTTCTTGTCCATATTTTTTCATATCATGTCCCTATGAGTTTCTAGAATATGATGAGATTTTATTTCGCTCCGTTCTGAACCGAATCGGACCCGATATGAACCGATTTTACGGGAACTGGGTTTTCCGATTAACTTCAAAGTGGTTGGCACACATGATTTTCTCAAACCTAGAAAGATTTTTTCTTGTCCATATTTTTTCATATCATGTCCCTATGAGTTTCTAGAATATGATGAGATTTTATTTCGCTCCGTTCTGAACCGAATCAGACCCGATATGAACCGATTTTACGGGAACTGGGTTTTCCGATTAACTTCAAAGTGGTTGGCACACATGATTTTCTCAAACCTAGAAAGATTTTTTCTTGTCCATATTTTTTCATATCATGTCCCTATGAGTTTCTAGAATAGTATGAGATTTTATTTCTCTCCGTTCTGAACCGAATCGGACCCGATATGAACCAATTTTACGGGAACTGGGTTTTCCGATTAACTTCAAAGTGGTTGGCACACATGATTTTCTCAAACCTAGAAAGTTTTTTTCTTGTCCATATTTTTTCATATCATGTCCCTATGAGTTTCTAGAATATGATGAGATTTTATTTCTCTCCGTTCTGAACCGAATCGGACCCGATATGAACCGATTTTATGGGAACTGGGTTTTCCGATTAACTTCAAAGTGGTTGGCACACATGATTTTCTCAAACCTAGAAAGATTTTTTCTTGTCCATATTTTTTCATATCATGTCCCTATGAGTTTCTAGAATATGATGAGATTTTATTTACCTCCGTTCTGAACCGAATCGGACCCGATATGACCCGATTTTACGGGAACTGGGTTTTCCGATTAACTTCAAAGTGGTTGGCACACATGATTTTCTCAAACCTAGAAAGATTTTTTCTTGTCCATATTTTTTCATATCATGACCCTATGAGTTTCTAGAATATGATGAGATTTTATTTCGCTCCGTTCTGAACCGAATCGGACCCGATATGAACCGATTTTACGGGAACTGGGTTTTCTTGTAAACTTTAAATTGGGTAGGCACACATGATTTTCTCAAGCCTAGAAAGATTTTTTCTTGTCCATATTTTTTCATATCATGTCCCTATGAGTTTCTAGAATATTGATGAGATTTTATTTCGCTCCGTTCTGGACCGAATCGGACCCGATATGAACCGATTTTACGGGAACTGGGTTTTCCGATTAACTTCAAAGTGGTTGGCACACATGATTTTCTCAAACCTAGAAAGATTTTTTCTTGTCCATATTTTTTCATATCATGTCCCTATGAGTTTCTAGAATATGATGAGATTTTATTTACCTCCGTTCTGAACCGAATCGGACCCGATATGACCCGATTTTACGGGAACTGGGTATTCCGATTAACTTCAAAGTGGTTGGCACACATGATTTTCTCAAACCTAGAAAGATTTTTTCTTGTCCATATTTTTTCATATCATGACCCTATGAGTTTCTTAGAATATGATGAGATTTTATTTCGCTCCGTTCTGAACCGAATCAGACCCGATATGAACCGATTTTACGGGAACTGGATTTTCCGATTAACTTCAAAGTGGTTGGCACACATGAGTTTCTCAAACCTAGAAAGATTTTTTCTTGTCCATATTTTTTCATATCATGTCCCTATGAGTTTCTAGAATATGATGAGATTTTATTTCGCTCCGTTCTGAACCGAATCGGACCCGATATGAACCGATTTTACGGGAACTGGGTTTTCCGATTAACTTCAAAGTGGTTGGCACACATGATTTTCTCAAACCTAGAAAGATTTTTTCTTGTCCATATTTTTTCATATCATGTCCCTATGAGTTTCTAGAATATGATGAGATTTTATTTCGCTCCGTTCTGAACCGAATCGGACCCGATATGAACCGATTTTGCGGGAACTGGGTTTTCCGATTAACTTCAAAGTGGTTGGCACACATGATTTTCTCAAACCTAGAAAGTTTTTTTCTTGTCCATATTTTTTCATATCATGTCCCTATGAGTTTCTAGAATATGATGAGATTTTATTTCGCTCCGTTCTGAACCGAATCGGACCCGATATGAACCGATTTTACGGGAACTGGGTTTTCCGATTAACTTCAAAGTGGTTGGCACACATGATTTTCTCAAACCTAGAAAGTTTTTTTCTTGTCCATATTTTTTCATATCATGTCCCTATGAGTTTCTAGAATATGATGAGATTTTATTTCGCTCCGTTCTGAACCGAATCGGACCCGATATGAACCGATTTTGCGGGAACTGGGTTTTCCGATTAACTTCAAAGTGGTTGGCACACATGATTTTCTCAAACCTAGAAAGTTTTTTTCTTGTCCATATTTTTTCATATCATGTCCCTATGAGTTTCTAGAATATGATGAGATTTTATTTCGCTCCGTTCTGAACCGAATCGGACCCGATATGACCCGATTTTACGGGAACTGGGTTTTCTTGTAAACTTCAAATTGGGTAGGCACACATGATTTTCTCAAACCTAGAAAGATTTTTTCTTGTCCATATTTTTTCATATCATGTCCCTATGAGTTTCTAGAATATGATGAGATTTTATTTCGCTCCGTTCTGAACCGAATCGGACCCGATATGAACCGATTTTGCGGGAACTGGGTTTTCCGATTAACTTCAAAGTGGTTGGCACACATGATTTTCTCAAACCTAGAAAGATTTTTTCTTGTCCATATTTTTTCATATCATGTCCCTATGAGTTTCTAGAATATGATGAGATTTTATTTCGCTCCGTTCTGAACCGAATCAGACCCGATATGAACCGATTTTACGGGAACTGGGTTTTCCGATTAACTTCAAAGTGGTTGGCACACATGATTTTCTCAAACCTAGAAAGATTTTTTCTTGTCCATATTTTTTCATATCATGTCCCTATGAGTTTCTAGAATAGTATGAGATTTTATTTCGCTCCGTTCTGAACCGAATCGGACCCGATATGAACCGATTTTACGGGAACTGGGTTTTCTTGTAAACTTCAAATTGGGTAGGCACACATGATTTTCTCAAACCTAGAAAGATTTTTTCTTGTCCATATTTTTTCATATCATGTCCCTATGAGTTTCTAGAATATGATGAGATTTTATTTCGCTCCGTTCTGGACCGAATCGGACCCGATATGAACCGATTTTACGGGAACTGGGTTTTCCGATTAACTTCAAAGTGGTTGGCACACATGATTTTCTCAAACCTAGAAAGATTTTTTCTTGTCCATATTTTTTCATATCATGTCCCTATGAGTTTCTAGAATATGATGAGATTTTATTTCGCTCCGTTCTGAACCGAATCGGACCCGATATGAACTGATTTTACGGGAACTGGGTTTTCCGATTAACTTCAAAGTGGTTGGCACACATGATTTTCTCAAACCTAGAAAGATTTTTTCTTGTCCATATTTTTTCATATCATGTCCCTATGAGTTTCTAGAATATGATGAGATTTTATTTCGCTCCGTTCTGAACCGAATCGGACCCGATATGAACCGATTTTACGGGAACTGGGTTTTCCGATTAACTTCAAAGTGGTTGGCACACATGATTTTCTCAAACCTAGAAAGATTTTTTCTTGTCCATATTTTTTCATATCATGTCCCTATGAGTTTCTAGAATATGATGAGATTTTATTTCGCTCCGTTCTGAACCGAATCGGACCCGATATGACCCGATTTTACGGGAACTGGGTTTTCCGATTAACTTCAAAGTGGTTGGCACACATGATTTTCTCAAACCTAGAAAGATTTTTTCTTGTCCATATTTTTTCATATCATGTCCCTATGAGTTTCTAGAATAGTATGAGATTTTATTTCTCTCCGTTCTGAACCGAATCGGACCCGATATGAACCAATTTTACGGGAACTGGGTTTTCCGATTAACTTCAAAGTGGTTGGCACACATGATTTTCTCAAACCTAGAAAGTTTTTTTCTTGTCCATATTTTTTCATATCATGTCCCTATGAGTTTCTAGAATATGATGAGATTTTATTTCTCTCCGTTCTGAACCGAATCGGACCCGATATGAACCGATTTTATGGGAACTGGGTTTTCCGATTAACTTCAAAGTGGTTGGCACACATGATTTTCTCAAACCTAGAAAGATTTTTTCTTGTCCATATTTTTTCATATCATGTCCCTATGAGTTTCTAGAATATGATGAGATTTTATTTCGCTCCGTTCTGAACCGAATCGGACCCGATATGAACCGATTTTACGGGAACTGGGTTTTCCGATTAACTTCAAAGTGGTTGGCACACATGATTTTCTCAAACCTAGAAAGATTTTTTCTTGTCCATATTTTTTCATATCATGTCCCTATGAGTTTCTAGAATAGTATGAGATTTTATTTCTCTCCGTTCTGAACCGAATCGGACCCGATATGAACCAATTTTACGGGAACTGGGTTTTCCGATTAACTTCAAAGTGGTTGGCACACATGATTTTCTCAAACCTAGAAAGTTTTTTTCTTGTCCATATTTTTTCATATCATGTCCCTATGAGTTTCTAGAATATGATGAGATTTTATTTCTCTCCGTTCTGAACCGAATCGGACCCGATATGAACCGATTTTATGGGAACTGGGTTTTCCGATTAACTTCAAAGTGGTTGGCACACATGATTTTCTCAAACCTAGAAAGATTTTTTCTTGTCCATATTTTTTCATATCATGTCCCTATGAGTTTCTAGAATATGATGAGATTTTATTTACCTCCGTTCTGAACCGAATCGGACCCGATATGACCCGATTTTACGGGAACTGGGTTTTCCGATTAACTTCAAAGTGGTTGGCACACATGATTTTCTCAAACCTAGAAAGATTTTTTCTTGTCCATATTTTTTCATATCATGACCCTATGAGTTTCTAGAATATGATGAGATTTTATTTCGCTCCGTTCTGAACCGAATCGGACCCGATATGAACCGATTTTACGGGAACTGGGTTTTCTTGTAAACTTTAAATTGGGTAGGCACACATGATTTTCTCAAGCCTAGAAAGATTTTTTCTTGTCCATATTTTTTCATATCATGTCCCTATGAGTTTCTAGAATATTGATGAGATTTTATTTCGCTCCGTTCTGGACCGAATCGGACCCGATATGAACCGATTTTACGGGAACTGGGTTTTCCGATTAACTTCAAAGTGGTTGGCACACATGATTTTCTCAAACCTAGAAAGATTTTTTCTTGTCCATATTTTTTCATATCATGTCCCTATGAGTTTCTAGAATATGATGAGATTTTATTTACCTCCGTTCTGAACCGAATCGGACCCGATATGACCCGATTTTACGGGAACTGGGTATTCCGATTAACTTCAAAGTGGTTGGCACACATGATTTTCTCAAACCTAGAAAGATTTTTTCTTGTCCATATTTTTTCATATCATGACCCTATGAGTTTCTTAGAATATGATGAGATTTTATTTCGCTCCGTTCTGAACCGAATCAGACCCGATATGAACCGATTTTACGGGAACTGGATTTTCCGATTAACTTCAAAGTGGTTGGCACACATGAGTTTCTCAAACCTAGAAAGATTTTTTCTTGTCCATATTTTTTCATATCATGTCCCTATGAGTTTCTAGAATATGATGAGATTTTATTTCGCTCCGTTCTGAACCGAATCGGACCCGATATGAACCGATTTTACGGGAACTGGGTTTTCCGATTAACTTCAAAGTGGTTGGCACACATGATTTTCTCAAACCTAGAAAGATTTTTTCTTGTCCATATTTTTTCATATCATGTCCCTATGAGTTTCTAGAATATGATGAGATTTTATTTCGCTCCGTTCTGAACCGAATCGGACCCGATATGAACCGATTTTACGGGAACTGGGTTTTCCGATTAACTTCAAAGTGGTTGGCACACATGATTTTCTCAAACATAGAAAGTTTTTTTCTTGTCCATATTTTTTCATATCATGTCCCTATGAGTTTCTAGAATATGATGAGATTTTATTTCGCTCCGTTCTGAACCGAATCGGACCCGATATGAACCGATTTTACGGGAACTGGGTTTTCCGATTAACTTCAAAGTGGTTGGCACACATGATTTTCTCAAACCTAGAAAGATTTTTTCTTGTCCATATTTTTTCATATCATGTCCCTATGAGTTTCTAGAATAGTATGAGATTTTATTTCTCTCCGTTCTGAACCGAATCGGACCCGATATGAACCAATTTTACGGGAACTGGGTTTTCCGATTAACTTCAAAGTGGTTGGCACACATGATTTTCTCAAACCTAGAAAGTTTTTTTCTTGTCCATATTTTTTCATATCATGTCCCTATGAGTTTCTAGAATATGATGAGATTTTATTTCTCTCCGTTCTGAACCGAATCGGACCCGATATGAACCGATTTTATGGGAACTGGGTTTTCCGATTAACTTCAAAGTGGTTGGCACACATGATTTTCTCAAACCTAGAAAGATTTTTTCTTGTCCATATTTTTTCATATCATGTCCCTATGAGTTTCTAGAATATGATGAGATTTTATTTCGCTCCGTTCTGAACCGAATCGGACCCGATATGAACCGATTTTACGGGAACTGGGTTTTCCGATTAACTTCAAAGTGGTTGGCACACATGATTTTCTCAAACCTAGAAAGATTTTTTCTTGTCCATATTTTTTCATATCATGTCCCTATGAGTTTCTAGAATAGTATGAGATTTTATTTCTCTCCGTTCTGAACCGAATCGGACCCGATATGAACCAATTTTACGGGAACTGGGTTTTCCGATTAACTTCAAAGTGGTTGGCACACATGATTTTCTCAAACCTAGAAAGTTTTTTTCTTGTCCATATTTTTTCATATCATGTCCCTATGAGTTTCTAGAATATGATGAGATTTTATTTCTCTCCGTTCTGAACCGAATCGGACCCGATATGAACCGATTTTATGGGAACTGGGTTTTCCGATTAACTTCAAAGTGGTTGGCACACATGATTTTCTCAAACCTAGAAAGATTTTTTCTTGTCCATATTTTTTCATATCATGTCCCTATGAGTTTCTAGAATATGATGAGATTTTATTTCGCTCCGTTCTGAACCGAATCGGACCCGATATGAACCGATTTTACGGGAACTGGGTTTTCCGATTAACTTCAAAGTGGTTGGCACACATGATTTTCTCAAACCTAGAAAGATTTTTTCTTGTCCATATTTTTTCATATCATGTCCCTATGAGTTTCTAGAATAGTATGAGATTTTATTTCTCTCCGTTCTGAACCGAATCGGACCCGATATGAACCAATTTTACGGGAACTGGGTTTTCCGATTAACTTCAAAGTGGTTGGCACACATGATTTTCTCAAACCTAGAAAGTTTTTTTCTTGTCCATATTTTTTCATATCATGTCCCTATGAGTTTCTAGAATATGATGAGATTTTATTTCTCTCCGTTCTGAACCGAATCGGACCCGATATGAACCGATTTTATGGGAACTGGGTTTTCCGATTAACTTCAAAGTGGTTGGCACACATGATTTTCTCAAACCTAGAAAGATTTTTTCTTGTCCATATTTTTTCATATCATGTCCCTATGAGTTTCTAGAATATGATGAGATTTTATTTCGCTCCGTTCTGAACCGAATCGGACCCGATATGAACCGATTTTACGGGAACTGGGTTTTCCGATTAACTTCAAAGTGGTTGGCACACATGATTTTCTCAAACCTAGAAAGATTTTTTCTTGTCCATATTTTTTCATATCATGTCCCTATGAGTTTCTAGAATAGTATGAGATTTTATTTCTCTCCGTTCTGAACCGAATCGGACCCGATATGAACCAATTTTACGGGAACTGGGTTTTCCGATTAACTTCAAAGTGGTTGGCACACATGATTTTCTCAAACCTAGAAAGTTTTTTTCTTGTCCATATTTTTTCATATCATGTCCCTATGAGTTTCTAGAATATGATGAGATTTTATTTCTCTCCGTTCTGAACCGAATCGGACCCGATATGAACCGATTTTATGGGAACTGGGTTTTCCGATTAACTTCAAAGTGGTTGGCACACATGATTTTCTCAAACCTAGAAAGATTTTTTCTTGTCCATATTTTTTCATATCATGTCCCTATGAGTTTCTAGAATATGATGAGATTTTATTTACCTCCGTTCTGAACCGAATCGGACCCGATATGACCCGATTTTACGGGAACTGGGTTTTCCGATTAACTTCAAAGTGGCTGGCACACATGATTTTCTCAAACCTAGAAAGATTTTTTCTTGTCCATATTTTTTCATATCATGACCCTATGAGTTTCTAGAATATGATGAGATTTTATTTCGCTCCGTTCTGAACCGAATCGGACCCGATATGAACCGATTTTACGGGAACTGGGTTTTCTTGTAAACTTTAAATTGGGTAGGCACACATGATTTTCTCAAGCCTAGAAAGATTTTTTCTTGTCCATATTTTTTCATATCATGTCCCTATGAGTTTCTAGAATATTGATGAGATTTTATTTCGCTCCGTTCTGGACCGAATCGGACCCGATATGAACCGATTTTACGGGAACTGGGTTTTCCGATTAACTTCAAAGTGGTTGGCACACATGATTTTCTCAAACCTAGAAAGATTTTTTCTTGTCCATATTTTTTCATATCATGTCCCTATGAGTTTCTAGAATATGATGAGATTTTATTTACCTCCGTTCTGAACCGAATCGGACCCGATATGACCCGATTTTACGGGAACTGGGTATTCCGATTAACTTCAAAGTGGTTGGCACACATGATTTTCTCAAACCTAGAAAGATTTTTTCTTGTCCATATTTTTTCATATCATGACCCTATGAGTTTCTTAGAATATGATGAGATTTTATTTCGCTCCGTTCTGAACCGAATCAGACCCGATATGAACCGATTTTACGGGAACTGGATTTTCCGATTAACTTCAAAGTGGTTGGCACACATGAGTTTCTCAAACCTAGAAAGATTTTTTCTTGTCCATATTTTTTCATATCATGTCCCTATGAGTTTCTAGAATATGATGAGATTTTATTTCGCTCCGTTCTGAACCGAATCGGACCCGATATGAACCGATTTTACGGGAACTGGGTTTTCCGATTAACTTCAAAGTGGTTGGCACACATGATTTTCTCAAACCTAGAAAGATTTTTTCTTGTCCATATTTTTTCATATCATGTCCCTATGAGTTTCTAGAATATGATGAGATTTTATTTCGCTCCGTTCTGAACCGAATCGGACCCGATATGAACCGATTTTACGGGAACTGGGTTTTCCGATTAACTTCAAAGTGGTTGGCACACATGATTTTCTCAAACATAGAAAGTTTTTTTCTTGTCCATATTTTTTCATATCATGTCCCTATGAGTTTCTAGAATATGATGAGATTTTATTTCGCTCCGTTCTGAACCGAATCGGACCCGATATGAACCGATTTTACGGGAACTGGGTTTTCCGATTAACTTCAAAGTGGTTGGCACACATGATTTTCTCAAACCTAGAAAGATTTTTTCTTGTCCATATTTTTTCATATCATGTCCCTATGAGTTTCTAGAATATGATGAGATTTTATTTCGCTCCGTTCTGAACCGAATCAGACCCGATATGAACCGATTTTACGGGAACTGGGTTTTCCGATTAACTTCAAAGTGGTTGGCACACATGATTTTCTCAAACCTAGAAAGATTTTTTCTTGTCCATATTTTTTCATATCATGTCCCTATGAGTTTCTAGAATAGTATGAGATTTTATTTCGCTCCGTTCTGAACCGAATCGGACCCGATATGAACCGATTTTACGGGAACTGGGTTTTCTTGTAAACTTCAAATTGGGTAGGCACACATGATTTTCTCAAACCTAGAAAGATTTTTTCTTGTCCATATTTTTTCATATCATGTCCCTATGAGTTTCTAGAATATGATGAGATTTTATTTCGCTCCGTTCTGGACCGAATCGGACCCGATATGAACCGATTTTACGGGAACTGGGTTTTCCGATTAACTTCAAAGTGGTTGGCACACATGATTTTCTCAAACCTAGAAAGATTTTTTCTTGTCCATATTTTTTCATATCATGTCCCTATGAGTTTCTAGAATATGATGAGATTTTATTTCGCTCCGTTCTGAACCGAATCGGACCCGATATGAACTGATTTTACGGGAACTGGGTTTTCCGATTAACTTCAAAGTGGTTGGCACACATGATTTTCTCAAACCTAGAAAGATTTTTTCTTGTCCATATTTTTTCATATCATGTCCCTATGAGTTTCTAGAATATGATGAGATTTTATTTCGCTCCGTTCTGAACCGAATCGGACCCGATATGAACCGATTTTACGGGAACTGGGTTTTCCGATTAACTTCAAAGTGGTTGGCACACATGATTTTCTCAAACCTAGAAAGATTTTTTCTTGTCCATATTTTTTCATATCATGTCCCTATGAGTTTCTAGAATATGATGAGATTTTATTTCGCTCCGTTCTGAACCGAATCGGACCCGATATGACCCGATTTTACGGGAACTGGGTTTTCCGATTAACTTCAAAGTGGTTGGCACACATGATTTTCTCAAACCTAGAAAGATTTTTTCTTGTCCATATTTTTTCATATCATGTCCCTATGAGTTTCTAGAATATGATGAGATTTTATTTACCTCCGTTCTGAACCGAATCGGACCCGATATGACCCGATTTTACGGGAACTGGGTATTCCGATTAACTTCAAAGTGGTTGGCACACATGATTTTCTCAAACCTAGAAAGATTTTTTCTTGTCCATATTTTTTCATATCATGTCCCTATGAGTTTCTAGAATATGATGAGATTTTATTTCGCTCCGTTCTGAACCGAATCAGACCCGATATGAACCGATTTTACGGGAACTGGGTTTTCCGATTAACTTCAAAGTGGTTGGCACACATGATTTTCTCAAACCTAGAAAGATTTTTTCTTGTCCATATTTTTTCATATCATGTCCCTATGAGTTTCTAGAATATGATGAGATTTTATTTCGCTCCGTTCTGAACCGAATCGGACCCGATATGAACCGATTTTATGGGAACTGGGTTTTCCGATTAACTTCAAAGTGGTTGGCACACATGATTTTCTCAAACCTAGAAAGATTTTTTCTTGTCCATATTTTTTCATATCATGTCCCTATGAGTTTCTAGAATATGATGAGATTTTATTTCGCTCCGTTCTGAACCGAATCGGACCCGATATGAACCGATTTTACGGGAACTGGGTTTTCCGATTAACTTCAAAGTGGTTGGCACACATGATTTTCTCAAACCTAGAAAGATTTTTTCTTGTCCATATTTTTTCATATCATGTCCCTATGAGTTTCTAGAATATGATGAGATTTTATTTCGCTCCGTTCTGAACCGAATCAGACCCGATATGAACCGATTTTACGGGAACTGGGTTTTCCGATTAACTTCAAAGTGGTTGGCACACATGATTTTCTCAAACCTAGAAAGATTTTTTCTTGTCCATATTTTTTCATATCATGTCCCTATGAGTTTCTAGAATAGTATGAGATTTTATTTCTCTCCGTTCTGAACCGAATCGGACCCGATATGAACCAATTTTACGGGAACTGGGTTTTCCGATTAACTTCAAAGTGGTTGGCACACATGATTTTCTCAAACCTAGAAAGTTTTTTTCTTGTCCATATTTTTTCATATCATGTCCCTATGAGTTTCTAGAATATGATGAGATTTTATTTCTCTCCGTTCTGAACCGAATCGGACCCGATATGAACCGATTTTATGGGAACTGGGTTTTCCGATTAACTTCAAAGTGGTTGGCACACATGATTTTCTCAAACCTAGAAAGATTTTTTCTTGTCCATATTTTTTCATATCATGTCCCTATGAGTTTCTAGAATATGATGAGATTTTATTTACCTCCGTTCTGAACCGAATCGGACCCGATATGACCCGATTTTACGGGAACTGGGTTTTCCGATTAACTTCAAAGTGGTTGGCACACATGATTTTCTCAAACCTAGAAAGATTTTTTCTTGTCCATATTTTTTCATATCATGACCCTATGAGTTTCTAGAATATGATGAGATTTTATTTCGCTCCGTTCTGAACCGAATCGGACCCGATATGAACCGATTTTATGGGAACTGGGTTTTCCGATTAACTTCAAAGTGGTTGGCACACATGATTTTCTCAAACCTAGAAAGATTTTTTCTTGTCCATATTTTTTCATATCATGTCCCTATGAGTTTCTAGAATATTGATGAGATTTTATTTCGCTCCGTTCTGGACCGAATCGGACCCGATATGAACCGATTTTACGGGAACTGGGTTTTCCGATTAACTTCAAAGTGGTTGGCACACATGATTTTCTCAAACCTAGAAAGATTTTTTCTTGTCCATATTTTTTCATATCATGTCCCTATGAGTTTCTAGAATATGATGAGATTTTATTTACCTCCGTTCTGAACCGAATCGGACCCGATATGACCCGATTTTACGGGAACTGGGTATTCCGATTAACTTCAAAGTGGTTGGCACACATGATTTTCTCAAACCTAGAAAGATTTTTTCTTGTCCATATTTTTTCATATCATGACCCTATGAGTTTCTTAGAATATGATGAGATTTTATTTCGCTCCGTTCTGAACCGAATCAGACCCGATATGAACCGATTTTACGGGAACTGGATTTTCCGATTAACTTCAAAGTGGTTGGCACACATGAGTTTCTCAAACCTAGAAAGATTTTTTCTTGTCCATATTTTTTCATATCATGTCCCTATGAGTTTCTAGAATATGATGAGATTTTATTTCGCTCCGTTCTGAACCGAATCGGACCCGATATGAACCGATTTTACGGGAACTGGGTTTTCCGATTAACTTCAAAGTGGTTGGCACACATGATTTTCTCAAACCTAGAAAGATTTTTTCTTGTCCATATTTTTTCATATCATGTCCCTATGAGTTTCTAGAATATGATGAGATTTTATTTCGCTCCGTTCTGAACCGAATCGGACCCGATATGAACCGATTTTACGGGAACTGGGTTTTCCGATTAACTTCAAAGTGGTTGGCACACATGATTTTCTCAAACATAGAAAGTTTTTTTCTTGTCCATATTTTTTCATATCATGTCCCTATGAGTTTCTAGAATATGATGAGATTTTATTTCGCTCCGTTCTGAACCGAATCGGACCCGATATGAACCGATTTTACGGGAACTGGGTTTTCCGATTAACTTCAAAGTGGTTGGCACACATGATTTTCTCAAACCTAGAAAGATTTTTTCTTGTCCATATTTTTTCATATCATGTCCCTATGAGTTTCTAGAATATGATGAGATTTTATTTCGCTCCGTTCTGAACCGAATCAGACCCGATATGAACCGATTTTACGGGAACTGGGTTTTCCGATTAACTTCAAAGTGGTTGGCACACATGATTTTCTCAAACCTAGAAAGATTTTTTCTTGTCCATATTTTTTCATATCATGTCCCTATGAGTTTCTAGAATAGTATGAGATTTTATTTCGCTCCGTTCTGAACCGAATCGGACCCGATATGAACCGATTTTACGGGAACTGGGTTTTCTTGTAAACTTCAAATTGGGTAGGCACACATGATTTTCTCAAACCTAGAAAGATTTTTTCTTGTCCATATTTTTTCATATCATGTCCCTATGAGTTTCTAGAATATGATGAGATTTTATTTCGCTCCGTTCTGGACCGAATCGGACCCGATATGAACCGATTTTACGGGAACTGGGTTTTCCGATTAACTTCAAAGTGGTTGGCACACATGATTTTCTCAAACCTAGAAAGATTTTTTCTTGTCCATATTTTTTCATATCATGTCCCTATGAGTTTCTAGAATATGATGAGATTTTATTTCGCTCCGTTCTGAACCGAATCGGACCCGATATGAACTGATTTTACGGGAACTGGGTTTTCCGATTAACTTCAAAGTGGTTGGCACACATGATTTTCTCAAACCTAGAAAGATTTTTTCTTGTCCATATTTTTTCATATCATGTCCCTATGAGTTTCTAGAATATGATGAGATTTTATTTCGCTCCGTTCTGAACCGAATCGGACCCGATATGAACCGATTTTACGGGAACTGGGTTTTCCGATTAACTTCAAAGTGGTTGGCACACATGATTTTCTCAAACCTAGAAAGATTTTTTCTTGTCCATATTTTTTCATATCATGTCCCTATGAGTTTCTAGAATATGATGAGATTTTATTTCGCTCCGTTCTGAACCGAATCGGACCCGATATGACCCGATTTTACGGGAACTGGGTTTTCCGATTAACTTCAAAGTGGTTGGCACACATGATTTTCTCAAACCTAGAAAGATTTTTTCTTGTCCATATTTTTTCATATCATGTCCCTATGAGTTTCTAGAATATGATGAGATTTTATTTACCTCCGTTCTGAACCGAATCGGACCCGATATGACCCGATTTTACGGGAACTGGGTTTTCCGATTAACTTCAAAGTGGTTGGCACACATGATTTTCTCAAACCTAGAAAGATTTTTTCTTGTCCATATTTTTTCATATCATGACCCTATGAGTTTCTAGAATATGATGAGATTTTATTTCGCTCCGTTCTGAACCGAATCGGACATGATATGAACCGATTTTACGGGAACTGGGTTTTCTTGTAAACTTTAAATTGGGTAGGCACACATGATTTTCTCAAACCTAGAAAGATTTTTTCTTGTCCATATTTTTTCATATCATGTCCCTATGAGTTTCTAGAATATGATGAGATTTTATTTCGCTCCGTTCTGAACCGAATCGGACCCGATATGACCCGATTTTACGGGAACTGGGTTTTCCGATTAACTTCAAAGTGGTTGGCACACATGATTTTCTCAAACCTAGAAAGATTTTTTCTTGTCCATATTTTTTCATATCATGTCCCTATGAGTTTCTAGAATATGATGAGATTTTATTTACCTCCGTTCTGAACCGAATCGGACCCGATATGACCCGATTTTACGGGAACTGGGTTTTCCGATTAACTTCAAAGTGGTTGGCACACATGATTTTCTCAAACCTAGAAAGATTTTTTCTTGTCCATATTTTTTCATATCATGACCCTATGAGTTTCTAGAATATGATGAGATTTTATTTCGCTCCGTTCTGAACCGAATCGGACCCGATATGAACCGATTTTACGGGAACTGGGTTTTCTTGTAAACTTTAAATTGGGTAGGCACACATGATTTTCTCAAGCCTAGAAAGATTTTTTCTTGTCCATATTTTTTCATATCATGTCCCTATGAGTTTCTAGAATATTGATGAGATTTTATTTCGCTCCGTTCTGGACCGAATCGGACCCGATATGAACCGATTTTACGGGAACTGGGTTTTCCGATTAACTTCAAAGTGGTTGGCACACATGATTTTCTCAAACCTAGAAAGATTTTTTCTTGTCCATATTTTTTCATATCATGTCCCTATGAGTTTCTAGAATATGATGAGATTTTATTTACCTCCGTTCTGAACCGAATCGGACCCGATATGACCCGATTTTACGGGAACTGGGTATTCCGATTAACTTCAAAGTGGTTGGCACACATGATTTTCTCAAACCTAGAAAGATTTTTTCTTGTCCATATTTTTTCATATCATGACCCTATGAGTTTCTTAGAATATGATGAGATTTTATTTCGCTCCGTTCTGAACCGAATCAGACCCGATATGAACCGATTTTACGGGAACTGGATTTTCCGATTAACTTCAAAGTGGTTGGCACACATGAGTTTCTCAAACCTAGAAAGATTTTTTCTTGTCCATATTTTTTCATATCATGTCCCTATGAGTTTCTAGAATATGATGAGATTTTATTTCGCTCCGTTCTGAACCGAATCGGACCCGATATGAACCGATTTTACGGGAACTGGGTTTTCCGATTAACTTCAAAGTGGTTGGCACACATGATTTTCTCAAACCTAGAAAGATTTTTTCTTGTCCATATTTTTTCATATCATGTCCCTATGAGTTTCTAGAATATGATGAGATTTTATTTCGCTCCGTTCTGAACCGAATCGGACCCGATATGAACCGATTTTACGGGAACTGGGTTTTCCGATTAACTTCAAAGTGGTTGGCACACATGATTTTCTCAAACATAGAAAGTTTTTTTCTTGTCCATATTTTTTCATATCATGTCCCTATGAGTTTCTAGAATATGATGAGATTTTATTTCGCTCCGTTCTGAACCGAATCGGACCCGATATGAACCGATTTTACGGGAACTGGGTTTTCCGATTAACTTCAAAGTGGTTGGCACACATGATTTTCTCAAACCTAGAAAGATTTTTTCTTGTCCATATTTTTTCATATCATGTCCCTATGAGTTTCTAGAATATGATGAGATTTTATTTCGCTCCGTTCTGAACCGAATCAGACCCGATATGAACCGATTTTACGGGAACTGGGTTTTCCGATTAACTTCAAAGTGGTTGGCACACATGATTTTCTCAAACCTAGAAAGATTTTTTCTTGTCCATATTTTTTCATATCATGTCCCTATGAGTTTCTAGAATAGTATGAGATTTTATTTCGCTCCGTTCTGAACCGAATCGGACCCGATATGAACCGATTTTACGGGAACTGGGTTTTCTTGTAAACTTCAAATTGGGTAGGCACACATGATTTTCTCAAACCTAGAAAGATTTTTTCTTGTCCATATTTTTTCATATCATGTCCCTATGAGTTTCTAGAATATGATGAGATTTTATTTCGCTCCGTTCTGGACCGAATCGGACCCGATATGAACCGATTTTACGGGAACTGGGTTTTCCGATTAACTTCAAAGTGGTTGGCACACATGATTTTCTCAAACCTAGAAAGATTTTTTCTTGTCCATATTTTTTCATATCATGTCCCTATGAGTTTCTAGAATATGATGAGATTTTATTTCGCTCCGTTCTGAACCGAATCGGACCCGATATGAACTGATTTTACGGGAACTGGGTTTTCCGATTAACTTCAAAGTGGTTGGCACACATGATTTTCTCAAACCTAGAAAGATTTTTTCTTGTCCATATTTTTTCATATCATGTCCCTATGAGTTTCTAGAATATGATGAGATTTTATTTCGCTCCGTTCTGAACCGAATCGGACCCGATATGAACCGATTTTACGGGAACTGGGTTTTCCGATTAACTTCAAAGTGGTTGGCACACATGATTTTCTCAAACCTAGAAAGATTTTTTCTTGTCCATATTTTTTCATATCATGTCCCTATGAGTTTCTAGAATATGATGAGATTTTATTTCGCTCCGTTCTGAACCGAATCGGACCCGATATGACCCGATTTTACGGGAACTGGGTTTTCCGATTAACTTCAAAGTGGTTGGCACACATGATTTTCTCAAACCTAGAAAGATTTTTTCTTGTCCATATTTTTTCATATCATGTCCCTATGAGTTTCTAGAATATGATGAGATTTTATTTACCTCCGTTCTGAACCGAATCGGACCCGATATGACCCGATTTTACGGGAACTGGGTTTTCCGATTAACTTCAAAGTGGTTGGCACACATGATTTTCTCAAACCTAGAAAGATTTTTTCTTGTCCATATTTTTTCATATCATGACCCTATGAGTTTCTAGAATATGATGAGATTTTATTTCGCTCCGTTCTGAACCGAATCGGACATGATATGAACCGATTTTACGGGAACTGGGTTTTCTTGTAAACTTTAAATTGGGTAGGCACACATGATTTTCTCAAACCTAGAAAGATTTTTTCTTGTCCATATTTTTTCATATCATGTCCCTATGAGTTTCTAGAATATGATGAGATTTTATTTCGCTCCGTTCTGAACCGAATCGGACCCGATATGACCCGATTTTACGGGAACTGGGTTTTCCGATTAACTTCAAAGTGGTTGGCACACATGATTTTCTCAAACCTAGAAAGATTTTTTCTTGTCCATATTTTTTCATATCATGTCCCTATGAGTTTCTAGAATATGATGAGATTTTATTTACCTCCGTTCTGAACCGAATCGGACCCGATATGACCCGATTTTACGGGAACTGGGTTTTCCGATTAACTTCAAAGTGGTTGGCACACATGATTTTCTCAAACCTAGAAAGATTTTTTCTTGTCCATATTTTTTCATATCATGACCCTATGAGTTTCTTAGAATATGATGAGATTTTATTTCGCTCCGTTCTGAACCGAATCAGACCCGATATGAACCGATTTTACGGGAACTGGGTTTTCCGATTAACTTCAAAGTGGTTGGCACACATGATTTTCTCAAACCTAGAAAGATTTTTTCTTGTCCATATTTTTTCATATCATGTCCCTATGAGTTTCTAGAATATGATGAGATTTTATTTACCTCCGTTCTGAACCGAATCGGACCCGATATGACCCGATTTTACGGGAACTGGGTTTTCCGATTAACTTCAAAGTGGTTGGCACACATGATTTTCTCAAACCTAGAAAGATTTTTTCTTGTCCATATTTTTTCATATCATGACCCTATGAGTTTCTTAGAATATGATGAGATTTTATTTCGCTCCGTTCTGAACCGAATCAGACCCGATATGAACCGATTTTACGGGAACTGGATTTTCCGATTAACTTCAAAGTGGTTGGCACACATGAGTTTCTCAAACCTAGAAAGATTTTTTCTTGTCCATATTTTTTCATATCATGTCCCTATGAGTTTCTAGAATATGATGAGATTTTATTTCGCTCCGTTCTGAACCGAATCGGACCCGATATGAACCGATTTTACGGGAACTGGGTTTTCCGATTAACTTCAAAGTGGTTGGCACACATGATTTTCTCAAACCTAGAAAGATTTTTTCTTGTCCATATTTTTTCATATCATGTCCCTATGAGTTTCTAGAATATGATGAGATTTTATTTCGCTCCGTTCTGAACCGAATCAGACCCGATATGAACCGATTTTACGGGAACTGGGTTTTCCGATTAACTTCAAAGTGGTTGGCACACATGATTTTCTCAAACCTAGAAAGATTTTTTCTTGTCCATATTTTTTCATATCATGTCCCTATGAGTTTCTAGAATAGTATGAGATTTTATTTCTCTCCGTTCTGAACCGAATCGGACCCGATATGAACCAATTTTACGGGAACTGGGTTTTCCGATTAACTTCAAAGTGGTTGGCACACATGATTTTCTCAAACCTAGAAAGTTTTTTTCTTGTCCATATTTTTTCATATCATGTCCCTATGAGTTTCTAGAATATGATGAGATTTTATTTCTCTCCGTTCTGAACCGAATCGGACCCGATATGAACCGATTTTATGGGAACTGGGTTTTCCGATTAACTTCAAAGTGGTTGGCACACATGATTTTCTCAAACCTAGAAAGATTTTTTCTTGTCC
Organism: Heracleum sosnowskyi; assembly: GCA_030848705.1. NCBI lineage: Eukaryota > Viridiplantae > Streptophyta > Magnoliopsida > Apiales > Apiaceae > Heracleum > Heracleum sosnowskyi. Next base: position 74,303 of record JAUIZM010000045.1, on the reverse strand, counting down.
ATATTTTTTCATATCATGTCCCTATGAGTTTCTAGAATATGATGAGATTTTATTTACCTCCGTTCTGAACCGAATCGGACCCGATATGACCCGATTTTACGGGAACTGGGTTTTCCGATTAACTAAAAAGTGGTTGGCACACATGATTTTCTCAAACCTAGAAAGATTTTTTCTTGTCCATATTTTTTCATATCATGACCCTATGAGTTTCTAGAATATGATGAGATTTTATTTCGCTCCGTTCTGAACCGAATCGGACCCGATATGAACCGATTTTACGGGAACTGGATTTTCTTGTAAACTTTAAATTGGGTAGGCACACATGATTTTCTCAAACCTAGAAAGATTTTTTCTTGTCCATATTTTTTCATATCATGTCCCTATGAGTTTCTAGAATATGATGAGATTTTATTTCGCTCCGTTCTGGACCGAATCGGACCCGATATGAACCGATTTTACGGGAACTGGGTTTTCCGATTAACTTCAAAGTGGTTGGCACACATGATTTTCTCAAACCTAGAAAGATTTTTTTGTTGGTTCCGATCGCAAATACGCAGCGAAAACGAAAAATAAAATTGATCGAAACCAAGCCCTGGATCCATGTATAATGCTTGGATAATCATGGTAGTAAGAAAAAAATACCTTTTGAAGCTTTACGATTATGGATGTCAATTAGAGATCCTAGCTTTTCACGATTGTCGAGCACTCCTCTTCGAAGCCTCCTCTACGGTATCCACACGAACACTCCAAGAACGATTCTTGATTGGAAGGGAGGTACTAGCCTCCAATGAAAAATATTATGAGATCTTGTTTTTAGGGTTTAGGTTATGCGGCTGGGAATTATTTTTGTCGTACAAAAATTAAACCCTTCTTTACCTATCATCATATATTTATATGATAGTGTAAGGTAAAAGCCCAACTAAAAACCTAGCCCAAGTTTGATTAATTAAATAATAGAATCAAATCCTATTATTTAAATAAATAATAATTAAGTCAAACTTAATTATTAAAATCATATCTCATATATTATTTGTATTTTATTATATCTTAATTAAGTCCCACTTAATTAATATAATAAAATCCAACTAATCACTAATTAATTTAAATTCATAATTTAAATTAATTCTTCCTTTAAATGTTCTATGTGTGTGACCCTGTAGGCTATTATTTATTTTGGCAATAATTTTATTCTCCAATAAAATTATAAACAATGAGCGGCATCTAGTAATACATCATTGCTACCCAATTAAATAATATTTAAATCGTGATTCGATAAAACCTTTTGTGATCAATGTTCCCGTGTAATATAATCCCTTTAACCAAATATTATAGATTAAACTCGAGGCATGTTTACTGTCATCCTCTTCGTAATTTAATCCAGGTTTACTTGATACATGAGTAGACTATTAAGACAAATCAATATTTGAGCACGGCCATGCATTTTATAGTCTCACTCAATCAAGAGGCCAATAATATCACTCCTAATTTATAGGAGGGTTAAATCCTTTATCTATCATTCATATTTCTCATACGACTCATTATATACCCGATGTCCACTTTTATCATTACCCGGTCAAAGGTAACTTTTAATGTAGTCAAAGTATATCAATCCTCGTATAGAAATATAATGATCTCAAGTCTAAGGATCATTACACCATTATCACTGTGAGTCTTTCTTATGACAATATCAACATGAAGAATCTCACGGTGGGTCTGTCCAGTACCATGTACCCCTACATGTACCTATGTATTGACTTTAGTATCTCCATACTTATAACCAATGAGATGTGGTTATCAGTCAAAAACATACTAGTCTATTTATGTATTATTATTGTCCTATATAATAATACTCGACTAGGGACCTTTAAGAATATGATATATTATATAATCTCAAATTCAAGTTATAAACTTAAACTATATAATGTGTATCATTATTCTAAGGACATTTACTATGCTAATATATCGCAGTAATTAAGGTCATAATAAATACATTTATTTAATAATCAAATGACATAAAGGTTTATCAAGATAAACAATGTATTGCCTCTAGGGCACCTACACTAACAATCTCCCACTTGCACTAGAGCCAATCATCCAGGTATCCAATACCCATGGAACTAGTGTGACCGTCGTGCTTCTGCTGCGACAGGCCTTTGGTCAGTGAGTCTGCTATGTTATCATTTGTGTGTGCTTTACATATGTGTATATCACCCTTTTCCATTCATCTCTCGAATGAGGTGAAATCACCTGAGTATATGTTTGGATCGGGAGTGTGATCTAGGTTCTCTAACCTGTGCTATGGTTCCATTTTTATCGCAGTACAATTCTATGGGATCTGCGATAGATGGAACCACTCCTAATTCAGTAATGAATTTTCGAATCCAAACATCCTCCTTTGCTGCTTCACAAGCTGCAATGTACTCAGCCTTCATTGTAGAATCAACAACTGTTGCTATCTTTGAACTCTTCTAGCTTACAGTACATCCATTTTGACAAAACAAAACCAGACTATGATACAGTATCATCTCTGTCTGTTTGGAAACTTGCATTGGTCTAACCTTTTACAACCAGTTTCTCCTCTCCTCCATACACCAAGATTAAATCTTTAATCCTTTAGAGAAAATATGTCATTCTCAATTAGTAATATATCATCAACATATAATACTATTGAATGTCATATAGCTCCCACTAACCTTCTTGTAAACACAAGGAACAAAGCCATACTAATTGACTTCAGGTTCCACTTCAGGTTCAATGTTATTTTGTGGTTCTCGATCTTCATCGAGATCTATAGTTCTCCCACTGTTTCTTTTGGAAACTTATCTCTTTCCATAAAGACAACATCTCGAGCAGTAAACACTTTCTGCTCAGAGGGACTATAAAAATAATACGCCTTTTATTTCTTTAGGGTATCCCACAAAATTGTATCTTCGGATTTTAGGTCCAAGGTTGTCAGATACTTGACGTTTCACAAACGCCCTGCATCCCCAAACTTTCATAAAGTTCATGCCTGACCGTTTCTCCTCCCATATCTCATATGGAGTCTTTTGAACCTTCTTAGTAGGAACATGGTTAAGTGTGAAAGCCGCTGTTTCTAGAGCGTGACCCCAGAAACTAATTGGAAGATCTACATGACTCATCATCTATCGCACCATGTCCAACAGGGTACGATTTCTCCTCTCTGAAACTCCATTTTATTGAGGTGTTCCTGGTGGAGTGAGTTGTGATACAATACCACACTCTTTCAAATACTCTTTGAATTCGGTGCTCAAGTATTCACCCCACGATCGGATCGTAAGATCTTAATACTAGCATCTCCGCCAATATGCTTCTCTACTTCAGCTTTATGAAGTAGCAGTAGCCTCCTCTAGCCATCACATATATTGGGCTACATACATCACTATGTATCAGCTCCAAACGTTCAGTGGCCCTTTGACCCTTACCAGTGAAAGGGACTTCAGTCATCTTACCAAGCAAACAAGATTTGCATTCACAGTATGATTCAAAATCAAACTTATCCAAGTATCCATCCAAATGTTATTTTGGATATGCGTTTCTCATTTATATGGCCTAGACGACAATGCCAGAGGTATGTTTGATTTGAGTCATTAACTTTAAGTTGTTTGTTTCATACATTATAGACAGGATTATCTAATTAAGAACATTTAAACGTGCAATACAATAGGTCATTCAAAGCAAAAGAACAACTGTTGATCCTTATTGTAAATGAAAAACCCTTCTTGTCCAAACAAGAAACAGAAATCATATTTCTGCGAATCGCAAGTACGTAATAACAATTATTAAGTTCTTAAAACAAGCCCAGAGGGCAAAGATAAATAATAAGCTCCTACAGCCAAAGCAGCAACTCTTGCTCCATTACTGACTCGTAGGTCCACTTCTCCTTTAGCCAATGTCCTACTTCTCTGCAGTTCCTGCACATTTAGACAAATGTGAGACGCACATCCAGTATCCAATACCGAAGATGTAGAAGTAGATAAATTGACATCTATAACATATATACCTGAAGTAGAAGCTTCTTGAGCCTTCTTCTTCTTCTGATCCTCCATGAAAACTGAACAGTTTCTCTTCCAGTGACCAGGTTTCTTACAGTAGTGACATTCACCCTTTTCAACACCACCTTTAGGCTTGAGAGCCCTTTTGGGACCTGACTTTGGCTTGGGTGTAGAATTAGATCCAATCTTCTTCTTACCCTTCCATTTGCCTTTCCCTTTCGCCTTACCTTTATTGCCCACCATCAGTATGGAAGCAGGTTCAGCTGATTTCATGTTGGTTTCATATGTTCTCAACATAGCCAACAATTCAGTAGGTGTTTTATCAAATTCATTCATATTGTAGTTCACCACAAACTGAGTGAATTTGTTGTTCAAAGAATTCATGATTAGGTCAATACCAGTTTCCGGTCCAACCGGGAAACCTAGAGTCTCAAGATACTCAATGTAACCAATCATCTTCAGAACATGTGGTCCAACTGGTTCACTTGCCCCTTGTTTGCAATTAAAGAGTAACTTACTCGTGTTAGTCCTTTCTTGACGAGTTTGGCTTGCAAACATGCTTTGCAAGTGCTCATAGATAGTATATGCATCCATATGCATATGCTACCTTTGAAGCTCAGCACTCATAGTTGCTAACATAAGACATGCAACATCATTTGCATCATTCTCATCCCTTGTATGGGCCGCTCGTTCCTCAACAGTAGCGCCCTCGGGAAGGGGACCCGGCGGAGGAATATCAATGACATGAAGCTTGCGCTCCTGCCTGAGGACAATCCTCAAATTCCTCTGCCAGTCTAGGAAGTTGTTTCCTCCTGTCAGTTTATCCTTCTCAAGGATTGATCGAACGGATAGTGAATTTGTGTTGTTTGCCATTTCTTAGTATCTACAATGATTAAAGCACAAAAGTAAACATTAGATTGTCTGAGTTATCAATTATTATGTTCAAATGATTATGATATATTCACAATATATCTCCCACTATTTTTATCAAATCAATAGCCCTTACTATCAATTCGGAAAGTATATCCCATAATTCTTTCTAGTGAGCCAAGATCCATATTTCGTCATTTTATAAGTCAACCACTGGAAGTCCTTAAAAATGATTATTTAGGTAGACAACATTTGTCAATTATATCATATATAATTCTTGGATAGCTTGGTGAACAACCATTGTTCGAATCTATCTCATAGATTTTAACCAAACTTTATGCTTCTAAGTTCATAATGGTCGAAAATAACCGCTTATTTTCACCTTATTATGACGACTTAGTTAAGTTTGACCCAATGATCCAACGGTCGAATATAACCGTTTATATTCGTCGCATCTCACCAAGATAGATAGGAGTCCCCTGCCACTGACAGTCATTCCCCTTATCGATCCAGGATTCGATGAGTGTTCATTCATTGGAAAGCATCTGATTAAAACTTAATATTTCGTTAAGGGTTTTTACAACGATCATGATCACATCATAAAGAGATCCTCAATTTTTCTTGAACCAAATATTTCATATTGACATCCTAAATTGTTCATTTCCCAGGTAGATGGAGGATACCAATGGTCACTCTTAATACCCATCAACCTTACGAATACGCATATCCGCTTTTGACAGAAAATCCCAATTTTAGATATCAAAATCCATATCCAATTCCGTGTTTTAAAAATCCATATTTTATAAACACAAGAATCTCATGATCGTTTATTAATTTTAAAATCTTGAATCGTTACAGATTTTATCTTGTTTAAGCAGGCATGGCATGGGTGTCGTATCTAATACATACATTCCATCCTACTTATCCATACATCATATGTAAGCACATGCATCATATGTAAAGTGCATCAGATAATTGAATATGCTATGGTTATGGCCCAACCCTATGCGATTTTTCCAAGCTAATGGAAAAATCAAGGTCAATCTATGGTGGTAATAACTAATTATTACACATCTCCTGCTTCGCTTCCAAAGCCGCCTCGATTGCCTCCAAGCTTCCTTTTGAAACAATTTACAAAAGAACTCGAGTTGCATTCGAGATTAAATAATTACAAGAGAAAAACGACATGCAAGTCGTATTTAATTATTACAAACCATAAATTAAAATTTAAAATAAATTAAAACTAGGTCTTGGGGCCATAACCATGCATCATGCTCACATAGCAATTAAAACATCACATGTTAAATAATCACATTATTATTCAACATAAATTAAATATGATCACATCATAAATAATTAATTAACATGCTTTAATTAAATATTAACTTAGTAATCAAAATTACTAATTAATAAAATTTCACAAATTCCAGGTTAAACATTATCGAATAAAATTTAACCTAGCATGCATAACCCTAGCATAAAACATATACGCATAAACAGGTCATGAATTAACAGAAAACAGAAAAAAAAATAAAAAGGGCAGATACGCATCCTTGGAATGCGCATCAGGAGATACGCATTCTTCGTATGCGTATCACAGTTACTGTAGCTGTTCTGCAGTTTTTAAAAACCCAGTTCGTTTCTATTCCCTTTTAGTACCCAGTTCATTGTGTTCTAGATATCAGCAATATTTTGATTCCAAATCAATATTGTTCAGACTAACGATTATCTCAGCATGCTAACTTAATCACATAACAGCTTCATGATAATTATAATCATTTAAACCTAGTTGTTTACGTCCAAAACGAGTATGTATCTATCCTATCTAAATAGGCTTCATACATTGCATATATTAAAACAACCATCTGCATCAAGTATTCTCAGATTACGTTGACACTTTGTTAAAACATAGCAGACGACATAGATCACAGACTTACCTTATGAGCATGTCGTCTTTAAACCTTAGCATGGCATAACTTGTTAAACTCGTTGTTCTTACGTACAGAAGACATAGAACGGACTTATAACCATAGAGCATACTCATGTGTATATTCTTGTATCTCATAACTGATTGCTAGCAAACAGAAAACGCAGGTCTGATATGCATATAAAAGAAACCAGAGAAGACACAGAAGCTTGTACACCGAAACGCAGAAGCACAAAAACCATATACGCAGGTCATTATCTTGTGCAGAATTCGTGTGCAAAATCCGTGTGCACATGCCCAGCTAGAACAGACGCAAATATATCACATTGCAGACTCACAGAAAATGCACCGCAGATATGACTCGTGACACTAGACATATTGCATACATAATCACGTATAAAAGATAGCAGCAAATCCTTGTGCACAGCAGTAGAGACATTAGTGTTTCATGGCAAAACTTACATAGAAAAACGATTCTCATAACAGTCGTGTACAGTACAGACGTGATACTGCCTTTTCCATGAAGAACTATACATTGTCATCTTCTATACGTATAGGTTATTACTGGTCCGAACTTAGCATGGCAATTTAACAGATGTGTGGTGCAGGTACGGGAAGGAACCCAGCAGACACAAAACCGAAGACACAGGCATAACGATCATGTTAATGTTAAGGAAGCCACAGCAAACGTGAACACCAGAAACATAATATACAATCATGTTAATGTTGTATGATAACACAGAAATCGATCATATCCCAGACAAACTGATTTGCAGAGAAGAAAACGCAGCTATAGTAACCTTTAGCATATAAGCGCCAGTTAATATCCAGAGAACCCAGAAGTTTTTATGTTCGTTTCGAAAACGGAAAAAACGCATAGCATATATAAACACCAGATTCGTAATATATCATATATATATATATATTGCCTGACTTGCACACAGCAGGCAGGTCGAACAAAACAACAATCCAGAGGTTATAATCGCATGTATGGTTAATAATGTAAAGTCGCCAGAAGCAATCAGAAGCAATCAGACAACAAACAACATAAAACCAGACGAACTTATGCAAAAGATTAATACACGCCCATACGCAAAAAATCGAAACTGGTAAACACAAACATGATCTTATGTATCGTATACATCATATAAACCAGATTATCCCATTAAACACGTAGCTCTGATGCCATTGTTGGTTCCGATCGCAAATACGCAGCGAAAACGAAAAATAAAATTGATCGAAACCAAGCCCTGGATCCATGTATAATGCTTGGATAATCATGGTAGTAAGAAAAAAATACCTTTTGAAGCTTTACGATTATGGATGTCAATTAGAGATCCTAGCTTTTCACGATTGTCGAGCACTCCTCTTCGAAGCCTCCTCTACGGTATCCACACGAACACTCCAAGAACGATTCTTGATTGGAAGGGAGGTACTAGCCTCCAATGAAAAAATATTATGAGATCTTGTTTTTAGGGTTTAGGTTATGCGGCTGGGAATTATTTTTGTCGTACAAAAATTAAACCCTTCTTTACCTATCATCATATATTTATATGATAGTGTAAGGTAAAAGCCCAACTAAAAACCTAGCCCAAGTTTGATTAATTAAATAATAGAATCAAATCCTATTATTTAAATAAATAATAATTAAGTCAAACTTAATTATTAAAATCATATCTCATATATTATTTGTATTTTATTATATCTTAATTAAGTCCCACTTAATTAATATAATAAAATCCAACTAATCACTAATTAATTTAAATTCATAATTTAAATTAATTCTTCCTTTAAATGTTCTATGTGTGTGACCCTGTAGGCTATTATTTATTTTGGCAATAATTTTATTCTCCAATAAAATTATAAACAATGAGCGGCATCTAGTAATACATCATTGCTACCCAATTAAATAATATTTAAATCGTGATTCGATAAAACCTTTTGTGATCAATGTTCCCGTGTAATATAATCCCTTTAACCAAATATTATAGATTAAACTCGAGGCATGTTTACTGTCATCCTCTTCGTAATTTAATCCAGGTTTACTTGATACATGAGTAGACTATTAAGACAAATCAATATTTGAGCACGGCCATGCATTTTATAGTCTCACTCAATCAAGAGGCCAATAATATCACTCCTAATTTATAGGAGGGTTAAATCCTTTATCTATCATTCATATTTCTCATACGACTCATTATATACCCGATGTCCACTTTTATCATTACCCGGTCAAAGGTAACTTTTAATGTAGTCAAAGTATATCAATCCTCGTATAGAAATATAATGATCTCAAGTCTAAGGATCATTACACCATTATCACTGTGAGTCTTTCTTATGACAATATCAACATGAAGAATCTCACGGTGGGTCTGTCCAGTACCATGTACCCCTACATGTACCTATGTATTGACTTTAGTATCTCCATACTTATAACCAATGAGATGTGGTTATCAGTCAAAAACATACTAGTCTATTTATGTATTATTATTGTCCTATATAATAATACTCGACTAGGGACCTTTAAGAATATGATATATTATATAATCTCAAATTCAAGTTATAAACTTAAACTATATAATGTGTATCATTATTCTAAGGACATTTACTATGCTAATATATCGCAGTAATTAAGGTCATAATAAATACATTTATTTAATAATCAAATGACATAAAGGTTTATCAAGATAAACAATGTATTGCCTCTAGGGCACCTACACTAACATTTTTCTTGTCCATATTTTTTCATATCATGTCCCTATGAGTTTCTAGAATATGATGAGATTTTATTTCGCTCCGTTCTGAACCGAATCGGACCCGATATGAACCGATTTTACGGGAACTGGGTTTTCCGATTAACTTCAAAGTGGTTGGCACACATGATTTTCTCAAACCTAGAAAGATTTTTTCTTGTCCATATTTTTTCATATCATGTCCCTATGAGTTTCTAGAATATGATGAGATTTTATTTCGCTCCGTTCTGAACCGAATCGGACCCGATATGAACCGATTTTACGGGAACTGGGTTTTCCGATTAACTTCAAAGTGGTTGGCACACATGATTTTCTCAAACCTAGAAAGATTTTTTCTTGTCCATATTTTTTCATATCATGTCCCTATGAGTTTCTAGAATATGATGAGATTTTATTTACCTCCGTTCTGAACCGAATCGGACCCGATATGACCCGATTTTACGGGAACTGGGTTTTCCGATTAACTTCAAAGTGGTTGGCACACATGATTTTCTCAAACCTAGAAAGATTTTTTCTTGTCCATATTTTTTCATATCATGACCCTATGAGTTTCTAGAATATGATGAGATTTTATTTCGCTCCGTTCTGAACCGAATCGGACCCGATATGAACCGATTTTACGGGAACTGGGTTTTCCGATTAACTTCAAAGTGGTTGGCACACATGATTTTCTCAAACCTAGAAAGATTTTTTCTTGTCCATATTTTTTCATATCATGTCCCTATGAGTTTCTAGAATATGATGAGATTTTATTTACCTCCGTTCTGAACCGAATCGGACCCGATATGACCCGATTTTACGGGAACTGGGTTTTCCGATTAACTTCAAAGTGGTTGGCACACATGATTTTCTCAAACCTAGAAAGATTTTTTCTTGTCCATATTTTTTCATATCATGACCCTATGAGTTTCTAGAATATGATGAGATTTCATTTCGCTCCGTTCTGAACCGAATCGGACCCGATATGAACCGATTTTACGGGAACTGGGTTTTCTTGTAAACTTTAAATTGGGTAGGCACACATGATTTTCTCAAACCTAGAAAGATTTTTTCTTGTCCATATTTTTTCATATCATGTCCCTATGAGTTTCTAGAATATGATGAGATTTTATTTCTCTCCGTTCTGAACCGAATCGGACCCGATATGAACCGATTTTATGGGAACTGGGTTTTCCGATTAACTTCAAAGTGGTTGGCACACATGATTTTCTCAAACCTAGAAAGATTTTTTCTTGTCCATATTTTTTCATATCATGTCCCTATGAGTTTCTAGAATATGATGAGATTTTATTTACCTCCGTTCTGAACCGAATCGGACCCGATATGACCCGATTTTACGGGAACTGGGTTTTCCGATTAACTAAAAAGTGGTTGGCACACATGATTTTCTCAAACCTAGAAAGATTTTTTCTTGTCCATATTTTTTCATATCATGACCCTATGAGTTTCTAGAATATGATGAGATTTTATTTCGCTCCGTTCTGAACCGAATCGGACCCGATATGAACCGATTTTACGGGAACTGGATTTTCTTGTAAACTTTAAATTGGGTAGGCACACATGATTTTCTCAAACCTAGAAAGATTTTTTCTTGTCCATATTTTTTCATATCATGTCCCTATGAGTTTCTAGAATATGATGAGATTTTATTTCGCTCCGTTCTGGACCGAATCGGACCCGATATGAACCGATTTTACGGGAACTGGGTTTTCCGATTAACTTCAAAGTGGTTGGCACACATGATTTTCTCAAACCTAGAAAGATTTTTTCTTGTCCATATTTTTTCATATCATGTCCCTATGAGTTTCTAGAATATGATGAGATTTTATTTCGCTCCGTTCTGAACCGAATCGGACCCGATATGAACCGATTTTACGGGAACTGGGTTTTCCGATTAACTTCAAAGTGGTTGGCACACATGATTTTCTCAAACCTAGAAAGATTTTTTCTTGTCCATATTTTTTCATATCATGTCCCTATGAGTTTCTAGAATATGATGAGATTTTATTTCGCTCCGTTCTGAACCGAATCGGACCCGATATGAACCGATTTTACGGGAACTGGGTTTTCCGATTAACTTCAAAGTGGTTGGCACACATGATTTTCTCAAACCTAGAAAGATTTTTTCTTGTCCATATTTTTTCATATCATGTCCCTATGAGTTTCTAGAATATGATGAGATTTTATTTACCTCCGTTCTGAACCGAATCGGACCTGATATGACCCGATTTTACGGGAACTGGGTTTTCCGATTAACTTCAAAGTGGTTGGCACACATGATTTTCTCAAACCTAGAAAGATTTTTTCTTGTCCATATTTTTTCATATCATGACCCTATGAGTTTCTAGAATATGATGAGATTTTATTTCGCTCCGTTCTGAACCGAATCGGACCCGATATGAACCGATTTTACGGGAACTGGGTTTTCCGATTAACTTCAAAGTGGTTGGCACACATGATTTTCTCAAACCTAGAAAGATTTTTTCTTGTCCATATTTTTTCATATCATGTCCCTATGAGTTTCTAGAATATGATGAGATTTTATTTACCTCCGTTCTGAACCGAATCGGACCCGATATGACCCGATTTTACGGGAACTGGGTTTTCCGATTAACTTCAAAGTGGTTGGCACACATGATTTTCTCAAACCTAGAAAGATTTTTTCTTGTCCATATTTTTTCATATCATGACCCTATGAGTTTCTAGAATATGATGAGATTTCATTTCGCTCCGTTCTGAACCGAATCGGACCCGATATGAACCGATTTTACGGGAACTGGGTTTTCTTGTAAACTTTAAATTGGGTAGGCACACATGATTTTCTCAAACCTAGAAAGATTTTTTCTTGTCCATATTTTTTCATATCATGTCCCTATGAGTTTCTAGAATATGATGAGATTTTATTTCTCTCCGTTCTGAACCGAATCGGACCCGATATGAACCGATTTTATGGGAACTGGGTTTTCCGATTAACTTCAAAGTGGTTGGCACACATGATTTTCTCAAACCTAGAAAGATTTTTTCTTGTCCATATTTTTTCATATCATGTCCCTATGAGTTTCTAGAATATGATGAGATTTTATTTACCTCCGTTCTGAACCGAATCGGACCCGATATGACCCGATTTTACGGGAACTGGGTTTTCCGATTAACTAAAAAGTGGTTGGCACACATGATTTTCTCAAACCTAGAAAGATTTTTTCTTGTCCATATTTTTTCATATCATGACCCTATGAGTTTCTAGAATATGATGAGATTTTATTTCGCTCCGTTCTGAACCGAATCGGACCCGATATGAACCGATTTTACGGGAACTGGGTTTTCTTGTAAACTTTAAATTGGGTAGGCACACATGATTTTCTCAAACCTAGAAAGATTTTTTCTTGTCCATATTTTTTCATATCATGTCCCTATGAGTTTCTAGAATATGATGAGATTTTATTTCGCTCCGTTCTGGACCGAATCGGACCCGATATGAACCGATTTTACGGGAACTGGGTTTTCCGATTAACTTCAAAGTGGTTGGCACACATGATTTTCTCAAACCTAGAAAGATTTTTTCTTGTCCATATTTTTTCATATCATGTCCCTATGAGTTTCTAGAATATGATGAGATTTTATTTCGCTCCGTTCTGAACCGAATCGGACCCGATATGAACCGATTTTACGGGAACTGGGTTTTCCGATTAACTTCAAAGTGGTTGGCACACATGATTTTCTCAAACCTAGAAAGATTTTTTCTTGTCCATATTTTTTCATATCATGTCCCTATGAGTTTCTAGAATATGATGAGATTTTATTTACCTCCGTTCTGAACCGAATCGGACCCGATATGACCCGATTTTACGGGAACTGGGTTTTCCGATTAACTTCAAAGTGGTTGGCACACATGATTTTCTCAAACCTAGAAAGATTTTTTCTTGTCCATTTTTTTTCATATCATGACCCTATGAGTTTCTAGAATATGATGAGATTTTATTTCGCTCCGTTCTGAACCGAATCGGACCCGATATGAACCGATTTTACGGGAACTGGGTTTTCCGATTAACTTCAAAGTGGTTGGCACACATGATTTTCTCAAACCTAGAAAGATTTTTTCTTGTCCATATTTTTTCATATCATGTCCCTATGAGTTTCTAGAATATGATGAGATTTTATTTACCTCCGTTCTGAACCGAATCGGACCCGATATGACCCGATTTTACGGGAACTGGGTTTTCCGATTAACTTCAAAGTGGTTGGCACACATGATTTTCTCAAACCTAGAAAGATTTTTTCTTGTCCATATTTTTTCATATCATGACCCTATGAGTTTCTAGAATATGATGAGATTTCATTTCGCTCCGTTCTGAACCGAATCGGACCCGATATGAACCGATTTTACGGGAACTGGGTTTTCTTGTAAACTTTAAATTGGGTAGGCACACATGATTTTCTCAAACCTAGAAAGATTTTTTCTTGTCCATATTTTTTCATATCATGTCCCTATGAGTTTCTAGAATATGATGAGATTTTATTTACCTCCGTTCTGAACCGAATCGGACCCGATATGACCCGATTTTACGGGAACTGGGTTTTCCGATTAACTTCAAAGTGGTTGGCACACATGATTTTCTCAAACCTAGAAAGATTTTTTCTTGTCCATATTTTTTCATATCATGTCCCTATGAGTTTCTAGAATATGATGAGATTTTATTTACCTCCGTTCTGAACCGAATCGGACCCGATATGACCCGATTTTACGGGAACTGGGTTTTCCGATTAACTTCAAAGTGGTTGGCACACATGATTTTCTCAAACCTAGAAAGATTTTTTCTTGTCCATATTTTTTCATATCATGACCCTATGAGTTTCTAGAATATGATGAGATTTTATTTCGCTCCGTTCTGAACCGAATCGGACCCGATATGAACCGATTTTACGGGAACTGGGTTTTCCGATTAACTTCAAAGTGGTTGGCACACATGATTTTCTCAAACCTAGAAAGATTTTTTCTTGTCCATATTTTTTCATATCATGTCCCTATGAGTTTCTAGAATATGATGAGATTTTATTTACCTCCGTTCTGAACCGAATCGGACCCGATATGACCCGATTTTACGGGAACTGGGTTTTCCGATTAACTTCAAAGTGGTTGGCACACATGATTTTCTCAAACCTAGAAAGATTTTTTCTTGTCCATATTTTTTCATATCATGACCCTATGAGTTTCTAGAATATGATGAGATTTCATTTCGCTCCGTTCTGAACCGAATCGGACCCGATATGAACCGATTTTACGGGAACTGGGTTTTCTTGTAAACTTTAAATTGGGTAGGCACACATGATTTTCTCAAACCTAGAAAGATTTTTTCTTGTCCATATTTTTTCATATCATGTCCCTATGAGTTTCTAGAATATGATGAGATTTTATTTCTCTCCGTTCTGAACCGAATCGGACCCGATATGAACCGATTTTATGGGAACTGGGTTTTCCGATTAACTTCAAAGTGGTTGGCACACATGATTTTCTCAAACCTAGAAAGATTTTTTCTTGTCCATATTTTTTCATATCATGTCCCTATGAGTTTCTAGAATATGATGAGATTTTATTTACCTCCGTTCTGAACCGAATCGGACCCGATATGACCCGATTTTACGGGAACTGGGTTTTCCGATTAACTAAAAAGTGGTTGGCACACATGATTTTCTCAAACCTAGAAAGATTTTTTCTTGTCCATATTTTTTCATATCATGACCCTATGAGTTTCTAGAATATGATGAGATTTTATTTCGCTCCGTTCTGAACCGAATCGGACCCGATATGAACCGATTTTACGGGAACTGGGTTTTCTTGTAAACTTTAAATTGGGTAGGCACACATGATTTTCTCAAACCTAGAAAGATTTTTTCTTGTCCATATTTTTTCATATCATGTCCCTATGAGTTTCTAGAATATGATGAGATTTTATTTCGCTCCGTTCTGGACCGAATCGGACCCGATATGACCCGATTTTACGGGAACTGGGTTTTCCGATTAACTTCAAAGTGGTTGGCACACATGATTTTCTCAAACCTAGAAAGATTTTTTCTTGTCCATATTTTTTCATATCATGTCCCTATGAGTTTCTAGAATATGATGAGATTTTATTTCGCTCCGTTCTGAACCGAATCGGACCCGATATGAACCGATTTTACGGGAACTGGGTTTTCCGATTAACTTCAAAGTGGTTGGCACACATGATTTTCTCAAACCTAGAAAGATTTTTTCTTGTCCATATTTTTTCATATCATGTCCCTATGAGTTTCTAGAATATGATGAGATTTTATTTACCTCCGTTCTGAACCGAATCGGACCCGATATGACCCGATTTTACGGGAACTGGGTTTTCCGATTAACTTCAAAGTGGTTGGCACACATGATTTTCTCAAACCTAGAAAGATTTTTTCTTGTCCATTTTTTTTCATATCATGACCCTATGAGTTTCTAGAATATGATGAGATTTTATTTCGCTCCGTTCTGAACCGAATCGGACCCGATATGAACCGATTTTACGGGAACTGGGTTTTCCGATTAACTTCAAAGTGGTTGGCACACATGATTTTCTCAAACCTAGAAAGATTTTTTCTTGTCCATATTTTTTCATATCATGTCCCTATGAGTTTCTAGAATATGATGAGATTTTATTTACCTCCGTTCTGAACCGAATCGGACCCGATATGACCCGATTTTACGGGAACTGGGTTTTCCGATTAACTTCAAAGTGGTTGGCACACATGATTTTCTCAAACCTAGAAAGATTTTTTCTTGTCCATATTTTTTCATATCATGACCCTATGAGTTTCTAGAATATGATGAGATTTCATTTCGCTCCGTTCTGAACCGAATCGGACCCGATATGAACCGATTTTACGGGAACTGGGTTTTCTTGTAAACTTTAAATTGGGTAGGCACACATGATTTTCTCAAACCTAGAAAGATTTTTTCTTGTCCATATTTTTTCATATCATGTCCCTATGAGTTTCTAGAATATGATGAGATTTTATTTACCTCCGTTCTGAACCGAATCGGACCCGATATGACCCGATTTTACGGGAACTGGGTTTTCCGATTAACTTCAAAGTGGTTGGCACACATGATTTTCTCAAACCTAGAAAGATTTTTTCTTGTCCATATTTTTTCATATCATGTCCCTATGAGTTTCTAGAATATGATGAGATTTTATTTACCTCCGTTCTGAACCGAATCGGACCCGATATCACCCGATTTTACGGGAACTGGGTTTTCCGATTAACTTCAAAGTGGTTGGCACACATGATTTTCTCAAACCTAGAAAGATTTTTTCTTGTCCATATTTTTTCATATCATGACCCTATGAGTTTCTAGAATATGATGAGATTTTATTTCGCTCCGTTCTGAACCGAATCGGACCCGATATGAACCGATTTTACGGGAACTGGGTTTTCCGATTAACTTCAAAGTGGTTGGCACACATGATTTTCTCAAACCTAGAAAGATTTTTTCTTGTCCATATTTTTTCATATCATGTCCCTATGAGTTTCTAGAATATGATGAGATTTTATTTACCTCCGTTCTGAACCGAATCGGACCCGATATGACCCGATTTTACGGGAACTGGGTTTTCCGATTAACTTCAAAGTGGTTGGCACACATGATTTTCTCAAACCTAGAAAGATTTTTTCTTGTCCATATTTTTTCATATCATGACCCTATGAGTTTCTAGAATATGATGAGATTTCATTTCGCTCCGTTCTGAACCGAATCGGACCCGATATGAACCGATTTTACGGGAACTGGGTTTTCTTGTAAACTTTAAATTGGGTAGGCACACATGATTTTCTCAAACCTAGAAAGATTTTTTCTTGTCCATATTTTTTCATATCATGTCCCTATGAGTTTCTAGAATATGATGAGATTTTATTTCTCTCCGTTCTGAACCGAATCGGACCCGATATGAACCGATTTTATGGGAACTGGGTTTTCCGATTAACTTCAAAGTGGTTGGCACACATGATTTTCTCAAACCTAGAAAGATTTTTTCTTGTCCATATTTTTTCATATCATGTCCCTATTAGTTTCTAGAATATGATGAGATTTTATTTACCTCCGTTCTGAACCGAATCGGACCCGATATGACCCGATTTTACGGGAACTGGGTTTTCCGATTAACTAAAAAGTGGTTGGCACACATGATTTTCTCAAACCTAGAAAGATTTTTTCTTGTCCATATTTTTTCATATCATGACCCTATGAGTTTCTAGAATATGATGAGATTTTATTTCGCTCCGTTCTGAACCGAATCGGACCCGATATGAACCGATTTTACGGGAACTGGGTTTTCTTGTAAACTTTAAATTGGGTAGGCACACATGATTTTCTCAAACCTAGAAAGATTTTTTCTTGTCCATATTTTTTCATATCATGTCCCTATGAGTTTCTAGAATATGATGAGATTTTATTTCGCTCCGTTCTGGACCGAATCGGACCCGATATGAACCGATTTTACGGGAACTGGGTTTTCCGATTAACTTCAAAGTGGTTGGCACACATGATTTTCTCAAACCTAGAAAGATTTTTTCTTGTCCATATTTTTTCATATCATGTCCCTATGAGTTTCTAGAATATGATGAGATTTTATTTCGCTCCGTTCTGAACCGAATCGGACCCGATATGAACCGATTTTACGGGAACTGGGTTTTCCGATTAACTTCAAAGTGGTTGGCACACATGATTTTCTCAAACCTAGAAAGATTTTTTCTTGTCCATATTTTTTCATATCATGTCCCTATGAGTTTCTAGAATATGATGAGATTTTATTTACCTCCGTTCTGAACCGAATCGGACCCGATATGACCCGATTTTACGGGAACTGGGTTTTCCGATTAACTTCAAAGTGGTTGGCACACATGATTTTCTCAAACCTAGAAAGATTTTTTCTTGTCCATATTTTTTCATATCATGACCCTATGAGTTTCTAGAATATGATGAGATTTTATTTCGCTCCGTTCTGAACCGAATCGGACATGATATGAACCGATTTTACGGGAACTGGGTTTTCTTGTAAACTTTAAATTGGGTAGGCACACATGATTTTCTCAAACCTAGAAAGATTTTTTCTTGTCCATATTTTTTCATATCATGTCCCTATGAGTTTCTAGAATATGATGAGATTTTATTTCGCTCCGTTCTGAACCGAATCGGACCCGATATGACCCGATTTTACGGGAACTGGGTTTTCCGATTAACTTCAAAGTGGTTGGCACACATGATTTTCTCAAACCTAGAAAGATTTTTTCTTGTCCATATTTTTTCATATCATGTCCCTATGAGTTTCTAGAATATGATGAGATTTTATTTACCTCCGTTCTGAACCGAATCGGACCCGATATGACCCGATTTTACGGGAACTGGGTTTTCCGATTAACTTCAAAGTGGTTGGCACACATGATTTTCTCAAACCTAGAAAGATTTTTTCTTGTCCATATTTTTTCATATCATGACCCTATGAGTTTCTTAGAATATGATGAGATTTTATTTCGCTCCGTTCTGAACCGAATCAGACCCGATATGAACCGATTTTACGGGAACTGGGTTTTCCGATTAACTTCAAAGTGGTTGGCACACATGATTTTCTCAAACCTAGAAAGATTTTTTCTTGTCCATATTTTTTCATATCATGTCCCTATGAGTTTCTAGAATATGATGAGATTTTATTTACCTCCGTTCTGAACCGAATCGGACCCGATATGACCCGATTTTACGGGAACTGGGTTTTCCGATTAACTTCAAAGTGGTTGGCACACATGATTTTCTCAAACCTAGAAAGATTTTTTCTTGTCCATATTTTTTCATATCATGACCCTATGAGTTTCTTAGAATATGATGAGATTTTATTTCGCTCCGTTCTGAACCGAATCAGACCCGATATGAACCGATTTTACGGGAACTGGATTTTCCGATTAACTTCAAAGTGGTTGGCACACATGAGTTTCTCAAACCTAGAAAGATTTTTTCTTGTCCATATTTTTTCATATCATGTCCCTATGAGTTTCTAGAATATGATGAGATTTTATTTCGCTCCGTTCTGAACCGAATCGGACCCGATATGAACCGATTTTACGGGAACTGGGTTTTCCGATTAACTTCAAAGTGGTTGGCACACATGATTTTCTCAAACCTAGAAAGATTTTTTCTTGTCCATATTTTTTCATATCATGTCCCTATGAGTTTCTAGAATATGATGAGATTTTATTTCGCTCCGTTCTGAACCGAATCAGACCCGATATGAACCGATTTTACGGGAACTGGGTTTTCCGATTAACTTCAAAGTGGTTGGCACACATGATTTTCTCAAACCTAGAAAGATTTTTTCTTGTCCATATTTTTTCATATCATGTCCCTATGAGTTTCTAGAATAGTATGAGATTTTATTTCTCTCCGTTCTGAACCGAATCGGACCCGATATGAACCAATTTTACGGGAACTGGGTTTTCCGATTAACTTCAAAGTGGTTGGCACACATGATTTTCTCAAACCTAGAAAGATTTTTTCTTGTCCATATTTTTTCATATCATGACCCTATGAGTTTCTAGAATATGATGAGATTTTATTTCTCTCCGTTCTGAACCGAATCGGACCCGATATGAACCGATTTTATGGGAACTGGGTTTTCCGATTAACTTCAAAGTGGTTGGCACACATGATTTTCTCAAACCTAGAAAGATTTTTTCTTGTCCATATTTTTTCATATCATGTCCCTATGAGTTTCTAGAATATGATGAGATTTTATTTACCTCCGTTCTGAACCGAATCGGACCCGATATGACCCGATTTTACGGGAACTGGGTTTTCCGATTAACTAAAAAGTGGTTGGCACACATGATTTTCTCAAACCTAGAAAGATTTTTTCTTGTCCATATTTTTTCATATCATGACCCTATGAGTTTCTAGAATATGATGAGATTTTATTTCGCTCCGTTCTGAACCGAATCGGACCCGATATGAACCGATTTTACGGGAACTGGATTTTCTTGTAAACTTTAAATTGGGTAGGCACACATGATTTTCTCAAACCTAGAAAGATTTTTTCTTGTCCATATTTTTTCATATCATGTCCCTATGAGTTTCTAGAATATGATGAGATTTTATTTCGCTCCGTTCTGGACCGAATCGGACCCGATATGAACCGATTTTACGGGAACTGGGTTTTCCGATTAACTTCAAAGTGGTTGGCACACATGATTTTCTCAAACCTAGAAAGATTTTTTCTTGTCCATATTTTTTCATATCATGTCCCTATGAGTTTCTAGAATATGATGAGATTTTATTTACCTCCGTTCTGAACCGAATCGGACCCGATATGACCCGATTTTACGGGAACTGGGTTTTCCGATTAACTTCAAAGTGGTTGGCACACATGATTTTCTCAAACCTAGAAAGATTTTTTCTTGTCCATATTTTTTCATATCATGACCCTATGAGTTTCTTAGAATATGATGAGATTTTATTTCGCTCCGTTCTGAACCGAATCAGACCCGATATGAACCGATTTTACGGGAACTGGGTTTTCCGATTAACTTCAAAGTGGTTGGCACACATGATTTTCTCAAACCTAGAAAGATTTTTTCTTGTCCATATTTTTTCATATCATGACCCTATGAGTTTCTTAGAATATGATGAGATTTTATTTCGCTCCGTTCTGAACCGAATCAGACCCGATATGAACCGATTTTACGGGAACTGGGTTTTCCGATTAACTTCAAAGTGGTTGGCACACATGATTTTCTCAAACCTAGAAAGATTTTTTCTTGTCCATATTTTTTCATATCATGTCCCTATGAGTTTCTAGAATATGATGAGATTTTATTTACCTCCGTTCTGAACCGAATCGGACCCGATATGACCCGATTTTACGGGAACTGGGTTTTCCGATTAACTTCAAAGTGGTTGGCACACATGATTTTCTCAAACCTAGAAAGATTTTTTCTTGTCCATATTTTTTCATATCATGACCCTATGAGTTTCTTAGAATATGATGAGATTTTATTTCGCTCCGTTCTGAACCGAATCAGACCCGATATGAACCGATTTTACGGGAACTGGATTTTCCGATTAACTTCAAAGTGGTTGGCACACATGAGTTTCTCAAACCTAGAAAGATTTTTTCTTGTCCATATTTTTTCATATCATGTCCCTATGAGTTTCTAGAATATGATGAGATTTTATTTCGCTCCGTTCTGAACCGAATCAGACCCGATATGAACCGATTTTACGGGAACTGGGTTTTCCGATTAACTTCAAAGTGGTTGGCACACATGATTTTCTCAAACCTAGAAAGATTTTTTCTTGTCCATATTTTTTCATATCATGTCCCTATGAGTTTCTAGAATAGTATGAGATTTTATTTCTCTCCGTTCTGAACCGAATCGGACCCGATATGACCCGATTTTACGGGAACTGGGTTTTCCGATTAACTTCAAAGTGGTTGGCACACATGATTTTCTCAAACCTAGAAAGATTTTTTCTTGTCCATATTTTTTCATATCATGACCCTATGAGTTTCTTAGAATATGATGAGATTTTATTTCGCTCCGTTCTGAACCGAATCAGACCCGATATGAACCGATTTTACGGGAACTGGGTTTTCCGATTAACTTCAAAGTGGTTGGCACACATGATTTTCTCAAACCTAGAAAGATTTTTTCTTGTCCATATTTTTTCATATCATGTCCCTATGAGTTTCTAGAATATGATGAGATTTTATTTACCTCCGTTCTGAACCGAATCGGACCCGATATGACCCGATTTTACGGGAACTGGGTTTTCCGATTAACTTCAAAGTGGTTGGCACACATGATTTTCTCAAACCTAGAAAGATTTTTTCTTGTCCATATTTTTTCATATCATGACCCTATGAGTTTCTTAGAATATGATGAGATTTTATTTCGCTCCGTTCTGAACCGAATCAGACCCGATATGAACCGATTTTACGGGAACTGGATTTTCCGATTAACTTCAAAGTGGTTGGCACACATGAGTTTCTCAAACCTAGAAAGATTTTTTCTTGTCCATATTTTTTCATATCATGTCCCTATGAGTTTCTAGAATATGATGAGATTTTATTTCGCTCCGTTCTGAACCGAATCGGACCCGATATGAACCGATTTTACGGGAACTGGGTTTTCCGATTAACTTCAAAGTGGTTGGCACACATGATTTTCTCAAACCTAGAAAGATTTTTTCTTGTCCATATTTTTTCATATCATGTCCCTATGAGTTTCTAGAATATGATGAGATTTTATTTCGCTCCGTTCTGAACCGAATCAGACCCGATATGACCCGATTTTACGGGAACTGGGTTTTCCGATTAACTTCAAAGTGGTTGGCACACATGATTTTCTCAAACCTAGAAAGATTTTTTCTTGTCCATATTTTTTCATATCATGTCCCTATGAGTTTCTAGAATATGATGAGATTTTATTTACCTCCGTTCTGAACCGAATCGGACCCGATATGACCCGATTTTACGGGAACTGGGTTTTCCGATTAACTTCAAAGTGGTTGGCACACATGATTTTCTCAAACCTAGAAAGATTTTTTCTTGTCCATATTTTTTCATATCATGACCCTATGAGTTTCTAGAATATGATGAGATTTTATTTCGCTCCGTTCTGAACCGAATCGGACCCGATATGAACCGATTTTACGGGAACTGGGTTTTCCGATTAACTTCAAAGTGGTTGGCACACATGATTTTCTCAAACCTAGAAAGATTTTTTCTTGTCCATATTTTTTCATATCATGTCCCTATGAGTTTCTAGAATATGATGAGATTTTATTTACCTCCGTTCTGAACCGAATCGGACCCGATATGACCCGATTTTACGGGAACTGGGTTTTCCGATTAACTTCAAAGTGGTTGGCACACATGATTTTCTCAAACCTAGAAAGATTTTTTCTTGTCCATATTTTTTCATATCATGACCCTATGAGTTTCTAGAATATGATGAGATTTCATTTCGCTCCGTTCTGAACCGAATCGGACCCGATATGAACCGATTTTACGGGAACTGGGTTTTCTTGTAAACTTTAAATTGGGTAGGCACACATGATTTTCTCAAACCTAGAAAGATTTTTTCTTGTCCATATTTTTTCATATCATGTCCCTATGAGTTTCTAGAATATGATGAGATTTTATTTCTCTCCGTTCTGAACCGAATCGGACCCGATATGAACCGATTTTATGGGAACTGGGTTTTCCGATTAACTTCAAAGTGGTTGGCACACATGATTTTCTCAAACCTAGAAAGATTTTTTCTTGTCCATATTTTTTCATATCATGTCCCTATTAGTTTCTAGAATATGATGAGATTTTATTTACCTCCGTTCTGAACCGAATCGGACCCGATATGACCCGATTTTACGGGAACTGGGTTTTCCGATTAACTAAAAAGTGGTTGGCACACATGATTTTCTCAAACCTAGAAAGATTTTTTCTTGTCCATATTTTTTCATATCATGACCCTATGAGTTTCTAGAATATGATGAGATTTTATTTCGCTCCGTTCTGAACCGAATCGGACCCGATATGAACCGATTTTACGGGAACTGGGTTTTCTTGTAAACTTTAAATTGGGTAGGCACACATGATTTTCTCAAACCTAGAAAGATTTTTTCTTGTCCATATTTTTTCATATCATGTCCCTATGAGTTTCTAGAATATGATGAGATTTTATTTCGCTCCGTTCTGGACCGAATCGGACCCGATATGAACCGATTTTACGGGAACTGGGTTTTCCGATTAACTTCAAAGTGGTTGGCACACATGATTTTCTCAAACCTAGAAAGATTTTTTCTTGTCCATATTTTTTCATATCATGTCCCTATGAGTTTCTAGAATATGATGAGATTTTATTTCGCTCCGTTCTGAACCGAATCGGACCCGATATGAACCGATTTTACGGGAACTGGGTTTTCCGATTAACTTCAAAGTGGTTGGCACACATGATTTTCTCAAACCTAGAAAGATTTTTTCTTGTCCATATTTTTTCATATCATGTCCCTATGAGTTTCTAGAATATGATGAGATTTTATTTACCTCCGTTCTGAACCGAATCGGACCCGATATGACCCGATTTTACGGGAACTGGGTTTTCCGATTAACTTCAAAGTGGTTGGCACACATGATTTTCTCAAACCTAGAAAGATTTTTTCTTGTCCATATTTTTTCATATCATGACCCTATGAGTTTCTAGAATATGATGAGATTTTATTTCGCTCCGTTCTGAACCGAATCGGACATGATATGAACCGATTTTACGGGAACTGGGTTTTCTTGTAAACTTTAAATTGGGTAGGCACACATGATTTTCTCAAACCTAGAAAGATTTTTTCTTGTCCATATTTTTTCATATCATGTCCCTATGAGTTTCTAGAATATGATGAGATTTTATTTCGCTCCGTTCTGAACCGAATCGGACCCGATATGACCCGATTTTACGGGAACTGGGTTTTCCGATTAACTTCAAAGTGGTTGGCACACATGATTTTCTCAAACCTAGAAAGATTTTTTCTTGTCCATATTTTTTCATATCATGTCCCTATGAGTTTCTAGAATATGATGAGATTTTATTTACCTCCGTTCTGAACCGAATCGGACCCGATATGACCCGATTTTACGGGAACTGGGTTTTCCGATTAACTTCAAAGTGGTTGGCACACATGATTTTCTCAAACCTAGAAAGATTTTTTCTTGTCCATATTTTTTCATATCATGACCCTATGAGTTTCTTAGAATATGATGAGATTTTATTTCGCTCCGTTCTGAACCGAATCAGACCCGATATGAACCGATTTTACGGGAACTGGGTTTTCCGATTAACTTCAAAGTGGTTGGCACACATGATTTTTTCAAACCTAGAAAGATTTTTTCTTGTCCATATTTTTTCATATCATGTCCCTATGAGTTTCTAGAATATGATGAGATTTTATTTACCTCCGTTCTGAACCGAATCGGACCCGATATGACCCGATTTTACGGGAATTGGGTTTTCCGATTAACTTCAAAGTGGTTGGCACACATGATTTTCTCAAACCTAGAAAGATTTTTTCTTGTCCATATTTTTTCATATCATGACCCTATGAGTTTCTTAGAATATGATGAGATTTTATTTCGCTCCGTTCTGAACCGAATCAGACCCGATATGAACCGATTTTACGGGAACTGGATTTTCCGATTAACTTCAAAGTGGTTGGCACACATGAGTTT
Organism: Heracleum sosnowskyi; assembly: GCA_030848705.1. NCBI lineage: Eukaryota > Viridiplantae > Streptophyta > Magnoliopsida > Apiales > Apiaceae > Heracleum > Heracleum sosnowskyi. The sequence goes on along the minus strand of JAUIZM010000045.1, from coordinate 48,472 downwards.
CTCAAACCTAGAAAGATTTTTTCTTGTCCATATTTTTTCATATCATGTCCCTATGAGTTTCTAGAATATGATGAGATTTTATTTCGCTCCGTTCTGAACCGAATCGGACCCGATATGAACCGATTTTACGGGAACTGGGTTTTCCGATTAACTTCAAAGTGGTTGGCACACATGATTTTCTCAAACCTAGAAAGATTTTTTCTTGTCCATATTTTTTCATATCATGTCCCTATGAGTTTCTAGAATATGATGAGATTTTATTTCGCTCCGTTCTGAACCGAATCAGACCCGATATGAACCGATTTTACGGGAACTGGGTTTTCCGATTAACTTCAAAGTGGTTGGCACACATGATTTTCTCAAACCTAGAAAGATTTTTTCTTGTCCATATTTTTTCATATCATGTCCCTATGAGTTTCTAGAATAGTATGAGATTTTATTTCTCTCCGTTCTGAACCGAATCGGACCCGATATGAACCAATTTTACGGGAACTGGGTTTTCCGATTAACTTCAAAGTGGTTGGCACACATGATTTTCTCAAACCTAGAAAGTTTTTTTCTTGTCCATATTTTTTCATATCATGTCCCTATGAGTTTCTAGAATATGATGAGATTTTATTTCTCTCCGTTCTGAACCGAATCGGACCCGATATGAACCGATTTTATGGGAACTGGGTTTTCCGATTAACTTCAAAGTGGTTGGCACACATGATTTTCTCAAACCTAGAAAGATTTTTTCTTGTCCATATTTTTTCATATCATGTCCCTATGAGTTTCTAGAATATGATGAGATTTTATTTACCTCCGTTCTGAACCGAATCGGACCCGATATGACCCGATTTTACGGGAACTGGGTTTTCCGATTAACTAAAAAGTGGTTGGCACACATGATTTTCTCAAACCTAGAAAGATTTTTTCTTGTCCATATTTTTTCATATCATGACCCTATGAGTTTCTAGAATATGATGAGATTTTATTTCGCTCCGTTCTGAACCGAATCGGACCCGATATGAACCGATTTTACGGGAACTGGATTTTCTTGTAAACTTTAAATTGGGTAGGCACACATGATTTTCTCAAACCTAGAAAGATTTTTTCTTGTCCATATTTTTTCATATCATGTCCCTATGAGTTTCTAGAATATGATGAGATTTTATTTCGCTCCGTTCTGGACCGAATCGGACCCGATATGAACCGATTTTACGGGAACTGGGTTTTCCGATTAACTTCAAAGTGGTTGGCACACATGATTTTCTCAAACCTAGAAAGATTTTTTCTTGTCCATATTTTTTCATATCATGTCCCTATGAGTTTCTAGAATATGATGAGATTTTATTTACCTCCGTTCTGAACCGAATCGGACCCGATATGACCCGATTTTACGGGAACTGGGTTTTCCGATTAACTTCAAAGTGGTTGGCACACATGATTTTCTCAAACCTAGAAAGATTTTTTCTTGTCCATATTTTTTCATATCATGACCCTATGAGTTTCTTAGAATATGATGAGATTTTATTTCGCTCCGTTCTGAACCGAATCAGACCCGATATGAACCGATTTTACGGGAACTGGGTTTTCCGATTAACTTCAAAGTGGTTGGCACACATGATTTTCTCAAACCTAGAAAGATTTTTTCTTGTCCATATTTTTTCATATCATGACCCTATGAGTTTCTTAGAATATGATGAGATTTTATTTCGCTCCGTTCTGAACCGAATCAGACCCGATATGAACCGATTTTACGGGAACTGGGTTTTCCGATTAACTTCAAAGTGGTTGGCACACATGATTTTCTCAAACCTAGAAAGATTTTTTCTTGTCCATATTTTTTCATATCATGTCCCTATGAGTTTCTAGAATATGATGAGATTTTATTTCGCTCCGTTCTGAACCGAATCGGACCCGATATGACCCGATTTTACGGGAACTGGGTTTTCCGATTAACTTCAAAGTGGTTGGCACACATGATTTTCTCAAACCTAGAAAGATTTTTTCTTGTCCATATTTTTTCATATCATGACCCTATGAGTTTCTTAGAATATGATGAGATTTTATTTCGCTCCGTTCTGAACCGAATCAGACCCGATATGAACCGATTTTACGGGAACTGGATTTTCCGATTAACTTCAAAGTGGTTGGCACACATGAGTTTCTCAAACCTAGAAAGATTTTTTCTTGTCCATATTTTTTCATATCATGTCCCTATGAGTTTCTAGAATATGATGAGATTTTATTTCGCTCCGTTCTGAACCGAATCAGACCCGATATGAACCGATTTTACGGGAACTGGGTTTTCCGATTAACTTCAAAGTGGTTGGCACACATGATTTTCTCAAACCTAGAAAGATTTTTTCTTGTCCATATTTTTTCATATCATGTCCCTATGAGTTTCTAGAATAGTATGAGATTTTATTTCTCTCCGTTCTGAACCGAATCGGACCCGATATGACCCGATTTTACGGGAACTGGGTTTTCCGATTAACTTCAAAGTGGTTGGCACACATGATTTTCTCAAACCTAGAAAGATTTTTTCTTGTCCATATTTTTTCATATCATGACCCTATGAGTTTCTTAGAATATGATGAGATTTTATTTCGCTCCGTTCTGGACCGAATCGGACCCGATATGAACCGATTTTACGGGAACTGGGTTTTCCGATTAACTTCAAAGTGGTTGGCACACATGATTTTCTCAAACCTAGAAAGATTTTTTCTTGTCCATATTTTTTCATATCATGTCCCTATGAGTTTCTAGAATATGATGAGATTTTATTTACCTCCGTTCTGAACCGAATCGGACCCGATATGACCCGATTTTACGGGAACTGGGTTTTCCGATTAACTTCAAAGTGGTTGGCACACATGATTTTCTCAAACCTAGAAAGATTTTTTCTTGTCCATATTTTTTCATATCATGACCCTATGAGTTTCTAGAATATGATGAGATTTTATTTCGCTCCGTTCTGAACCGAATCGGACATGATATGAACCGATTTTACGGGAACTGGGTTTTCTTGTAAACTTTAAATTGGGTAGGCACACATGATTTTCTCAAACCTAGAAAGATTTTTTCTTGTCCATATTTTTTCATATCATGTCCCTATGAGTTTCTAGAATATGATGAGATTTTATTTCGCTCCGTTCTGAACGAGATTTTATTTCCCTATGAGTTTCTAGAATATGATGAGATTTTATTTCTCTCCGTTCTGAACCGAATCGGACCCGATATGAACCGATTTTATGGGAACTGGGTTTTCCGATTAACTTCAAAGTGGTTGGCACACATGATTTTCTCAAACCTAGAAAGATTTTTTCTTGTCCATATTTTTTCATATCATGTCCCTATGAGTTTCTAGAATATGATGAGATTTTATTTACCTCCGTTCTGAACCGAATCGGACCCGATATGACCCGATTTTACGGGAACTGGGTTTTCCGATTAACTAAAAAGTGGTTGGCACACATGATTTTCTCAAACCTAGAAAGATTTTTTCTTGTCCATATTTTTTCATATCATGACCCTATGAGTTTCTAGAATATGATGAGATTTTATTTCGCTCCGTTCTGAACCGAATCGGACCCGATATGAACCGATTTTACGGGAACTGGATTTTCTTGTAAACTTTAAATTGGGTAGGCACACATGATTTTCTCAAACCTAGAAAGATTTTTTCTTGTCCATATTTTTTCATATCATGTCCCTATGAGTTTCTAGAATATGATGAGATTTTATTTCGCTCCGTTCTGGACCGAATCGGACCCGATATGAACCGATTTTACGGGAACTGGGTTTTCCGATTAACTTCAAAGTGGTTGGCACACATGATTTTCTCAAACCTAGAAAGATTTTTTCTTGTCCATATTTTTTCATATCATGTCCCTATGAGTTTCTAGAATATGATGAGATTTTATTTCGCTCCGTTCTGAACCGAATCGGACCCGATATGAACCGATTTTACGGGAACTGGGTTTTCCGATTAACTTCAAAGTGGTTGGCACACATGATTTTCTCAAACCTAGAAAGATTTTTTCTTGTCCATATTTTTTCATATCATGTCCCTATGAGTTTCTAGAATATGATGAGATTTTATTTCGCTCCGTTCTGAACCGAATCGGACCCGATATGAACCGATTTTACGGGAACTGGGTTTTCCGATTAACTTCAAAGTGGTTGGCACACATGATTTTCTCAAACCTAGAAAGATTTTTTCTTGTCCATATTTTTTCATATCATGTCCCTATGAGTTTCTAGAATATGATGAGATTTTATTTACCTCCGTTCTGAACCGAATCGGACCCGATATGACCCGATTTTACGGGAACTGGGTTTTCCGATTAACTTCAAAGTGGTTGGCACACATGATTTTCTCAAACCTAGAAAGATTTTTTCTTGTCCATATTTTTTCATATCATGTCCCTATGAGTTTCTAGAATATGATGAGATTTTATTTACCTCCGTTCTGAACCGAATCGGACCCGATATGACCCGATTTTACGGGAACTGGGTTTTCCGATTAACTAAAAAGTGGTTGGCACACATGATTTTCTCAAACCTAGAAAGATTTTTTCTTGTCCATATTTTTTCATATCATGACCCTATGAGTTTCTAGAATATGATGAGATTTTATTTCGCTCCGTTCTGAACCGAATCGGACCCGATATGAACCGATTTTACGGGAACTGGATTTTCTTGTAAACTTTAAATTGGGTAGGCACACATGATTTTCTCAAACCTAGAAAGATTTTTTCTTGTCCATATTTTTTCATATCATGTCCCTATGAGTTTCTAGAATATGATGAGATTTTATTTCGCTCCGTTCTGGACCGAATCGGACCCGATATGAACCGATTTTACGGGAACTGGGTTTTCCGATTAACTTCAAAGTGGTTGGCACACATGATTTTCTCAAACCTAGAAAGATTTTTTCTTGTCCATATTTTTTCATATCATGTCCCTATGAGTTTCTAGAATATGATGAGATTTTATTTCGCTCCGTTCTGAACCGAATCGGACCCGATATGAACCGATTTTACGGGAACTGGGTTTTCCGATTAACTTCAAAGTGGTTGGCACACATGATTTTCTCAAACCTAGAAAGATTTTTTCTTGTCCATATTTTTTCATATCATGTCCCTATGAGTTTCTAGAATATGATGAGATTTTATTTCGCTCCGTTCTGAACCGAATCGGACCCGATATGAACCGATTTTACGGGAACTGGGTTTTCCGATTAACTTCAAAGTGGTTGGCACACATGATTTTCTCAAACCTAGAAAGATTTTTTCTTGTCCATATTTTTTCATATCATGTCCCTATGAGTTTCTAGAATATGATGAGATTTTATTTACCTCCGTTCTGAACCGAATCGGACCTGATATGACCCGATTTTACGGGAACTGGGTTTTTCGATTAACTTCAAAGTGGTTGGCACACATGATTTTCTCAAACCTAGAAAGATTTTTTCTTGTCCATATTTTTTCATATCATGACCCTATGAGTTTCTAGAATATGATGAGATTTTATTTCGCTCCGTTCTGAACCGAATCGGACCCGATATGAACCGATTTTACGGGAACTGGGTTTTCCGATTAACTTCAAAGTGGTTGGCACACATGATTTTCTCAAACCTAGAAAGATTTTTTCTTGTCCATATTTTTTCATATCATGTCCCTATGAGTTTCTAGAATATGATGAGATTTTATTTACCTCCGTTCTGAACCGAATCGGACCCGATATGACCCGATTTTACGGGAACTGGGTTTTCCGATTAACTTCAAAGTGGTTGGCACACATGATTTTCTCAAACCTAGAAAGATTTTTTCTTGTCCATATTTTTTCATATCATGACCCTATGAGTTTCTAGAATATGATGAGATTTCATTTCGCTCCGTTCTGAACCGAATCGGACCCGATATGAACCGATTTTACGGGAACTGGGTTTTCTTGTAAACTTTAAATTGGGTAGGCACACATGATTTTCTCAAACCTAGAAAGATTTTTTCTTGTCCATATTTTTTCATATCATGTCCCTATGAGTTTCTAGAATATGATGAGATTTTATTTCTCTCCGTTCTGAACCGAATCGGACCCGATATGAACCGATTTTATGGGAACTGGGTTTTCCGATTAACTTCAAAGTGGTTGGCACACATGATTTTCTCAAACCTAGAAAGATTTTTTCTTGTCCATATTTTTTCATATCATGTCCCTATGAGTTTCTAGAATATGATGAGATTTTATTTACCTCCGTTCTGAACCGAATCGGACCCGATATGACCCGATTTTACGGGAACTGGGTTTTCCGATTAACTAAAAAGTGGTTGGCACACATGATTTTCTCAAACCTAGAAAGATTTTTTCTTGTCCATATTTTTTCATATCATGACCCTATGAGTTTCTAGAATATGATGAGATTTTATTTCGCTCCGTTCTGAACCGAATCGGACCCGATATGAACCGATTTTACGGGAACTGGGTTTTCTTGTAAACTTTAAATTGGGTAGGCACACATGATTTTCTCAAACCTAGAAAGATTTTTTCTTGTCCATATTTTTTCATATCATGTCCCTATGAGTTTCTAGAATATGATGAGATTTTATTTCGCTCCGTTCTGGACCGAATCGGACCCGATATGAACCGATTTTACGGGAACTGGGTTTTCCGATTAACTTCAAAGTGGTTGGCACACATGATTTTCTCAAACCTAGAAAGATTTTTTCTTGTCCATATTTTTTCATATCATGTCCCTATGAGTTTCTAGAATATGATGAGATTTTATTTCGCTCCGTTCTGAACCGAATCGGACCCGATATGAACCGATTTTACGGGAACTGGGTTTTCCGATTAACTTCAAAGTGGTTGGCACACATGATTTTCTCAAACCTAGAAAGATTTTTTCTTGTCCATATTTTTTCATATCATGTCCCTATGAGTTTCTAGAATATGATGAGATTTTATTTACCTCCGTTCTGAACCGAATCGGACCCGATATGACCCGATTTTACGGGAACTGGGTTTTCCGATTAACTTCAAAGTGGTTGGCACACATGATTTTCTCAAACCTAGAAAGATTTTTTCTTGTCCATTTTTTTTCATATCATGACCCTATGAGTTTCTAGAATATGATGAGATTTTATTTCGCTCCGTTCTGAACCGAATCGGACCCGATATGAACCGATTTTACGGGAACTGGGTTTTCCGATTAACTTCAAAGTGGTTGGCACACATGATTTTCTCAAACCTAGAAAGATTTTTTCTTGTCCATATTTTTTCATATCATGTCCCTATGAGTTTCTAGAATATGATGAGATTTTATTTACCTCCGTTCTGAACCGAATCGGACCCGATATGACCCGATTTTACGGGAACTGGGTTTTCCGATTAACTTCAAAGTGGTTGGCACACATGATTTTCTCAAACCTAGAAAGATTTTTTCTTGTCCATATTTTTTCATATCATGACCCTATGAGTTTCTAGAATATGATGAGATTTCATTTCGCTCCGTTCTGAACCGAATCGGACCCGATATGAACCGATTTTACGGGAACTGGGTTTTCTTGTAAACTTTAAATTGGGTAGGCACACATGATTTTCTCAAACCTAGAAAGATTTTTTCTTGTCCATATTTTTTCATATCATGTCCCTATGAGTTTCTAGAATATGATGAGATTTTATTTACCTCCGTTCTGAACCGAATCGGACCCGATATGACCCGATTTTACGGGAACTGGGTTTTCCGATTAACTTCAAAGTGGTTGGCACACATGATTTTCTCAAACCTAGAAAGATTTTTTCTTGTCCATATTTTTTAATATCATGTCCCTATGAGTTTCTAGAATATGATGAGATTTTATTTACCTCCGTTCTGAACCGAATCGGACCCGATATGACCCGATTTTACGGGAACTGGGTTTTCCGATTAACTTCAAAGTGGTTGGCACACATGATTTTCTCAAACCTAGAAAGATTTTTTCTTGTCCATATTTTTTCATATCATGACCCTATGAGTTTCTAGAATATGATGAGATTTTATTTCGCTCCGTTCTGAACCGAATCGGACCCGATATGAACCGATTTTACGGGAACTGGGTTTTCCGATTAACTTCAAAGTGGTTGGCACACATGATTTTCTCAAACCTAGAAAGATTTTTTCTTGTCCATATTTTTTCATATCATGTCCCTATGAGTTTCTAGAATATGATGAGATTTTATTTACCTCCGTTCTGAACCGAATCGGACCCGATATGACCCGATTTTACGGGAACTGGGTTTTCCGATTAACTTCAAAGTGGTTGGCACACATGATTTTCTCAAACCTAGAAAGATTTTTTCTTGTCCATATTTTTTCATATCATGACCCTATGAGTTTCTAGAATATGATGAGATTTCATTTCACTCCGTTCTGAACCGAATCGGACCCGATATGAACCGATTTTACGGGAACTGGGTTTTCTTGTAAACTTTAAATTGGGTAGGCACACATGATTTTCTCAAACCTAGAAAGATTTTTTCTTGTCCATATTTTTTCATATCATGTCCCTATGAGTTTCTAGAATATGATGAGATTTTATTTCTCTCCGTTCTGAACCGAATCGGACCCGATATGAACCGATTTTATGGGAACTGGGTTTTCCGATTAACTTCAAAGTGGTTGGCACACATGATTTTCTCAAACCTAGAAAGATTTTTTCTTGTCCATATTTTTTCATATCATGTCCCTATTAGTTTCTAGAATATGATGAGATTTTATTTACCTCCGTTCTGAACCGAATCGGACCCGATATGACCCGATTTTACGGGAACTGGGTTTTCCGATTAACTAAAAAGTGGTTGGCACACATGATTTTCTCAAACCTAGAAAGATTTTTTCTTGTCCATATTTTTTCATATCATGACCCTATGAGTTTCTAGAATATGATGAGATTTTATTTCGCTCCGTTCTGAACCGAATCGGACCCGATATGAACCGATTTTACGGGAACTGGGTTTTCTTGTAAACTTTAAATTGGGTAGGCACACATGATTTTCTCAAACCTAGAAAGATTTTTTCTTGTCCATATTTTTTCATATCATGTCCCTATGAGTTTCTAGAATATGATGAGATTTTATTTCGCTCCGTTCTGGACCGAATCGGACCCGATATGAACCGATTTTACGGGAACTGGGTTTTCCGATTAACTTCAAAGTGGTTGGCACACATGATTTTCTCAAACCTAGAAAGATTTTTTCTTGTCCATATTTTTTCATATCATGTCCCTATGAGTTTCTAGAATATGATGAGATTTTATTTCGCTCCGTTCTGAACCGAATCGGACCCGATATGACCCGATTTTACGGGAACTGGGTTTTCCGATTAACTTCAAAGTGGTTGGCACACATGATTTTCTCAAACCTAGAAAGATTTTTTCTTGTCCATATTTTTTCATATCATGTCCCTATGAGTTTCTAGAATATGATGAGATTTTATTTACCTCCGTTCTGAACCGAATCGGACCCGATATGACCCGATTTTACGGGAACTGGGTTTTCCGATTAACTTCAAAGTGGTTGGCACACATGATTTTCTCAAACCTAGAAAGATTTTTTCTTGTCCATTTTTTTTCATATCATGACCCTATGAGTTTCTAGAATATGATGAGATTTTATTTCGCTCCGTTCTGAACCGAATCGGACCCGATATGAACCGATTTTACGGGAACTGGGTTTTCCGATTAACTTCAAAGTGGTTGGCACACATGATTTTCTCAAACCTAGAAAGATTTTTTCTTGTCCATATTTTTTCATATCATGTCCCTATGAGTTTCTAGAATATGATGAGATTTTATTTACCTCCGTTCTGAACCGAATCGGACCCGATATGACCCGATTTTACGGGAACTGGGTTTTCCGATTAACTTCAAAGTGGTTGGCACACATGATTTTCTCAAACCTAGAAAGATTTTTTCTTGTCCATATTTTTTCATATCATGACCCTATGAGTTTCTAGAATATGATGAGATTTCATTTCGCTCCGTTCTGAACCGAATCGGACCCGATATGAACCGATTTTACGGGAACTGGGTTTTCTTGTAAACTTTAAATTGGGTAGGCACACATGATTTTCTCAAACCTAGAAAGATTTTTTCTTGTCCATATTTTTTCATATCATGTCCCTATGAGTTTCTAGAATATGATGAGATTTTATTTACCTCCGTTCTGAACCGAATCGGACCCGATATGACCCGATTTTACGGGAACTGGGTTTTCCGATTAACTTCAAAGTGGTTGGCACACATGATTTTCTCAAACCTAGAAAGATTTTTTCTTGTCCATATTTTTTCATATCATGTCCCTATGAGTTTCTAGAATATGATGAGATTTTATTTACCTCCGTTCTGAACCGAATCGGACCCGATATGACCCGATTTTACGGGAACTGGGTTTTCCGATTAACTTCAAAGTGGTTGGCACACATGATTTTCTCAAACCTAGAAAGATTTTTTCTTGTCCATATTTTTTCATATCATGACCCTATGAGTTTCTAGAATATGATGAGATTTTATTTCGCTCCGTTCTGAACCGAATCGGACCCGATATGAACCGATTTTACGGGAACTGGGTTTTCCGATTAACTTCAAAGTGGTTGGCACACATGATTTTCTCAAACCTAGAAAGATTTTTTCTTGTCCATATTTTTTCATATCATGTCCCTATGAGTTTCTAGAATATGATGAGATTTTATTTACCTCCGTTCTGAACCGAATCGGACCCGATATGACCCGATTTTACGGGAACTGGGTTTTCCGATTAACTTCAAAGTGGTTGGCACACATGATTTTCTCAAACCTAGAAAGATTTTTTCTTGTCCATATTTTTTCATATCATGACCCTATGAGTTTCTAGAATATGATGAGATTTCATTTCACTCCGTTCTGAACCGAATCGGACCCGATATGAACCGATTTTACGGGAACTGGGTTTTCTTGTAAACTTTAAATTGGGTAGGCACACATGATTTTCTCAAACCTAGAAAGATTTTTTCTTGTCCATATTTTTTCATATCATGTCCCTATGAGTTTCTAGAATATGATGAGATTTTATTTCTCTCCGTTCTGAACCGAATCGGACCCGATATGAACCGATTTTATGGGAACTGGGTTTTCCGATTAACTTCAAAGTGGTTGGCACACATGATTTTCTCAAACCTAGAAAGATTTTTTCTTGTCCATATTTTTTCATATCATGTCCCTATTAGTTTCTAGAATATGATGAGATTTTATTTACCTCCGTTCTGAACCGAATCGGACCCGATATGACCCGATTTTACGGGAACTGGGTTTTCCGATTAACTAAAAAGTGGTTGGCACACATGATTTTCTCAAACCTAGAAAGATTTTTTCTTGTCCATATTTTTTCATATCATGACCCTATGAGTTTCTAGAATATGATGAGATTTTATTTCGCTCCGTTCTGAACCGAATCGGACCCGATATGAACCGATTTTACGGGAACTGGGTTTTCTTGTAAACTTTAAATTGGGTAGGCACACATGATTTTCTCAAACCTAGAAAGATTTTTTCTTGTCCATATTTTTTCATATCATGTCCCTATGAGTTTCTAGAATATGATGAGATTTTATTTCGCTCCGTTCTGGACCGAATCGGACCCGATATGAACCAATTTTACGGGAACTGGGTTTTCCGATTAACTTCAAAGTGGTTGGCACACATGATTTTCTCAAACCTAGAAAGATTTTTTCTTGTCCATATTTTTTCATATCATGTCCCTATGAGTTTCTAGAATATGATGAGATTTTATTTCGCTCCGTTCTGAACCGAATCGGACCCGATATGAACCGATTTTACGGGAACTGGGTTTTCCGATTAACTTCAAAGTGGTTGGCACACATGATTTTCTCAAACCTAGAAAGATTTTTTCTTGTCCATATTTTTTCATATCATGTCCCTATGAGTTTCTAGAATATGATGAGATTTTATTTACCTCCGTTCTGAACCGAATCGGACCCGATATGACCCGATTTTACGGGAACTGGGTTTTCCGATTAACTTCAAAGTGGTTGGCACACATGATTTTCTCAAACCTAGAAAGATTTTTTCTTGTCCATATTTTTTCATATCATGACCCTATGAGTTTCTAGAATATGATGAGATTTCATTTCGCTCCGTTCTGAACCGAATCGGACCCGATATGAACCGATTTTACGGGAACTGGGTTTTCTTGTAAACTTTAAATTGGGTAGGCACACATGATTTTCTCAAACCTAGAAAGATTTTTTCTTGTCCATATTTTTTCATATCATGTCCCTATGAGTTTCTAGAATATGATGAGATTTTATTTACCTCCGTTCTGAACCGAATCGGACCCGATATGACCCGATTTTACGGGAACTGGGTTTTCCGATTAACTTCAAAGTGGTTGGCACACATGATTTTCTCAAACCTAGAAAGATTTTTTCTTGTCCATATTTTTTCATATCATGACCCTATGAGTTTCTAGAATATGATGAGATTTCATTTCGCTCCGTTCTGAACCGAATCGGACCCGATATGAACCGATTTTACGGGAACTGGGTTTTCCGATTAACTTCAAAGTGGTTGGCACACATGATTTTCTCAAACCTAGAAAGATTTTTTCTTGTCCATATTTTTTCATATCATGACCCTATGAGTTTCTAGAATATGATGAGATTTTATTTCGCTCCGTTCTGAACCGAATCGGACCCGATATGAACCGATTTTACGGGAACTGGATTTTCTTGTAAACTTTAAATTGGGTAGGCACACATGATTTTCTCAAACCTAGAAAGATTTTTTCTTGTCCATATTTTTTCATATCATGTCCCTATGAGTTTCTAGAATATGATGAGATTTTATTTACCTCCGTTCTGAACCGAATCGGACCCGATATGACCCGATTTTACGGGAACTGGGTTTTCCGATTAACTTCAAAGTGGTTGGCACACATGATTTTCTCAAACCTAGAAAGATTTTTTCTTGTCCATATTTTTTCATATCATGACCCTATGAGTTTCTAGAATATGATGAGATTTCATTTCGCTCCGTTCTGAACCGAATCGGACCCGATATGAACCGATTTTACGGGAACTGGGTTTTCTTGTAAACTTTAAATTGGGTAGGCACACATGATTTTCTCAAACCTAGAAAGATTTTTTCTTGTCCATATTTTTTCATATCATGTCCCTATGAGTTTCTAGAATATGATGAGATTTTATTTACCTCCGTTCTGAACCGAATCGGACCCGATATGACCCGATTTTACGGGAACTGGGTTTTCCGATTAACTTCAAAGTGGTTGGCACACATGATTTTCTCAAACCTAGAAAGATTTTTTCTTGTCCATATTTTTTCATATCATGACCCTATGAGTTTCTAGAATATGATGAGATTTTATTTCGCTCCGTTCTGAACCGAATCGGACCCGATATGAACCGATTTTACGGGAACTGGGTTTTCCGATTAACTTCAAAGTGGTTGGCACACATGATTTTCTCAAACCTAGAAAGATTTTTTCTTGTCCATATTTTTTCATATCATGTCCCTATGAGTTTCTAGAATATGATGAGATTTTATTTACCTCCGTTCTGAACCGAATCGGACCCGATATGACCCGATTTTACGGGAACTGGGTTTTCCGATTAACTTCAAAGTGGTTGGCACACATGATTTTCTCAAACCTAGAAAGATTTTTTCTTGTCCATATTTTTTCATATCATGACCCTATGAGTTTCTAGAATATGATGAGATTTCATTTCGCTCCGTTCTGAACCGAATCGGACCCGATATGAACCGATTTTACGGGAACTGGGTTTTCTTGTAAACTTTAAATTGGGTAGGCACACATGATTTTCTCAAACCTAGAAAGATTTTTTCTTGTCCATATTTTTTCATATCATGTCCCTATGAGTTTCTAGAATATGATGAGATTTTATTTACCTCCGTTCTGAATCGAATCGGACCCGATATGACCCGATTTTACGGGAACTGGGTTTTCCGATTAACTTCAAAGTGGTTGGCACACATGATTTTCTCAAACCTAGAAAGATTTTTTCTTGTCCATATTTTTTCATATCATGACCCTATGAGTTTCTAGAATATGATGAGATTTCATTTCGCTCCGTTCTGAACCGAATCGGACCCGATATGAACCGATTTTACGGGAACTGGGTTTTCTTGTAAACTTTAAATTGGGTAGGCACACATGATTTTCTCAAACCTAGAAAGATTTTTTCTTGTCCATATTTTTTCATATCATGTCCCTATGAGTTTCTAGAATATGATGAGATTTTATTTACCTCCGTTCTGAACCGAATCGGACCCGATATGAACCGATTTTACGGGAACTGGGTTTTCCGATTAACTTCAAAGTGGTTGGCACACATGATTTTCTCAAACCTAGAAAGATTTTTTCTTGTCCATATTTTTTCATATCATGTCCCTATGAGTTTCTAGAATATGATGAGATTTTATTTCGCTCCGTTCTGAACCGAATCGGACCCGATATGAACCGATTTTACGGGAACTGGGTTTTCCGATTAACTTCAAAGTGGTTGGCACACATGATTTTCTCAAACCTAGAAAGATTTTTTCTTGTCCATATTTTTTCATATCATGTCCCTATGAGTTTCTAGAATATGATGAGATTTTATTTACCTCCGTTCTGAACCGAATCGGACCCGATATGACCCGATTTTACGGGAACTGGGTTTTCCGATTAACTTCAAAGTGGTTGGCACACATGATTTTCTCAAACCTAGAAAGATTTTTTCTTGTCCATTTTTTTTCATATCATGACCCTATGAGTTTCTAGAATATGATGAGATTTTATTTCGCTCCGTTCTGAACCGAATCGGACCCGATATGAACCGATTTTACGGGAACTGGGTTTTCTTGTAAACTTTAAATTGGGTAGGCACACATGATTTTCTCAAACCTAGAAAGATTTTTTCTTGTCCATATTTTTTCATATCATGTCCCTATGAGTTTCTAGAATATGATGAGATTTTATTTACCTCCGTTCTGAACCGAATCGGACCCGATATGACCCGATTTTACGGGAACTGGGTTTTCCGATTAACTAAAAAGTGGTTGGCACACATGATTTTCTCAAACCTAGAAAGATTTTTTCTTGTCCATATTTTTTCATATCATGACCCTATGAGTTTCTAGAATATGATGAGATTTTATTTCGCTCCGTTCTGAACCGAATCGGACCCGATATGAACCGATTTTACGGGAACTGGGTTTTCTTGTAAACTTTAAATTGGGTAGGCACACATGATTTTCTCAAACCTAGAAAGATTTTTTCTTGTCCATATTTTTTCATATCATGTCCCTATGAGTTTCTAGAATATGATGAGATTTTATTTCGCTCCGTTCTGGACCGAATCGGACCCGATATGAACCGATTTTACGGGAACTGGGTTTTCCGATTAACTTCAAAGTGGTTGGCACACATGATTTTCTCAAACCTAGAAAGATTTTTTCTTGTCCATATTTTTTCATATCATGTCCCTATGAGTTTCTAGAATATGATGAGATTTTATTTCGCTCCGTTCTGAACCGAATCGGACCCGATATGAACCGATTTTACGGGAACTGGGTTTTCCGATTAACTTCAAAGTGGTTGGCACACATGATTTTCTCAAACCTAGAAAGATTTTTTCTTGTCCATATTTTTTCATATCATGTCCCTATGAGTTTCTAGAATATGATGAGATTTTATTTACCTCCGTTCTGAACCGAATCGGACCCGATATGACCCGATTTTACGGGAACTGGGTTTTCCGATTAACTTCAAAGTGGTTGGCACACATGATTTTCTCAAACCTAGAAAGATTTTTTCTTGTCCATATTTTTTCATATCATGACCCTATGAGTTTCTAGAATATGATGAGATTTCATTTCGCTCCGTTCTGAACCGAATCGGACCCGATATGAACCGATTTTACGGGAACTGGGTTTTCTTGTAAACTTTAAATTGGGTAGGCACACATGATTTTCTCAAACCTAGAAAGATTTTTTCTTGTCCATATTTTTTCATATCATGTCCCTATGAGTTTCTAGAATATGATGAGATTTTATTTACCTCCGTTCTGAACCGAATCGGACCCGATATGACCCGATTTTACGGGAACTGGGTTTTCCGATTAACTTCAAAGTGGTTGGCACACATGATTTTCTCAAACCTAGAAAGATTTTTTCTTGTCCATATTTTTTCATATCATGACCCTATGAGTTTCTAGAATATGATGAGATTTCATTTCGCTCCGTTCTGAACCGAATCGGACCCGATATGAACCGATTTTACGGGAACTGGGTTTTCTTGTAAACTTTAAATTGGGTAGGCACACATGATTTTCTCAAACCTAGAAAGATTTTTTCTTGTCCATATTTTTTCATATCATGTCCCTATGAGTTTCTAGAATATGATGAGATTTTATTTACCTCCGTTCTGAACCGAATCGGACCCGATATGACCCGATTTTACGGGAACTGGGTTTTCCGATTAACTTCAAAGTGGTTGGCACACATGATTTTCTCAAACCTAGAAAGATTTTTTCTTGTCCATATTTTTTCATATCATGACCCTATGAGTTTCTAGAATATGATGAGATTTTATTTCGCTCCGTTCTGAACCGAATCGGACCCGATATGAACCGATTTTACGGGAACTGGGTTTTCCGATTAACTTCAAAGTGGTTGGCACACATGATTTTCTCAAACCTAGAAAGATTTTTTCTTGTCCATATTTTTTCATATCATGTCCCTATGAGTTTCTAGAATATGATGAGATTTTATTTACCTCCGTTCTGAACCGAATCGGACCCGATATGACCCGATTTTACGGGAACTGGGTTTTCCGATTAACTTCAAAGTGGTTGGCACACATGATTTTCTCAAACCTAGAAAGATTTTTTCTTGTCCATATTTTTTCATATCATGACCCTATGAGTTTCTAGAATATGATGAGATTTCATTTCGCTCCGTTCTGAACCGAATCGGACCCGATATGAACCGATTTTACGGGAACTGGGTTTTCTTGTAAACTTTAAATTGGGTAGGCACACATGATTTTCTCAAACCTAGAAAGATTTTTTCTTGTCCATATTTTTTCATATCATGTCCCTATGAGTTTCTAGAATATGATGAGATTTTATTTACCTCCGTTCTGAATCGAATCGGACCCGATATGACCCGATTTTACGGGAACTGGGTTTTCCGATTAACTTCAAAGTGGTTGGCACACATGATTTTCTCAAACCTAGAAAGATTTTTTCTTGTCCATATTTTTTCATATCATGACCCTATGAGTTTCTAGAATATGATGAGATTTCATTTCGCTCCGTTCTGAACCGAATCGGACCCGATATGAACCGATTTTACGGGAACTGGGTTTTCTTGTAAACTTTAAATTGGGTAGGCACACATGATTTTCTCAAACCTAGAAAGATTTTTTCTTGTCCATATTTTTTCATATCATGTCCCTATGAGTTTCTAGAATATGATGAGATTTTATTTACCTCCGTTCTGAACCGAATCGGACCCGATATGACCCGATTTTACGGGAACTGGGTTTTCCGATTAACTTCAAAGTGGTTGGCACACATGATTTTCTCAAACCTAGAAAGATTTTTTCTTGTCCATATTTTTTCATATCATGACCCTATGAGTTTCTAGAATATGATGAGATTTTATTTCGCTCCGTTCTGAACCGAATCGGACCCGATATGAACCGATTTTACGGGAACTGGGTTTTCCGATTAACTTCAAAGTGGTTGGCACACATGATTTTCTCAAACCTAGAAAGATTTTTTCTTGTCCATATTTTTTCATATCATGACCCTATGAGTTTCTAGAATATGATGAGATTTCATTTCGCTCCGTTCTGAACCGAATCGGACCCGATATGAACCGATTTTACGGGAACTGGGTTTTCTTGTAAACTTTAAATTGGGTAGGCACACATGATTTTCTCAAACCTAGAAAGATTTTTTCTTGTCCATATTTTTTCATATCATGTCCCTATGAGTTTCTAGAATATGATGAGATTTTATTTCTCTCCGTTCTGAACCGAATCGGACCCGATATGAACCGATTTTATGGGAACTGGGTTTTCCGATTAACTTCAAAGTGGTTGGCACACATGATTTTCTCAAACCTAGAAAGATTTTTTCTTGTCCATATTTTTTCATATCATGTCCCTATTAGTTTCTAGAATATGATGAGATTTTATTTACCTCCGTTCTGAACCGAATCGGACCCGATATGACCCGATTTTACGGGAACTGGGTTTTCCGATTAACTAAAAAGTGGTTGGCACACATGATTTTCTCAAACCTAGAAAGATTTTTTCTTGTCCATATTTTTTCATATCATGACCCTATGAGTTTCTAGAATATGATGAGATTTTATTTCGCTCCGTTCTGAACCGAATCGGACCCGATATGAACCGATTTTACGGGAACTGGGTTTTCTTGTAAACTTTAAATTGGGTAGGCACACATGATTTTCTCAAACCTAGAAAGATTTTTTCTTGTCCATATTTTTTCATATCATGTCCCTATGAGTTTCTAGAATATGATGAGATTTTATTTCGCTCCGTTCTGGACCGAATCGGACCCGATATGAACCGATTTTACGGGAACTGGGTTTTCCGATTAACTTCAAAGTGGTTGGCACACATGATTTTCTCAAACCTAGAAAGATTTTTTCTTGTCCATATTTTTTCATATCATGTCCCTATGAGTTTCTAGAATATGATGAGATTTTATTTCGCTCCGTTCTGAACCGAATCGGACCCGATATGAACCGATTTTACGGGAACTGGGTTTTCCGATTAACTTCAAAGTGGTTGGCACACATGATTTTCTCAAACCTAGAAAGATTTTTTCTTGTCCATATTTTTTCATATCATGTCCCTATGAGTTTCTAGAATATGATGAGATTTTATTTACCTCCGTTCTGAACCGAATCGGACCCGATATGACCCGATTTTACGGGAACTGGGTTTTCCGATTAACTTCAAAGTGGTTGGCACACATGATTTTCTCAAACCTAGAAAGATTTTTTCTTGTCCATATTTTTTCATATCATGACCCTATGAGTTTCTAGAATATGATGAGATTTTATTTCGCTCCGTTCTGAACCGAATCGGACCCGATATGAACCGATTTTACGGGAACTGGGTTTTCCGATTAACTTCAAAGTGGTTGGCACACATGATTTTCTCAAACCTAGAAAGATTTTTTCTTGTCCATATTTTTTCATATCATGTCCCTATGAGTTTCTAGAATATGATGAGATTTTATTTACCTCCGTTCTGAACCGAATCGGACCCGATATGACCCGATTTTACGGGAACTGGGTTTTCCGATTAACTTCAAAGTGGTTGGCACACATGATTTTCTCAAACCTAGAAAGATTTTTTCTTGTCCATATTTTTTCATATCATGACCCTATGAGTTTCTAGAATATGATGAGATTTCATTTCGCTCCGTTCTGAACCGAATCGGACCCGATATGAACCGATTTTACGGGAACTGGGTTTTCTTGTAAACTTTAAATTGGGTAGGCACACATGATTTTCTCAAACCTAGAAAGATTTTTTCTTGTCCATATTTTTTCATATCATGTCCCTATGAGTTTCTAGAATATGATGAGATTTTATTTACCTCCGTTCTGAACCGAATCGGACCCGATATGACCCGATTTTACGGGAACTGGGTTTTCCGATTAACTTCAAAGTGGTTGGCACACATGATTTTCTCAAACCTAGAAAGATTTTTTCTTGTCCATATTTTTTCATATCATGTCCCTATGAGTTTCTAGAATATGATGAGATTTTATTTACCTCCGTTCTGAACCGAATCGGACCCGATATGACCCGATTTTACGGGAACTGGGTTTTCCGATTAACTTCAAAGTGGTTGGCACACATGATTTTCTCAAACCTAGAAAGATTTTTTCTTGTCCATATTTTTTCATATCATGACCCTATGAGTTTCTAGAATATGATGAGATTTTATTTCGCTCCGTTCTGAACCGAATCGGACCCGATATGAACCGATTTTACGGGAACTGGGTTTTCCGATTAACTTCAAAGTGGTTGGCACACATGATTTTCTCAAACCTAGAAAGATTTTTTCTTGTCCATATTTTTTCATATCATGTCCCTATGAGTTTCTAGAATATGATGAGATTTTATTTCGCTCCGTTCTGAACCGAATCGGACCCGATATGAACCGATTTTACGGGAACTGGGTTTTCCGATTAACTTCAAAGTGGTTGGCACACATGATTTTCTCAAACCTAGAAAGATTTTTTCTTGTCCATATTTTTTCATATCATGTCCCTATGAGTTTCTAGAATATGATGAGATTTTATTTCGCTCCGTTCTGAACCGAATCGGACCCGATATGAACCGATTTTACGGGAACTGGGTTTTCCGATTAACTTCAAAGTGGTTGGCACACATGATTTTCTCAAACCTAGAAAGATTTTTTCTTGTCCATATTTTTTCATATCATGTCCCTATGAGTTTCTAGAATATGATGAGATTTTATTTACCTCCGTTCTGAACCGAATCGGACCCGATATGACCCGATTTTACGGGAACTGGGTTTTCCGATTAACTTCAAAGTGGTTGGCACACATGATTTTCTCAAACCTAGAAAGATTTTTTCTTGTCCATATTTTTTCATATCATGACCCTATGAGTTTCTAGAATATGATGAGATTTTATTTCGCTCCGTTCTGAACCGAATCGGACCCGATATGAACCGATTTTACGGGAACTGGGTTTTCCGATTAACTTCAAAGTGGTTGGCACACATGATTTTCTCAAACCTAGAAAGATTTTTTCTTGTCCATATTTTTTCATATCATGTCCCTATGAGTTTCTAGAATATGATGAGATTTTATTTACCTCCGTTCTGAACCGAATCGGACCCGATATGACCCGATTTTACGGGAACTGGGTTTTCCGATTAACTTCAAAGTGGTTGGCACACATGATTTTCTCAAACCTAGAAAGATTTTTTCTTGTCCATATTTTTTCATATCATGACCCTATGAGTTTCTAGAATATGATGAGATTTCATTTCGCTCCGTTCTGAACCGAATCGGACCCGATATGAACCGATTTTACGGGAACTGGGTTTTCTTGTAAACTTTAAATTGGGTAGGCACACATGATTTTCTCAAACCTAGAAAGATTTTTTCTTGTCCATATTTTTTCATATCATGTCCCTATGAGTTTCTAGAATATGATGAGATTTTATTTACCTCCGTTCTGAACCGAATCGGACCCGATATGACCCGATTTTACGGGAACTGGGTTTTCCGATTAACTTCAAAGTGGTTGGCACACATGATTTTCTCAAACCTAGAAAGATTTTTTCTTGTCCATATTTTTTCATATCATGTCCCTATGAGTTTCTAGAATATGATGAGATTTTATTTACCTCCGTTCTGAACCGAATCGGACCCGATATGACCCGATTTTACGGGAACTGGGTTTTCCGATTAACTTCAAAGTGGTTGGCACACATGATTTTCTCAAACCTAGAAAGATTTTTTCTTGTCCATATTTTTTCATATCATGACCCTATGAGTTTCTAGAATATGATGAGATTTCATTTCGCTCCGTTCTGAACCGAATCGGACCCGATATGAACCGATTTTACGGGAACTGGGTTTTCTTGTAAACTTTAAATTGGGTAGGCACACATGATTTTCTCAAACCTAGAAAGATTTTTTCTTGTCCATATTTTTTCATATCATGTCCCTATGAGTTTCTAGAATATGATGAGATTTTATTTACCTCCGTTCTGAACCGAATCGGACCCGATATGACCCGATTTTACGGGAACTGGGTTTTCCGATTAACTTCAAAGTGGTTGGCACACATGATTTTCTCAAACCTAGAAAGATTTTTTCTTGTCCATATTTTTTCATATCATGTCCCTATGAGTTTCTAGAATATGATGAGATTTTATTTACCTCCGTTCTGAACCGAATCGGACCCGATATGACCCGATTTTACGGGAACTGGGTTTTCCGATTAACTTCAAAGTGGTTGGCACACATGATTTTCTCAAACCTAGAAAGATTTTTTCTTGTCCATATTTTTTCATATCATGACCCTATGAGTTTCTAGAATATGATGAGATTTTATTTCGCTCCGTTCTGAACCGAATCGGACCCGATATGAACCGATTTTACGGGAACTGGGTTTTCCGATTAACTTCAAAGTGGTTGGCACACATGATTTTCTCAAACCTAGAAAGATTTTTTCTTGTCCATATTTTTTCATATCATGTCCCTATGAGTTTCTAGAATATGATGAGATTTTATTTACCTCCGTTCTGAACCGAATCGGACCCGATATGACCCGATTTTACGGGAACTGGGTTTTCCGATTAACTTCAAAGTGGTTGGCACACATGATTTTCTCAAACCTAGAAAGATTTTTTCTTGTCCATATTTTTTCATATCATGACCCTATGAGTTTCTAGAATATGATGAGATTTCATTTCGCTCCGTTCTGAACCGAATCGGACCCGATATGAACCGATTTTACGGGAACTGGGTTTTCTTGTAAACTTTAAATTGGGTAGGCACACATGATTTTCTCAAACCTAGAAAGATTTTTTCTTGTCCATATTTTTTCATATCATGTCCCTATGAGTTTCTAGAATATGATGAGATTTTATTTACCTCCGTTCTGAACCGAATCGGACCCGATATGACCCGATTTTACGGGAACTGGGTTTTCCGATTAACTTCAAAGTGGTTGGCACACATGATTTTCTCAAACCTAGAAAGATTTTTTCTTGTCCATATTTTTTCATATCATGTCCCTATGAGTTTCTAGAATATGATGAGATTTTATTTACCTCCGTTCTGAACCGAATCGGACCCGATATGACCCGATTTTACGGGAACTGGGTTTTCCGATTAACTTCAAAGTGGTTGGCACACATGATTTTCTCAAACCTAGAAAGATTTTTTCTTGTCCATATTTTTTCATATCATGACCCTATGAGTTTCTAGAATATGATGAGATTTCATTTCGCTCCGTTCTGAACCGAATCGGACCCGATATGAACCGATTTTACGGGAACTGGGTTTTCTTGTAAACTTTAAATTGGGTAGGCACACATGATTTTCTCAAACCTAGAAAGATTTTTTCTTGTCCATATTTTTTCATATCATGTCCCTATGAGTTTCTAGAATATGATGAGATTTTATTTACCTCCGTTCTGAACCGAATCGGACCCGATATGACCCGATTTTACGGGAACTGGGTTTTCCGATTAACTTCAAAGTGGTTGGCACACATGATTTTCTCAAACCTAGAAAGATTTTTTCTTGTCCATATTTTTTCATATCATGTCCCTATGAGTTTCTAGAATATGATGAGATTTTATTTACCTCCGTTCTGAACCGAATCGGACCCGATATGACCCGATTTTACGGGAACTGGGTTTTCCGATTAACTTCAAAGTGGTTGGCACACATGATTTTCTCAAACCTAGAAAGATTTTTTCTTGTCCATATTTTTTCATATCATGACCCTATGAGTTTCTAGAATATGATGAGATTTTATTTCGCTCCGTTCTGAACCGAATCGGACCCGATATGAACCGATTTTACGGGAACTGGGTTTTCCGATTAACTTCAAAGTGGTTGGCACACATGATTTTCTCAAACCTAGAAAGATTTTTTCTTGTCCATATTTTTTCATATCATGTCCCTATGAGTTTCTAGAATATGATGAGATTTTATTTCGCTCCGTTCTGAACCGAATCGGACCCGATATGAACCGATTTTACGGGAACTGGGTTTTCCGATTAACTTCAAAGTGGTTGGCACACATGATTTTCTCAAACCTAGAAAGATTTTTTCTTGTCCATATTTTTTCATATCATGTCCCTATGAGTTTCTAGAATATGATGAGATTTTATTTCGCTCCGTTCTGAACCGAATCGGACCCGATATGAACCGATTTTACGGGAACTGGGTTTTCCGATTAACTTCAAAGTGGTTGGCACACATGATTTTCTCAAACCTAGAAAGATTTTTTCTTGTCCATATTTTTTCATATCATGTCCCTATGAGTTTCTAGAATATGATGAGATTTTATTTACCTCCGTTCTGAACCGAATCGGACCCGATATGACCCGATTTTACGGGAACTGGGTTTTCCGATTAACTTCAAAGTGGTTGGCACACATGATTTTCTCAAACCTAGAAAGATTTTTTCTTGTCCATATTTTTTCATATCATGACCCTATGAGTTTCTAGAATATGATGAGATTTTATTTCGCTCCGTTCTGAACCGAATCGGACCCGATATGAACCGATTTTACGGGAACTGGGTTTTCCGATTAACTTCAAAGTGGTTGGCACACATGATTTTCTCAAACCTAGAAAGATTTTTTCTTGTCCATATTTTTTCATATCATGTCCCTATGAGTTTCTAGAATATGATGAGATTTTATTTACCTCCGTTCTGAACCGAATCGGACCCGATATGACCCGATTTTACGGGAACTGGGTTTTCCGATTAACTTCAAAGTGGTTGGCACACATGATTTTCTCAAACCTAGAAAGATTTTTTCTTGTCCATATTTTTTCATATCATGACCCTATGAGTTTCTAGAATATGATGAGATTTCATTTCGCTCCGTTCTGAACCGAATCGGACCCGATATGAACCGATTTTACGGGAACTGGGTTTTCTTGTAAACTTTAAATTGGGTAGGCACACATGATTTTCTCAAACCTAGAAAGATTTTTTCTTGTCCATATTTTTTCATATCATGTCCCTATGAGTTTCTAGAATATGATGAGATTTTATTTACCTCCGTTCTGAACCGAATCGGACCCGATATGACCCGATTTTACGGGAACTGGGTTTTCCGATTAACTTCAAAGTGGTTGGCACACATGATTTTCTCAAACCTAGAAAGATTTTTTCTTGTCCATATTTTTTCATATCATGTCCCTATGAGTTTCTAGAATATGATGAGATTTTATTTACCTCCGTTCTGAACCGAATCGGACCCGATATGACCCGATTTTACGGGAACTGGGTTTTCCGATTAACTTCAAAGTGGTTGGCACACATGATTTTCTCAAACCTAGAAAGATTTTTTCTTGTCCATATTTTTTCATATCATGACCCTATGAGTTTCTAGAATATGATGAGATTTTATTTCGCTCCGTTCTGAACCGAATCGGACCCGATATGAACCGATTTTACGGGAACTGGGTTTTCCGATTAACTTCAAAGTGGTTGGCACACATGATTTTCTCAAACCTAGAAAGATTTTTTCTTGTCCATATTTTTTCATATCATGTCCCTATGAGTTTCTAGAATATGATGAGATTTTATTTACCTCCGTTCTGAACCGAATCGGACCCGATATGACCCGATTTTACGGGAACTGGGTTTTCCGATTAACTTCAAAGTGGTTGGCACACATGATTTTCTCAAACCTAGAAAGATTTTTTCTTGTCCATATTTTTTCATATCATGACCCTATGAGTTTCTAGAATATGATGAGATTTCATTTCGCTCCGTTCTGAACCGAATCGGACCCGATATGAACCGATTTTACGGGAACTGGGTTTTCTTGTAAACTTTAAATTGGGTAGGCACACATGATTTTCTCAAACCTAGAAAGATTTTTTCTTGTCCATATTTTTTCATATCATGTCCCTATGAGTTTCTAGAATATGATGAGATTTTATTTACCTCCGTTCTGAACCGAATCGGACCCGATATGACCCGATTTTACGGGAACTGGGTTTTCCGATTAACTTCAAAGTGGTTGGCACACATGATTTTCTCAAACCTAGAAAGATTTTTTCTTGTCCATATTTTTTCATATCATGTCCCTATGAGTTTCTAGAATATGATGAGATTTTATTTACCTCCGTTCTGAACCGAATCGGACCCGATATGACCCGATTTTACGGGAACTGGGTTTTCCGATTAACTTCAAAGTGGTTGGCACACATGATTTTCTCAAACCTAGAAAGATTTTTTCTTGTCCATATTTTTTCATATCATGACCCTATGAGTTTCTAGAATATGATGAGATTTTATTTCGCTCCGTTCTGAACCGAATCGGACCCGATATGAACCGATTTTACGGGAACTGGGTTTTCCGATTAACTTCAAAGTGGTTGGCACACATGATTTTCTCAAACCTAGAAAGATTTTTTCTTGTCCATATTTTTTCATATCATGTCCCTATGAGTTTCTAGAATATGATGAGATTTTATTTACCTCCGTTCTGAACCGAATCGGACCCGATATGACCCGATTTTACGGGAACTGGGTTTTCCGATTAACTTCAAAGTGGTTGGCACACATGATTTTCTCAAACCTAGAAAGATTTTTTCTTGTCCATATTTTTTCATATCATGACCCTATGAGTTTCTAGAATATGATGAGATTTCATTTCGCTCCGTTCTGAACCGAATCGGACCCGATATGAACCGATTTTACGGGAACTGGGTTTTCTTGTAAACTTTAAATTGGGTAGGCACACATGATTTTCTCAAACCTAGAAAGATTTTTTCTTGTCCATATTTTTTCATATCATGTCCCTATGAGTTTCTAGAATATGATGAGATTTTATTTCTCTCCGTTCTGAACCGAATCGGACCCGATATGAACCGATTTTATGGGAACTGGGTTTTCCGATTAACTTCAAAGTGGTTGGCACACATGATTTTCTCAAACCTAGAAAGATTTTTTCTTGTCCATATTTTTTCATATCATGTCCCTATTAGTTTCTAGAATATGATGAGATTTTATTTACCTCCGTTCTGAACCGAATCGGACCCGATATGACCCGATTTTACGGGAACTGGGTTTTCCGATTAACTAAAAAGTGGTTGGCACACATGATTTTCTCAAACCTAGAAAGATTTTTTCTTGTCCATATTTTTTCATATCATGACCCTATGAGTTTCTAGAATATGATGAGATTTTATTTCGCTCCGTTCTGAACCGAATCGGACCCGATATGAACCGATTTTACGGGAACTGGGTTTTCTTGTAAACTTTAAATTGGGTAGGCACACATGATTTTCTCAAACCTAGAAAGATTTTTTCTTGTCCATATTTTTTCATATCATGTCCCTATGAGTTTCTAGAATATGATGAGATTTTATTTCGCTCCGTTCTGGACCGAATCGGACCCGATATGAACCGATTTTACGGGAACTGGGTTTTCCGATTAACTTCAAAGTGGTTGGCACACATGATTTTCTCAAACCTAGAAAGATTTTTTCTTGTCCATATTTTTTCATATCATGTCCCTATGAGTTTCTAGAATATGATGAGATTTTATTTCGCTCCGTTCTGAACCGAATCGGACCCGATATGAACCGATTTTACGGGAACTGGGTTTTCCGATTAACTTCAAAGTGGTTGGCACACATGATTTTCTCAAACCTAGAAAGATTTTTTCTTGTCCATATTTTTTCATATCATGTCCCTATGAGTTTCTAGAATATGATGAGATTTTATTTACCTCCGTTCTGAACCGAATCGGACCCGATATGACCCGATTTTACGGGAACTGGGTTTTCCGATTAACTTCAAAGTGGTTGGCACACATGATTTTCTCAAACCTAGAAAGATTTTTTCTTGTCCATATTTTTTCATATCATGACCCTATGAGTTTCTAGAATATGATGAGATTTCATTTCGCTCCGTTCTGAACCGAATCGGACCCGATATGAACCGATTTTACGGGAACTGGGTTTTCTTGTAAACTTTAAATTGGGTAGGCACACATGATTTTCTCAAACCTAGAAAGATTTTTTCTTGTCCATATTTTTTCATATCATGTCCCTATGAGTTTCTAGAATATGATGAGATTTTATTTACCTCCGTTCTGAACCGAATCGGACCCGATATGACCCGATTTTACGGGAACTGGGTTTTCCGATTAACTTCAAAGTGGTTGGCACACATGATTTTCTCAAACCTAGAAAGATTTTTTCTTGTCCATATTTTTTCATATCATGTCCCTATGAGTTTCTAGAATATGATGAGATTTTATTTACCTCCGTTCTGAACCGAATCGGACCCGATATGACCCGATTTTACGGGAACTGGGTTTTCCGATTAACTTCAAAGTGGTTGGCACACATGATTTTCTCAAACCTAGAAAGATTTTTTCTTGTCCATATTTTTTCATATCATGACCCTATGAGTTTCTAGAATATGATGAGATTTTATTTCGCTCCGTTCTGAACCGAATCGGACCCGATATGAACCGATTTTACGGGAACTGGGTTTTCCGATTAACTTCAAAGTGGTTGGCACACATGATTTTCTCAAACCTAGAAAGATTTTTTCTTGTCCATATTTTTTCATATCATGTCCCTATGAGTTTCTAGAATATGATGAGATTTTATTTACCTCCGTTCTGAACCGAATCGGACCCGATATGACCCGATTTTACGGGAACTGGGTTTTCCGATTAACTTCAAAGTGGTTGGCACACATGATTTTCTCAAACCTAGAAAGATTTTTTCTTGTCCATATTTTTTCATATCATGACCCTATGAGTTTCTAGAATATGATGAGATTTCATTTCGCTCCGTTCTGAACCGAATCGGACCCGATATGAACCGATTTTACGGGAACTGGGTTTTCTTGTAAACTTTAAATTGGGTAGGCACACATGATTTTCTCAAACCTAGAAAGATTTTTTCTTGTCCATATTTTTTCATATCATGTCCCTATGAGTTTCTAGAATATGATGAGATTTTATTTACCTCCGTTCTGAACCGAATCGGACCCGATATGACCCGATTTTACGGGAACTGGGTTTTCCGATTAACTTCAAAGTGGTTGGCACACATGATTTTCTCAAACCTAGAAAGATTTTTTCTTGTCCATATTTTTTCATATCATGTCCCTATGAGTTTCTAGAATATGATGAGATTTTATTTACCTCCGTTCTGAACCGAATCGGACCCGATATGACCCGATTTTACGGGAACTGGGTTTTCCGATTAACTTCAAAGTGGTTGGCACACATGATTTTCTCAAACCTAGAAAGATTTTTTCTTGTCCATATTTTTTCATATCATGACCCTATGAGTTTCTAGAATATGATGAGATTTTATTTCGCTCCGTTCTGAACCGAATCGGACCCGATATGAACCGATTTTACGGGAACTGGGTTTTCCGATTAACTTCAAAGTGGTTGGCACACATGATTTTCTCAAACCTAGAAAGATTTTTTCTTGTCCATATTTTTTCATATCATGTCCCTATGAGTTTCTAGAATATGATGAGATTTTATTTACCTCCGTTCTGAACCGAATCGGACCCGATATGACCCGATTTTACGGGAACTGGGTTTTCCGATTAACTTCAAAGTGGTTGGCACACATGATTTTCTCAAACCTAGAAAGATTTTTTCTTGTCCATATTTTTTCATATCATGACCCTATGAGTTTCTAGAATATGATGAGATTTCATTTCGCTCCGTTCTGAACCGAATCGGACCCGATATGAACCGATTTTACGGGAACTGGGTTTTCTTGTAAACTTTAAATTGGGTAGGCACACATGATTTTCTCAAACCTAGAAAGATTTTTTCTTGTCCATATTTTTTCATATCATGTCCCTATGAGTTTCTAGAATATGATGAGATTTTATTTCTCTCCGTTCTGAACCGAATCGGACCCGATATGAACCGATTTTATGGGAACTGGGTTTTCCGATTAACTTCAAAGTGGTTGGCACACATGATTTTCTCAAACCTAGAAAGATTTTTTCTTGTCCATATTTTTTCATATCATGTCCCTATTAGTTTCTAGAATATGATGAGATTTTATTTACCTCCGTTCTGAACCGAATCGGACCCGATATGACCCGATTTTACGGGAACTGGGTTTTCCGATTAACTAAAAAGTGGTTGGCACACATGATTTTCTCAAACCTAGAAAGATTTTTTCTTGTCCATATTTTTTCATATCATGACCCTATGAGTTTCTAGAATATGATGAGATTTTATTTCGCTCCGTTCTGAACCGAATCGGACCCGATATGAACCGATTTTACGGGAACTGGGTTTTCTTGTAAACTTTAAATTGGGTAGGCACACATGATTTTCTCAAACCTAGAAAGATTTTTTCTTGTCCATATTTTTTCATATCATGTCCCTATGAGTTTCTAGAATATGATGAGATTTTATTTCGCTCCGTTCTGGACCGAATCGGACCCGATATGAACCGATTTTACGGGAACTGGGTTTTCCGATTAACTTCAAAGTGGTTGGCACACATGATTTTCTCAAACCTAGAAAGATTTTTTCTTGTCCATATTTTTTCATATCATGTCCCTATGAGTTTCTAGAATATGATGAGATTTTATTTCGCTCCGTTCTGAACCGAATCGGACCCGATATGAACCGATTTTACGGGAACTGGGTTTTCCGATTAACTTCAAAGTGGTTGGCACACATGATTTTCTCAAACCTAGAAAGATTTTTTCTTGTCCATATTTTTTCATATCATGTCCCTATGAGTTTCTAGAATATGATGAGATTTTATTTACCTCCGTTCTGAACCGAATCGGACCCGATATGACCCGATTTTACGGGAACTGGGTTTTCCGATTAACTTCAAAGTGGTTGGCACACATGATTTTCTCAAACCTAGAAAGATTTTTTCTTGTCC
The DNA here is from genome assembly GCA_030848705.1 of Heracleum sosnowskyi. NCBI lineage: Eukaryota > Viridiplantae > Streptophyta > Magnoliopsida > Apiales > Apiaceae > Heracleum > Heracleum sosnowskyi. Next base: position 17,729 of record JAUIZM010000045.1, on the reverse strand, counting down.
ATATTTTTTCATATCATGTCCCTATGAGTTTCTAGAATATGATGAGATTTTATTTACCTCCGTTCTGAACCGAATCGGACCCGATATGACCCGATTTTACGGGAACTGGGTTTTCCGATTAACTTCAAAGTGGTTGGCACACATGATTTTCTCAAACCTAGAAAGATTTTTTCTTGTCCATATTTTTTCATATCATGACCCTATGAGTTTCTAGAATATGATGAGATTTTATTTCGCTCCGTTCTGAACCGAATCGGACCCGATATGAACCGATTTTACGGGAACTGGGTTTTCCGATTAACTTCAAAGTGGTTGGCACACATGATTTTCTCAAACCTAGAAAGATTTTTTCTTGTCCATATTTTTTCATATCATGTCCCTATGAGTTTCTAGAATATGATGAGATTTTATTTACCTCCGTTCTGAACCGAATCGGACCCGATATGACCCGATTTTACGGGAACTGGGTTTTCCGATTAACTTCAAAGTGGTTGGCACACATGATTTTCTCAAACCTAGAAAGATTTTTTCTTGTCCATATTTTTTCATATCATGACCCTATGAGTTTCTAGAATATGATGAGATTTCATTTCGCTCCGTTCTGAACCGAATCGGACCCGATATGAACCGATTTTACGGGAACTGGGTTTTCTTGTAAACTTTAAATTGGGTAGGCACACATGATTTTCTCAAACCTAGAAAGATTTTTTCTTGTCCATATTTTTTCATATCATGTCCCTATGAGTTTCTAGAATATGATGAGATTTTATTTCTCTCCGTTCTGAACCGAATCGGACCCGATATGAACCGATTTTATGGGAACTGGGTTTTCCGATTAACTTCAAAGTGGTTGGCACACATGATTTTCTCAAACCTAGAAAGATTTTTTCTTGTCCATATTTTTTCATATCATGTCCCTATTAGTTTCTAGAATATGATGAGATTTTATTTACCTCCGTTCTGAACCGAATCGGACCCGATATGACCCGATTTTACGGGAACTGGGTTTTCCGATTAACTAAAAAGTGGTTGGCACACATGATTTTCTCAAACCTAGAAAGATTTTTTCTTGTCCATATTTTTTCATATCATGACCCTATGAGTTTCTAGAATATGATGAGATTTTATTTCGCTCCGTTCTGAACCGAATCGGACCCGATATGAACCGATTTTACGGGAACTGGGTTTTCTTGTAAACTTTAAATTGGGTAGGCACACATGATTTTCTCAAACCTAGAAAGATTTTTTCTTGTCCATATTTTTTCATATCATGTCCCTATGAGTTTCTAGAATATGATGAGATTTTATTTCGCTCCGTTCTGGACCGAATCGGACCCGATATGAACCGATTTTACGGGAACTGGGTTTTCCGATTAACTTCAAAGTGGTTGGCACACATGATTTTCTCAAACCTAGAAAGATTTTTTCTTGTCCATATTTTTTCATATCATGTCCCTATGAGTTTCTAGAATATGATGAGATTTTATTTCGCTCCGTTCTGAACCGAATCGGACCCGATATGAACCGATTTTACGGGAACTGGGTTTTCCGATTAACTTCAAAGTGGTTGGCACACATGATTTTCTCAAACCTAGAAAGATTTTTTCTTGTCCATATTTTTTCATATCATGTCCCTATGAGTTTCTAGAATATGATGAGATTTTATTTACCTCCGTTCTGAACCGAATCGGACCCGATATGACCCGATTTTACGGGAACTGGGTTTTCCGATTAACTTCAAAGTGGTTGGCACACATGATTTTCTCAAACCTAGAAAGATTTTTTCTTGTCCATATTTTTTCATATCATGACCCTATGAGTTTCTAGAATATGATGAGATTTCATTTCGCTCCGTTCTGAACCGAATCGGACCCGATATGAACCGATTTTACGGGAACTGGGTTTTCTTGTAAACTTTAAATTGGGTAGGCACACATGATTTTCTCAAACCTAGAAAGATTTTTTCTTGTCCATATTTTTTCATATCATGTCCCTATGAGTTTCTAGAATATGATGAGATTTTATTTACCTCCGTTCTGAACCGAATCGGACCCGATATGACCCGATTTTACGGGAACTGGGTTTTCCGATTAACTTCAAAGTGGTTGGCACACATGATTTTCTCAAACCTAGAAAGATTTTTTCTTGTCCATATTTTTTCATATCATGTCCCTATGAGTTTCTAGAATATGATGAGATTTTATTTACCTCCGTTCTGAACCGAATCGGACCCGATATGACCCGATTTTACGGGAACTGGGTTTTCCGATTAACTTCAAAGTGGTTGGCACACATGATTTTCTCAAACCTAGAAAGATTTTTTCTTGTCCATATTTTTTCATATCATGACCCTATGAGTTTCTAGAATATGATGAGATTTTATTTCGCTCCGTTCTGAACCGAATCGGACCCGATATGAACCGATTTTACGGGAACTGGGTTTTCCGATTAACTTCAAAGTGGTTGGCACACATGATTTTCTCAAACCTAGAAAGATTTTTTCTTGTCCATATTTTTTCATATCATGTCCCTATGAGTTTCTAGAATATGATGAGATTTTATTTACCTCCGTTCTGAACCGAATCGGACCCGATATGACCCGATTTTACGGGAACTGGGTTTTCCGATTAACTTCAAAGTGGTTGGCACACATGATTTTCTCAAACCTAGAAAGATTTTTTCTTGTCCATATTTTTTCATATCATGACCCTATGAGTTTCTAGAATATGATGAGATTTCATTTCGCTCCGTTCTGAACCGAATCGGACCCGATATGAACCGATTTTACGGGAACTGGGTTTTCTTGTAAACTTTAAATTGGGTAGGCACACATGATTTTCTCAACCTAGAAAGATTTTTTCTTGTCCATATTTTTTCATATCATGTCCCTATGAGTTTCTAGAATATGATGAGATTTTATTTACCTCCGTTCTGAACCGAATCGGACCCGATATGACCCGATTTTACGGGAACTGGGTTTTCCGATTAACTTCAAAGTGGTTGGCACACATGATTTTCTCAAACCTAGAAAGATTTTTTCTTGTCCATATTTTTTCATATCATGTCCCTATGAGTTTCTAGAATATGATGAGATTTTATTTACCTCCGTTCTGAACCGAATCGGACCCGATATGACCCGATTTTACGGGAACTGGGTTTTCCGATTAACTTCAAAGTGGTTGGCACACATGATTTTCTCAAACCTAGAAAGATTTTTTCTTGTCCATATTTTTTCATATCATGACCCTATGAGTTTCTAGAATATGATGAGATTTTATTTCGCTCCGTTCTGAACCGAATCGGACCCGATATGAACCGATTTTACGGGAACTGGGTTTTCCGATTAACTTCAAAGTGGTTGGCACACATGATTTTCTCAAACCTAGAAAGATTTTTTCTTGTCCATATTTTTTCATATCATGTCCCTATGAGTTTCTAGAATATGATGAGATTTTATTTACCTCCGTTCTGAACCGAATCGGACCCGATATGACCCGATTTTACGGGAACTGGGTTTTCCGATTAACTTCAAAGTGGTTGGCACACATGATTTTCTCAAACCTAGAAAGATTTTTTCTTGTCCATATTTTTTCATATCATGACCCTATGAGTTTCTAGAATATGATGAGATTTCATTTCGCTCCGTTCTGAACCGAATCGGACCCGATATGAACCGATTTTACGGGAACTGGGTTTTCTTGTAAACTTTAAATTGGGTAGGCACACATGATTTTCTCAAACCTAGAAAGATTTTTTCTTGTCCATATTTTTTCATATCATGTCCCTATGAGTTTCTAGAATATGATGAGATTTTATTTCTCTCCGTTCTGAACCGAATCGGACCCGATATGAACCGATTTTATGGGAACTGGGTTTTCCGATTAACTTCAAAGTGGTTGGCACACATGATTTTCTCAAACCTAGAAAGATTTTTTCTTGTCCATATTTTTTCATATCATGTCCCTATTAGTTTCTAGAATATGATGAGATTTTATTTACCTCCGTTCTGAACCGAATCGGACCCGATATGACCCGATTTTACGGGAACTGGGTTTTCCGATTAACTAAAAAGTGGTTGGCACACATGATTTTCTCAAACCTAGAAAGATTTTTTCTTGTCCATATTTTTTCATATCATGACCCTATGAGTTTCTAGAATATGATGAGATTTCATTTCGCTCCGTTCTGAACCGAATCGGACCCGATATGAACCGATTTTACGGGAACTGGGTTTTCTTGTAAACTTTAAATTGGGTAGGCACACATGATTTTCTCAAACCTAGAAAGATTTTTTCTTGTCCATATTTTTTCATATCATGTCCCTATGAGTTTCTAGAATATGATGAGATTTTATTTCTCTCCGTTCTGAACCGAATCGGACCCGATATGAACCGATTTTATGGGAACTGGGTTTTCCGATTAACTTCAAAGTGGTTGGCACACATGATTTTCTCAAACCTAGAAAGATTTTTTCTTGTCCATATTTTTTCATATCATGTCCCTATTAGTTTCTAGAATATGATGAGATTTTATTTACCTCCGTTCTGAACCGAATCGGACCCGATATGACCCGATTTTACGGGAACTGGGTTTTCCGATTAACTAAAAAGTGGTTGGCACACATGATTTTCTCAAACCTAGAAAGATTTTTTCTTGTCCATATTTTTTCATATCATGACCCTATGAGTTTCTAGAATATGATGAGATTTTATTTCGCTCCGTTCTGAACCGAATCGGACCCGATATGAACCGATTTTACGGGAACTGGGTTTTCTTGTAAACTTTAAATTGGGTAGGCACACATGATTTTCTCAAACCTAGAAAGATTTTTTCTTGTCCATATTTTTTCATATCATGTCCCTATGAGTTTCTAGAATATGATGAGATTTTATTTCGCTCCGTTCTGGACCGAATCGGACCCGATATGAACCGATTTTACGGGAACTGGGTTTTCCGATTAACTTCAAAGTGGTTGGCACACATGATTTTCTCAAACCTAGAAAGATTTTTTCTTGTCCATATTTTTTCATATCATGTCCCTATGAGTTTCTAGAATATGATGAGATTTTATTTCGCTCCGTTCTGAACCGAATCGGACCCGATATGAACCGATTTTACGGGAACTGGGTTTTCCGATTAACTTCAAAGTGGTTGGCACACATGATTTTCTCAAACCTAGAAAGATTTTTTCTTGTCCATATTTTTTCATATCATGTCCCTATGAGTTTCTAGAATATGATGAGATTTTATTTACCTCCGTTCTGAACCGAATCGGACCCGATATGACCCGATTTTACGGGAACTGGGTTTTCCGATTAACTTCAAAGTGGTTGGCACACATGATTTTCTCAAACCTAGAAAGATTTTTTCTTGTCCATATTTTTTCATATCATGACCCTATGAGTTTCTAGAATATGATGAGATTTCATTTCGCTCCGTTCTGAACCGAATCGGACCCGATATGAACCGATTTTACGGGAACTGGGTTTTCTTGTAAACTTTAAATTGGGTAGGCACACATGATTTTCTCAAACCTAGAAAGATTTTTTCTTGTCCATATTTTTTCATATCATGTCCCTATGAGTTTCTAGAATATGATGAGATTTTATTTACCTCCGTTCTGAACCGAATCGGACCCGATATGACCCGATTTTACGGGAACTGGGTTTTCCGATTAACTTCAAAGTGGTTGGCACACATGATTTTCTCAAACCTAGAAAGATTTTTTCTTGTCCATATTTTTTCATATCATGTCCCTATGAGTTTCTAGAATATGATGAGATTTTATTTACCTCCGTTCTGAACCGAATCGGACCCGATATGACCCGATTTTACGGGAACTGGGTTTTCCGATTAACTTCAAAGTGGTTGGCACACATGATTTTCTCAAACCTAGAAAGATTTTTTCTTGTCCATATTTTTTCATATCATGACCCTATGAGTTTCTAGAATATGATGAGATTTTATTTCGCTCCGTTCTGAACCGAATCGGACCCGATATGAACCGATTTTACGGGAACTGGGTTTTCCGATTAACTTCAAAGTGGTTGGCACACATGATTTTCTCAACCTAGAAAGATTTTTTCTTGTCCATATTTTTTCATATCATGTCCCTATGAGTTTCTAGAATATGATGAGATTTTATTTACCTCCGTTCTGAACCGAATCGGACCCGATATGACCCGATTTTACGGGAACTGGGTTTTCCGATTAACTTCAAAGTGGTTGGCACACATGATTTTCTCAAACCTAGAAAGATTTTTTCTTGTCCATATTTTTTCATATCATGACCCTATGAGTTTCTAGAATATGATGAGATTTCATTTCGCTCCGTTCTGAACCGAATCGGACCCGATATGAACCGATTTTACGGGAACTGGGTTTTCTTGTAAACTTTAAATTGGGTAGGCACACATGATTTTCTCAAACCTAGAAAGATTTTTTCTTGTCCATATTTTTTCATATCATGTCCCTATGAGTTTCTAGAATATGATGAGATTTTATTTACCTCCGTTCTGAACCGAATCGGACCCGATATGACCCGATTTTACGGGAACTGGGTTTTCCGATTAACTTCAAAGTGGTTGGCACACATGATTTTCTCAAACCTAGAAAGATTTTTTCTTGTCCATATTTTTTCATATCATGTCCCTATGAGTTTCTAGAATATGATGAGATTTTATTTACCTCCGTTCTGAACCGAATCGGACCCGATATGACCCGATTTTACGGGAACTGGGTTTTCCGATTAACTTCAAAGTGGTTGGCACACATGATTTTCTCAAACCTAGAAAGATTTTTTCTTGTCCATATTTTTTCATATCATGACCCTATGAGTTTCTAGAATATGATGAGATTTTATTTCGCTCCGTTCTGAACCGAATCGGACCCGATATGAACCGATTTTACGGGAACTGGGTTTTCCGATTAACTTCAAAGTGGTTGGCACACATGATTTTCTCAAACCTAGAAAGATTTTTTCTTGTCCATATTTTTTCATATCATGTCCCTATGAGTTTCTAGAATATGATGAGATTTTATTTACCTCCGTTCTGAACCGAATCGGACCCGATATGACCCGATTTTACGGGAACTGGGTTTTCCGATTAACTTCAAAGTGGTTGGCACACATGATTTTCTCAAACCTAGAAAGATTTTTTCTTGTCCATATTTTTTCATATCATGACCCTATGAGTTTCTAGAATATGATGAGATTTCATTTCGCTCCGTTCTGAACCGAATCGGACCCGATATGAACCGATTTTACGGGAACTGGGTTTTCTTGTAAACTTTAAATTGGGTAGGCACACATGATTTTCTCAAACCTAGAAAGATTTTTTCTTGTCCATATTTTTTCATATCATGTCCCTATGAGTTTCTAGAATATGATGAGATTTTATTTCTCTCCGTTCTGAACCGAATCGGACCCGATATGAACCGATTTTATGGGAACTGGGTTTTCCGATTAACTTCAAAGTGGTTGGCACACATGATTTTCTCAAACCTAGAAAGATTTTTTCTTGTCCATATTTTTTCATATCATGTCCCTATTAGTTTCTAGAATATGATGAGATTTTATTTACCTCCGTTCTGAACCGAATCGGACCCGATATGACCCGATTTTACGGGAACTGGGTTTTCCGATTAACTAAAAAGTGGTTGGCACACATGATTTTCTCAAACCTAGAAAGATTTTTTCTTGTCCATATTTTTTCATATCATGACCCTATGAGTTTCTAGAATATGATGAGATTTTATTTCGCTCCGTTCTGAACCGAATCGGACCCGATATGAACCGATTTTACGGGAACTGGGTTTTCTTGTAAACTTTAAATTGGGTAGGCACACATGATTTTCTCAAACCTAGAAAGATTTTTTCTTGTCCATATTTTTTCATATCATGTCCCTATGAGTTTCTAGAATATGATGAGATTTTATTTCGCTCCGTTCTGGACCGAATCGGACCCGATATGAACCGATTTTACGGGAACTGGGTTTTCCGATTAACTTCAAAGTGGTTGGCACACATGATTTTCTCAAACCTAGAAAGATTTTTTCTTGTCCATATTTTTTCATATCATGTCCCTATGAGTTTCTAGAATATGATGAGATTTTATTTCGCTCCGTTCTGAACCGAATCGGACCCGATATGAACCGATTTTACGGGAACTGGGTTTTCCGATTAACTTCAAAGTGGTTGGCACACATGATTTTCTCAAACCTAGAAAGATTTTTTCTTGTCCATATTTTTTCATATCATGTCCCTATGAGTTTCTAGAATATGATGAGATTTTATTTACCTCCGTTCTGAACCGAATCGGACCCGATATGACCCGATTTTACGGGAACTGGGTTTTCCGATTAACTTCAAAGTGGTTGGCACACATGATTTTCTCAAACCTAGAAAGATTTTTTCTTGTCCATATTTTTTCATATCATGACCCTATGAGTTTCTAGAATATGATGAGATTTCATTTCGCTCCGTTCTGAACCGAATCGGACCCGATATGAACCGATTTTACGGGAACTGGGTTTTCTTGTAAACTTTAAATTGGGTAGGCACACATGATTTTCTCAAACCTAGAAAGATTTTTTCTTGTCCATATTTTTTCATATCATGTCCCTATGAGTTTCTAGAATATGATGAGATTTTATTTACCTCCGTTCTGAACCGAATCGGACCCGATATGACCCGATTTTACGGGAACTGGGTTTTCCGATTAACTTCAAAGTGGTTGGCACACATGATTTTCTCAAACCTAGAAAGATTTTTTCTTGTCCATATTTTTTCATATCATGTCCCTATGAGTTTCTAGAATATGATGAGATTTTATTTACCTCCGTTCTGAACCGAATCGGACCCGATATGACCCGATTTTACGGGAACTGGGTTTTCCGATTAACTTCAAAGTGGTTGGCACACATGATTTTCTCAAACCTAGAAAGATTTTTTCTTGTCCATATTTTTTCATATCATGACCCTATGAGTTTCTAGAATATGATGAGATTTTATTTCGCTCCGTTCTGAACCGAATCGGACCCGATATGAACCGATTTTACGGGAACTGGGTTTTCCGATTAACTTCAAAGTGGTTGGCACACATGATTTTCTCAAACCTAGAAAGATTTTTTCTTGTCCATATTTTTTCATATCATGTCCCTATGAGTTTCTAGAATATGATGAGATTTTATTTACCTCCGTTCTGAACCGAATCGGACCCGATATGACCCGATTTTACGGGAACTGGGTTTTCCGATTAACTTCAAAGTGGTTGGCACACATGATTTTCTCAAACCTAGAAAGATTTTTTCTTGTCCATATTTTTTCATATCATGACCCTATGAGTTTCTAGAATATGATGAGATTTCATTTCGCTCCGTTCTGAACCGAATCGGACCCGATATGAACCGATTTTACGGGAACTGGGTTTTCTTGTAAACTTTAAATTGGGTAGGCACACATGATTTTCTCAAACCTAGAAAGATTTTTTCTTGTCCATATTTTTTCATATCATGTCCCTATGAGTTTCTAGAATATGATGAGATTTTATTTACCTCCGTTCTGAACCGAATCGGACCCGATATGACCCGATTTTACGGGAACTGGGTTTTCCGATTAACTTCAAAGTGGTTGGCACACATGATTTTCTCAAACCTAGAAAGATTTTTTCTTGTCCATATTTTTTCATATCATGTCCCTATGAGTTTCTAGAATATGATGAGATTTTATTTACCTCCGTTCTGAACCGAATCGGACCCGATATGACCCGATTTTACGGGAACTGGGTTTTCCGATTAACTTCAAAGTGGTTGGCACACATGATTTTCTCAAACCTAGAAAGATTTTTTCTTGTCCATATTTTTTCATATCATGACCCTATGAGTTTCTAGAATATGATGAGATTTTATTTCGCTCCGTTCTGAACCGAATCGGACCCGATATGAACCGATTTTACGGGAACTGGGTTTTCCGATTAACTTCAAAGTGGTTGGCACACATGATTTTCTCAAACCTAGAAAGATTTTTTCTTGTCCATATTTTTTCATATCATGTCCCTATGAGTTTCTAGAATATGATGAGATTTTATTTACCTCCGTTCTGAACCGAATCGGACCCGATATGACCCGATTTTACGGGAACTGGGTTTTCCGATTAACTTCAAAGTGGTTGGCACACATGATTTTCTCAAACCTAGAAAGATTTTTTCTTGTCCATATTTTTTCATATCATGACCCTATGAGTTTCTAGAATATGATGAGATTTCATTTCGCTCCGTTCTGAACCGAATCGGACCCGATATGAACCGATTTTACGGGAACTGGGTTTTCTTGTAAACTTTAAATTGGGTAGGCACACATGATTTTCTCAAACCTAGAAAGATTTTTTCTTGTCCATATTTTTTCATATCATGTCCCTATGAGTTTCTAGAATATGATGAGATTTTATTTACCTCCGTTCTGAACCGAATCGGACCCGATATGACCCGATTTTACGGGAACTGGGTTTTCCGATTAACTTCAAAGTGGTTGGCACACATGATTTTCTCAAACCTAGAAAGATTTTTTCTTGTCCATATTTTTTCATATCATGTCCCTATGAGTTTCTAGAATATGATGAGATTTTATTTACCTCCGTTCTGAACCGAATCGGACCCGATATGACCCGATTTTACGGGAACTGGGTTTTCCGATTAACTTCAAAGTGGTTGGCACACATGATTTTCTCAAACCTAGAAAGATTTTTTCTTGTCCATATTTTTTCATATCATGACCCTATGAGTTTCTAGAATATGATGAGATTTTATTTCGCTCCGTTCTGAACCGAATCGGACCCGATATGAACCGATTTTACGGGAACTGGGTTTTCCGATTAACTTCAAAGTGGTTGGCACACATGATTTTCTCAAACCTAGAAAGATTTTTTCTTGTCCATATTTTTTCATATCATGTCCCTATGAGTTTCTAGAATATGATGAGATTTTATTTACCTCCGTTCTGAACCGAATCGGACCCGATATGACCCGATTTTACGGGAACTGGGTTTTCCGATTAACTTCAAAGTGGTTGGCACACATGATTTTCTCAAACCTAGAAAGATTTTTTCTTGTCCATATTTTTTCATATCATGACCCTATGAGTTTCTAGAATATGATGAGATTTCATTTCGCTCCGTTCTGAACCGAATCGGACCCGATATGAACCGATTTTACGGGAACTGGGTTTTCTTGTAAACTTTAAATTGGGTAGGCACACATGATTTTCTCAAACCTAGAAAGATTTTTTCTTGTCCATATTTTTTCATATCATGTCCCTATGAGTTTCTAGAATATGATGAGATTTTATTTCTCTCCGTTCTGAACCGAATCGGACCCGATATGAACCGATTTTATGGGAACTGGGTTTTCCGATTAACTTCAAAGTGGTTGGCACACATGATTTTCTCAAACCTAGAAAGATTTTTTCTTGTCCATATTTTTTCATATCATGTCCCTATTAGTTTCTAGAATATGATGAGATTTTATTTACCTCCGTTCTGAACCGAATCGGACCCGATATGACCCGATTTTACGGGAACTGGGTTTTCCGATTAACTAAAAAGTGGTTGGCACACATGATTTTCTCAAACCTAGAAAGATTTTTTCTTGTCCATATTTTTTCATATCATGACCCTATGAGTTTCTAGAATATGATGAGATTTTATTTCGCTCCGTTCTGAACCGAATCGGACCCGATATGAACCGATTTTACGGGAACTGGGTTTTCTTGTAAACTTTAAATTGGGTAGGCACACATGATTTTCTCAAACCTAGAAAGATTTTTTCTTGTCCATATTTTTTCATATCATGTCCCTATGAGTTTCTAGAATATGATGAGATTTTATTTCGCTCCGTTCTGGACCGAATCGGACCCGATATGAACCGATTTTACGGGAACTGGGTTTTCCGATTAACTTCAAAGTGGTTGGCACACATGATTTTCTCAAACCTAGAAAGATTTTTTCTTGTCCATATTTTTTCATATCATGTCCCTATGAGTTTCTAGAATATGATGAGATTTTATTTCGCTCCGTTCTGAACCGAATCGGACCCGATATGAACCGATTTTACGGGAACTGGGTTTTCCGATTAACTTCAAAGTGGTTGGCACACATGATTTTCTCAAACCTAGAAAGATTTTTTCTTGTCCATATTTTTTCATATCATGTCCCTATGAGTTTCTAGAATATGATGAGATTTTATTTACCTCCGTTCTGAACCGAATCGGACCCGATATGACCCGATTTTACGGGAACTGGGTTTTCCGATTAACTTCAAAGTGGTTGGCACACATGATTTTCTCAAACCTAGAAAGATTTTTTCTTGTCCATATTTTTTCATATCATGACCCTATGAGTTTCTAGAATATGATGAGATTTCATTTCGCTCCGTTCTGAACCGAATCGGACCCGATATGAACCGATTTTACGGGAACTGGGTTTTCTTGTAAACTTTAAATTGGGTAGGCACACATGATTTTCTCAAACCTAGAAAGATTTTTTCTTGTCCATATTTTTTCATATCATGTCCCTATGAGTTTCTAGAATATGATGAGATTTTATTTACCTCCGTTCTGAACCGAATCGGACCCGATATGACCCGATTTTACGGGAACTGGGTTTTCCGATTAACTTCAAAGTGGTTGGCACACATGATTTTCTCAAACCTAGAAAGATTTTTTCTTGTCCATATTTTTTCATATCATGTCCCTATGAGTTTCTAGAATATGATGAGATTTTATTTACCTCCGTTCTGAACCGAATCGGACCCGATATGACCCGATTTTACGGGAACTGGGTTTTCCGATTAACTTCAAAGTGGTTGGCACACATGATTTTCTCAAACCTAGAAAGATTTTTTCTTGTCCATATTTTTTCATATCATGACCCTATGAGTTTCTAGAATATGATGAGATTTTATTTCGCTCCGTTCTGAACCGAATCGGACCCGATATGAACCGATTTTACGGGAACTGGGTTTTCCGATTAACTTCAAAGTGGTTGGCACACATGATTTTCTCAAACCTAGAAAGATTTTTTCTTGTCCATATTTTTTCATATCATGTCCCTATGAGTTTCTAGAATATGATGAGATTTTATTTACCTCCGTTCTGAACCGAATCGGACCCGATATGACCCGATTTTACGGGAACTGGGTTTTCCGATTAACTTCAAAGTGGTTGGCACACATGATTTTCTCAAACCTAGAAAGATTTTTTCTTGTCCATATTTTTTCATATCATGACCCTATGAGTTTCTAGAATATGATGAGATTTCATTTCGCTCCGTTCTGAACCGAATCGGACCCGATATGAACCGATTTTACGGGAACTGGGTTTTCTTGTAAACTTTAAATTGGGTAGGCACACATGATTTTCTCAAACCTAGAAAGATTTTTTCTTGTCCATATTTTTTCATATCATGTCCCTATGAGTTTCTAGAATATGATGAGATTTTATTTACCTCCGTTCTGAACCGAATCGGACCCGATATGACCCGATTTTACGGGAACTGGGTTTTCCGATTAACTTCAAAGTGGTTGGCACACATGATTTTCTCAAACCTAGAAAGATTTTTTCTTGTCCATATTTTTTCATATCATGTCCCTATGAGTTTCTAGAATATGATGAGATTTTATTTACCTCCGTTCTGAACCGAATCGGACCCGATATGACCCGATTTTACGGGAACTGGGTTTTCCGATTAACTTCAAAGTGGTTGGCACACATGATTTTCTCAAACCTAGAAAGATTTTTTCTTGTCCATATTTTTTCATATCATGACCCTATGAGTTTCTAGAATATGATGAGATTTTATTTCGCTCCGTTCTGAACCGAATCGGACCCGATATGAACCGATTTTACGGGAACTGGGTTTTCCGATTAACTTCAAAGTGGTTGGCACACATGATTTTCTCAAACCTAGAAAGATTTTTTCTTGTCCATATTTTTTCATATCATGTCCCTATGAGTTTCTAGAATATGATGAGATTTTATTTACCTCCGTTCTGAACCGAATCGGACCCGATATGACCCGATTTTACGGGAACTGGGTTTTCCGATTAACTTCAAAGTGGTTGGCACACATGATTTTCTCAAACCTAGAAAGATTTTTTCTTGTCCATATTTTTTCATATCATGACCCTATGAGTTTCTAGAATATGATGAGATTTCATTTCGCTCCGTTCTGAACCGAATCGGACCCGATATGAACCGATTTTACGGAACTGGGTTTTCTTGTAAACTTTAAATTGGGTAGGCACACATGATTTTCTCAAACCTAGAAAGATTTTTTCTTGTCCATATTTTTTCATATCATGTCCCTATGAGTTTCTAGAATATGATGAGATTTTATTTACCTCCGTTCTGAACCGAATCGGACCCGATATGACCCGATTTTACGGGAACTGGGTTTTCCGATTAACTTCAAAGTGGTTGGCACACATGATTTTCTCAAACCTAGAAAGATTTTTTCTTGTCCATATTTTTTCATATCATGTCCCTATGAGTTTCTAGAATATGATGAGATTTTATTTACCTCCGTTCTGAACCGAATCGGACCCGATATGACCCGATTTTACGGGAACTGGGTTTTCCGATTAACTTCAAAGTGGTTGGCACACATGATTTTCTCAAACCTAGAAAGATTTTTTCTTGTCCATATTTTTTCATATCATGACCCTATGAGTTTCTAGAATATGATGAGATTTTATTTCGCTCCGTTCTGAACCGAATCGGACCCGATATGAACCGATTTTACGGGAACTGGGTTTTCCGATTAACTTCAAAGTGGTTGGCACACATGATTTTCTCAAACCTAGAAAGATTTTTTCTTGTCCATATTTTTTCATATCATGTCCCTATGAGTTTCTAGAATATGATGAGATTTTATTTACCTCCGTTCTGAACCGAATCGGACCCGATATGACCCGATTTTACGGGAACTGGGTTTTCCGATTAACTTCAAAGTGGTTGGCACACATGATTTTCTCAAACCTAGAAAGATTTTTTCTTGTCCATATTTTTTCATATCATGACCCTATGAGTTTCTAGAATATGATGAGATTTCATTTCGCTCCGTTCTGAACCGAATCGGACCCGATATGAACCGATTTTACGGGAACTGGGTTTTCTTGTAAACTTTAAATTGGGTAGGCACACATGATTTTCTCAAACCTAGAAAGATTTTTTCTTGTCCATATTTTTTCATATCATGTCCCTATGAGTTTCTAGAATATGATGAGATTTTATTTCTCTCCGTTCTGAACCGAATCGGACCCGATATGAACCGATTTTATGGGAACTGGGTTTTCCGATTAACTTCAAAGTGGTTGGCACACATGATTTTCTCAAACCTAGAAAGATTTTTTCTTGTCCATATTTTTTCATATCATGTCCCTATTAGTTTCTAGAATATGATGAGATTTTATTTACCTCCGTTCTGAACCGAATCGGACCCGATATGACCCGATTTTACGGGAACTGGGTTTTCCGATTAACTAAAAGTGGTTGGCACACATGATTTTCTCAACCTAGAAAGATTTTTTCTTGTCCATATTTTTTCATATCATGACCCTATGAGTTTCTAGAATATGATGAGATTTTATTTCGCTCCGTTCTGAACCGAATCGGACCCGATATGAACCGATTTTACGGAACTGGGTTTTCTTGTAAACTTTAAATTGGGTAGGCACACATGATTTTCTCAAACCTAGAAAGATTTTTTCTTGTCCATATTTTTTCATATCATGTCCCTATGAGTTTCTAGAATATGATGAGATTTTATTTCGCTCCGTTCTGACCGAATCGGACCCGATATGAACCGATTTTACGGGAACTGGGTTTTCCGATTAACTTCAAAGTGGTTGGCACACATGATTTTCTCAAACCTAGAAAGATTTTTTCTTGTCCATATTTTTTCATATCATGTCCCTATGAGTTTCTAGAATATGATGAGATTTTATTTCGCTCCGTTCTGAACCGAATCGGACCCGATATGAACCGATTTTACGGGAACTGGGTTTTCCGATTAACTTCAAAGTGGTTGGCACACATGATTTTCTCAAACCTAGAAAGATTTTTTCTTGTCCATATTTTTTCATATCATGTCCCTATGAGTTTCTAGAATATGATGAGATTTTATTTACCTCCGTTCTGAACCGAATCGGACCCGATATGACCCGATTTTACGGGAACTGGGTTTTCCGATTAACTTCAAAGTGGTTGGCACACATGATTTTCTCAAACCTAGAAAGATTTTTTCTTGTCCATATTTTTTCATATCATGACCCTATGAGTTTCTAGAATATGATGAGATTTCATTTCGCTCCGTTCTGAACCGAATCGGACCCGATATGAACCGATTTTACGGGAACTGGGTTTTCTTGTAAACTTTAAATTGGGTAGGCACACATGATTTTCTCAAACCTAGAAAGATTTTTTCTTGTCCATATTTTTTCATATCATGTCCCTATGAGTTTCTAGAATATGATGAGATTTTATTTACCTCCGTTCTGAACCGAATCGGACCCGATATGAACCGATTTTACGGGAACTGGGTTTTCCGATTAACTTCAAAGTGGTTGGCACACATGATTTTCTCAAACCTAGAAAGATTTTTTCTTGTCCATATTTTTTCATATCATGTCCCTATGAGTTTCTAGAATATGATGAGATTTTATTTACCTCCGTTCTGAACCGAATCGGACCCGATATGACCCGATTTTACGGGAACTGGGTTTTCCGATTAACTTCAAAGTGGTTGGCACACATGATTTTCTCAAACCTAGAAAGATTTTTCTTGTCCATATTTTTTCATATCATGACCCTATGAGTTTCTAGAATATGATGAGATTTTATTTCGCTCCGTTCTGAACCGAATCGGACCCGATATGAACCGATTTTACGGGAACTGGGTTTTCCGATTAACTTCAAAGTGGTTGGCACACATGATTTTCTCAAACCTAGAAAGATTTTTTCTTGTCCATATTTTTTCATATCATGTCCCTATGAGTTTCTAGAATATGATGAGATTTTATTTACCTCCGTTCTGAACCGAATCGGACCCGATATGACCCGATTTTACGGGAACTGGGTTTTCCGATTAACTTCAAAGTGGTTGGCACACATGATTTTCTCAAACCTAGAAAGATTTTTTCTTGTCCATATTTTTTCATATCATGACCCTATGAGTTTCTAGAATATGATGAGATTTCATTTCGCTCCGTTCTGAACCGAATCGGACCCGATATGAACCGATTTTACGGGAACTGGGTTTTCTTGTAAACTTAAATTGGGTAGGCACACATGATTTTCTCAAACCTAGAAAGATTTTTTCTTGTCCATATTTTTTCATATCATGACCCTATGAGTTTCTAGAATATGATGAGATTTTATTTCGCTCCGTTCTGAACCGAATCGGACCCGATATGAACCGATTTTACGGGAACTGGGTTTTCCGATTAACTTCAAAGTGGTTGGCACACATGATTTTCTCAAACCTAGAAAGATTTTTTCTTGTCCATATTTTTTCATATCATGTCCCTATGAGTTTCTAGAATATGATGAGATTTTATTTACCTCCGTTCTGAACCGAATCGGACCCGATATGACCCGATTTTACGGGAACTGGGTTTTCCGATTAACTTCAAAGTGGTTGGCACACATGATTTCTCAAACCTAGAAAGATTTTTTCT